>OY723405.1:37645618-38245618 GCA_963210345.1 Inga oerstediana
TCTTCTGTTGAAACCTGCGCAACCACAATTTCAGTTAAAAAAAACACATAAATTAATTCACATCAATCAAGTTATTAGTTAGTAAAATATTTTTTTGAAAACAAAAAACTTGGATTTAAACAGATAAAAGAATATATATATATATATATGTTGTGAGCATAGTGATCGAGCCATTAATGATACTCTGCTTTCACTCAACAAGTCATGTGTTCTGATAATACAGTTGCAGCTACCAAAATGATACTCCCTCTAGTACTTAATATAAGACATATCTGAGAGGTTGATCTTGATCCTAAATATAAGATCTATTTTTCATATTTGTCAATCTTTTCCTAATTTAACTCTAGTATACTCCCTCAATAAAAATCAAGGAGGAGAGGGGGAGAGAATTAAAAAAGATGACTAGGATGTTTTAGAAAATATATGTCATATTATATAAGTTAACTAACTTCCTAAATCTAATTGAATTTGGTAAATATGTCTTATATTAAGAATTAGAGGGAGTATAAATGATTCTAATATACATATTATTCCATCTAAGTTTGAAGACTCTAATGATCAATGTGATATAGAATATTCGTGATATAGAATGTTCATTCATACCGATATCGTTCCCAACTGTTGAAGAGCCAATCCCAAACTTGAATCAACAAATTTGGGGCAGTTGCATATGCTGATGTGTCTCAGCTCCACCTGAATCTGCAACCCTACTTGACAAACACCCATGAAATTTGGCAAATTTTTTAGCTCTATCTCCTTCAAACTCGAAGGCTTAATTGTCTCACCATAGTTGGCATCATCTTCACTCCCATGTCCAAAAATCTCCTCCAATTCCTCACAATCAGATAAGGTTAGGGAATTCAATTTGGGAAGGTTGTTTTGGACAATAGTGCTCACTGAGAATAAAAACTTCAACTTTTTAATGTGAGTTACTTCTAAAGAATGAAGATATTGGAATCTCATAACTTGTGTGGGAACGAGACCTCCTAGCATTTGTTGTTCTGATCTCAATATTTCTAAGTCGTTGGCTTCTTCTAGCTCATCATCACCAATGACTTGCCACTTGTGTTCAACTCTAGGACTTTGAATATCAATCTCTCCAACATTTAGTATAGAAAGCAGAAAATTGAGAGCCTCTTTATTATTTAATTGGCTATATTTCAACTCATAATTCCTTTCAAGCATCTGCATATAAAAGAGAAGTGAAAGGTGAAGGAAATAAAATATTATAAATTCCTTGGAAAGATCATTAAAAAAAAGAGATCAAATTAACCTAAATCTTTACATACGAGATTTGACTTGAGATTGTAGTACATTTATATAAGGGTTCTTGTAATTATTTTGTTATATCAAATGTTTCTTCATGTTTGACTACATTAAATGAATATTAACGATCAAACTGTAGAAATGACATTTTTTTCATATTTGGTATTTCATTTATTGAAGGATAAGAAGTTAACACATGCAGGATATAAGATGTCTTGGTCACTTGTTTGTGTATATTTATTTATGTGATAATCATGTTAAAATAGGAAATATATAATGCTTTATTGCATAGATGGAGAACAGTAGTTACCTCTTTAGTCCAATCAATAGTTGCACTCTTAATCGGCATAATTTTTGGGCAGTCATGAACCTCAACTCTGCAAAACTCCCCTGTGTGAAACTTAAACCCTTGGCAGACATTAACAAGTCTTGGCAAGTTATCAAGTTTCATATATTTCATGTTTAGAAATGTAATCTCCCTTTCACTGTCAATGTCATGATCTTCAGTATTTGAGCACTTGAAAATTTCTTCCATTTGAGAACAATTTAATATGGCTAGAGTGCTTAGTTGTGGAAGCATTGAGGGAGTAGCACTGATCATGAAAGATAAAATGAATTTAAGCTTGTTGCACTCAGAGATTTCCACGCTCATCAATTTCACCAGACAAGATTCAGCAATGGATAGATTCTGTTGACCCTCTTCATTCCCCAAAAAAATTGCCTCCAACTCATCACAACGAGATATGGTTAAAGAAGTTAACTCTGGAAGACTTTGGCAAATCTGATCAGAAAAGACAAATTTCAATCTTGCACAATCTTCCAAAGTTAATTCTTTAAGGTATTGAAATTTTGCAATTAGTTCTCCAACCCCAATCTGATAGTGAAAAATGGATTCTGCTTTACAGTTATGAAGTATAATCCTTTCTATAGTTGCCAATGGCTTGTATTCGTCATTCCTCAATTGATGACCCTTAAGTTCCTGTAATTCCTTTGTGAAAGGGAAGGGGAAAAAAGGGAAAACCATTAACATATTTCCTAAAAAATATGACTCAATATTAATTAAAATTTAGGGAATTAGTATGAAGTCCCAAAGAAGAGACTTAATTATCAAGAATTCTCAACAAGCAAGGAGTTGATATTTCTTACAGTGAAACTTGTCATTACATGCTTTTCAAAAGTCAGTGAGATTTTTTGATAATTAAGTCCATTTTTTTGACCTCATAATAATTCCTCCATAAAATTTTATACGCACATGTATTATTCTAGCGTAGATATAATAAAAAAAGAAATTGATAGTATAAGGAATGATGACAATTGTAACTAAAAAAGGAAAGAAAAGAAAACGAAAATCATCAACATACTTCCTAAAAACACGAAAAAAATCAGTCATATGCATATATAAGAAAATGGAGTTCCCAATGAAGTCCAGGAAAAATTATGATGAGGAGCCCACAACAGTCAGTATTTAATGTATTTTTTTAAGGTGAATGATGAATAAATCAAATGACTAAAACATAGAAATAACAAAATGTAATTTCAGCACTGAATATTTTTCAGCAACGGGGGCCGTGAATTATGACGACAAATTGTGGCACACAAAATGAGAACAGAGAATGTAAGGCAAGATGGATAGCCCAACTTCTATTAAGATGTTAGGAATTTTTTAATAAAAACACATGTTAGGAATTTTTTTAAATAATAAAATGTGAATAAATTAATTGACCGAATCATCCCTCAATATGTATTAACATAAACACTATTTGCTATTTAGCGCATTTTAATTATTTTAATCAAAAGTAATTTTTTATGTAGAATTTTTTTAAATTTTATTTTATTATTATTATTATTTTTTCAAAATCAAATTAAATGATAGGAGAGCAAATGCGTACCATATTTGGACAATCCCTCCATTGTATTGTCTTTATAGATGGCCAACTTGTAGGATACCTCTCTGAGCAAATTCCGACAAGACTTTGAAGATTTTGCAGCCAGAGACGTTCTAAAAGAGGAAGCACTAACTGAGTTTGATCTTGATCATAAATGGGTTGTTCTTCACCAGCATTTTCACCAAACACAAATTTCATCTCAGGAGCACTTGATACGAATAGATGCTCCACTTGTACAAACCTTTGAGCTAAGAAGACTGTGCATACATATTCTAATTTGCAGCAATTATTCACAAACAAAGTTTTCAACTTTGGGAACCTCACATTCTCCCATGCATCACCACCAACCTCTCCCTCTAATACATGCTTCAATTCACTACAACTTTCTATTCGGAGCTCCTCTAAGGAAAACAGAGTGCAAGCAGTAGAGACAAGGAGGAGAGACGTCAACATCGGACAATCAGAAATTTGGAGAAACTTAAGATTGCCTAAGTTGCAATCAGCGGGGAATATGTGGAGTAATTGAGGGCAATTGAATATCCTTAGTCTTTCCAGCTTCTGGAACAAGGTAAAAGGAGAATGACCACAACATAGTTGTTTAAGATTATCCATATTTATAAGCGCTAACTCATCCAATCTTGGCACAATTGTATCTCCATAAGGAGTAGTTTCATCCATAATGCATTCTATCTTCGAACACCTTTTAAGACATAGTTTACTTAACTCATTCATGCCTCCTACAGCTTGGACAATATTAGTCATGAAACTATTGCGGCCTCCTTCAAGCTCATAAAATTCAATTGCAGTTGCTCTTTGCGCAAGGTCCTTGATTATATCACCTAACATAGAGATGTTTAATTGTCCCAATTGTAAAGATCTTGTGCCTTCATTCTGAAATTTGAAGCCTTCACCACACTCCCCAATTTCTAAATTATACATTCTCAATTTCATCATAGTTGTGGGGCCTACAAGGTATTCATAGCAGCTTGCCTTTTTTGAGTGTGGAAAATGTTTGGGTACATACAACTCTTCTAACTGTGAACACATTCCTATTACTTTATAACAACATTCTTCTATTGTACACCTTGACAAATCCAACAACTTCAGCTTGTTCAATTTTTCAATTCCATTTGGCACTCTTTCAAATTTACTACCTCGCAAGTCAAGAATTTCAAGTCTTGTAAGGCTTACCACAAAAGAGATGTCACGTAAATCCCAATGTTGCAAGCGCAAAGTTCCAAGATTAGACAAGTGTTGGATTGGTTGAGGATGTAATTCAATCCTATCCCTATACATGTGCATAATAATCAAAGCCTTGAGTTGTTTGGTGCCTTCAAATGATGCATGTGATATATCCAAAGTTTCACGTGAACGTAACAATAGAAACTCAAGCTTTGGAGCATCCAATTGAGAAGGAAATTGAAGTAATTTATTGTTGTCATACCATGAAGTTACAGCATAACAATCTTTTACCTTGTCATCAACAATGAATTCGTTGAATTCTTTAGTACAGTTTACCATAATGGTATGATCCCCTTTAGATGCTTTCCACATAGCAAAATCACGAACCACATCATGCATTCTCACATATGCTTGTATGTCCTTGTTGAACTTGGGAGAAGGCATCAACAATGAGGAGTCAATGAGATGATTTATGGTTGTTCTAACTTTGCTCCTTGCTGTTTCAAATGAGTCTATATCTTTACATAGGCCTAACCCCACTCCATATCTGAAAAGATCTTCAACAACAATGTTATGATCTTCAGGAAACATAGCACACATTAACAACAACAACTTGGCTTCTTGGGTTGCCAAATAATCATAGCTTAATTCAAGGCAAGAAAAAGCATCCCTCACACCTTTATCCACATTGATTGGCTTCGCAGTCCTCAACCTATAGAGCATTTCTTTCATCTCATCAATTCCTTTTCCTTTCAAGCAAGCTCCCACAGCTATAATTGCAATAGGTAGGCCTTTACATTCCACAGCAATCGCACGTGCTACATCTTCTTTAGCAGCATCACCGACATTAGCATGGGTTTGAAACAAAGTCCAAGCTTCATCTTCTTTTAACAAATCAAGTTGAATCATTTTTTGGCATTCCATCAGTTTACATACATCTAGACGACGTGTTGTCAAGACAAATTTGCAACTTCTTTGATGATTTCCTCCAAAGGGAATACCTATGTCCTCAAGATTTAGCTTAGCCCATGCATCATCCAGTATTATCAAGATTTTTTCTTTATTTTCTAATCGCAGTGCTATTCTTTTTGCCCTTCCTATTTCAGATTCTTCCTCCAATTTGATCCCCAACGTGTCAGCAATTTCACCTTGAATTGTTCTTATATCTGGGTTTTGAGAAATTGTAGTGAGCACAACTCGATCAAAGAGCTGTGACTCTTTGGCTTTCTTTCCCACTTCTTTCACCAAGGTGGTTTTCCCTGACCCCCCCATACCCCATAGCCCAATTATGAAGCTACCATCATCTTTCAGTGCCTCCCACAGCTGACCAAAAGCCATTTGCGTAGAGTTGAAGAGCTTAAAGTTTTGAGAAGTGTGATACTCTATATCTGGAACAATAACAGGATGTGAAAATGGATTGAAGCAATCACTCTTTCTGTTTAGATCAATCATCCTCTTGGTTGTCTTGGCCAACTTTTTGCAGAGACAATATCTCCTCCAAGTAGGACACCACCCTCGAAGGCAGCCATTGTTGGCCCTTAGTTCTTGCTCCAAATTCTCCACCTCTGCTATGAGGCTCCCCGCATCATCCTGCCACTTTTCAACCTCACCAGCAATCCTGTCAGTCCTGTTGATGGCTTCTTGAACACGTTCCTGTACGCTCCCTTGCTTGAGTATCAGCTCCTCCTTTTTTATCTCAACATTTATGGTGATTTTTCCGACACAGAACAAATACTGCAGTTGCCGTAAAGTTGGATTCACCAAATATTCAGCAAGTTTTGCTGCTACCGACACACACACCTCTGCCATTTGATATTAATAGCAACCTGAAAAGAGAGCCATTCATCATCATCATTGTCAAATGATAAACTCAAAATTTTCATTTTGAATAATTGAGGCATCTTACGTACTAAATCATTCATGAAGATATCATCAAGATCCAAAGAATGATTTATTTTCTATGCAGAAAAAATAAGAAAGGTCAATTGTTTTGGGTCAGCTTTCTTACTCCAGTATCATGTTTTCCTCCCAGCTAAGTTCAGATATTGGAGTAACAAAATTTAGTGTTTTATGATTCTATTTTCTCTAGTAGATCGATGCAGAGGTGAAAGAAAGAAGAAAAAATGCAGCCTACAAATGAGAGCAGCAATTATTAGCAGCTAAGAAGCTACTCATACTTAGAGAATTTAGTGATATCACAGATAGATGCCTATGTATGGAAAAACAAATAGAACAATGGTAAGAAAAAACAGAAAAAGAAACATGTGAAAGAATAAAAAGGGGAAAATTAGACTCTGATTCAGGAGGAGAGGGAATATATTGCTTCATACCTGTGATGAGCTTGCAGTTTCAATGTTGGGTTGTAGATTTTCAAGAGTGAGAAGAACAGATTTGCAGTGCGATGAGCAGATCGGATGTTGAGAGAAATTGAGTCGTTGAAAAGTTGAGACTTGCAAGTTGGAAGTCACCGTAAGTAGATAAGATATTTGAGGCTTTGATCAGTGGTTGTCCTTTCTCCATTTCTTTATATTCCAACATCCAAAAGTTATAAAGCAATCTGCTTTTTTTTTTTTTCAAAAAAGTGACAAGAATTTAAAATTGAAATTTCAGAATTTAGTTTTACATTAACTTTGTGATGAAATCAAATTATTGAAAAGGTTGAAGGAATGCGTTTGGGGACTGACGATGATGATGATGTCCCCACTCCCCATTACTTGCTTTCCAGCGAGGCTGCCTTTGTAGTTTAGACCACATTCAAAAGTTAAATTGTGAAAATAGAATCTGACATTTTACTATTCTTATTTAGTTATTTTGCATTATTTGGGGACATGATGTCCCTACTAACTTTAAGTTAGGATGCTTTGGACCATCTTGAAAATTTAAACAGGAATCTTGGTATTTTTATTTTTCTTGGAACAAATCTTAAAAAAAAAAATTATTGCAGTCCTTTCTTACTTATCACAATATCACTATTACCATCACTTTTAGTCTTTTACTCTATCTTTTTTATTTTTTTTTTGTCAAATTATCTTTTTTAGTTTTTCAATACAGATAAAATTAATTTATTGCTACTACCATTTTTCTGCCATTCACACTGCAAGAGGCATGAAAAGTGGAAACTTGTTAACAAAAATAGATTTTCTTTAGATAAAAAAACAACAGACTTCTCCATTTTTTTGGTACCAAATAACTGAATAAGGGCAACTTTTTAAGGTTATTATTCATTTATACATTTTCATCTTTTTATTTTTATTTTTATCTAAATTAATTAATATATAATTAAATATATGTGTTTTTAGTTTATTACTACGGATAACTTAAAACCCATACATTACTAATTATACTTATATGATTATATATGTGTATAATATTATTTTTAATTTAATTATTAAGTCACTAGCCAGACCTAATAGTTTTATCATTTCGACCGTTTGAATCGTAACCCACTAATCTTTCTGGCTTAATGCTCGATCCGACTTTTAAAACATCACTTTTCTTAAACAAAAATCATTTGACATTTGAAAATGCTTATTTTTCCTTAATTTATCTGAAAAATTAGTTATCTTTTATTTCATCCTCAAAAGTGACACCAAATGGTGTGTGAGGGGAGAAAGAATTCCCTAATAATTTACAAATCAAGGATTTCTTCATTTCTGAAGAAATCTTGACGCATATCTGTGGCCTGTGGGTAGGATTTTCTATACAGCTGAAGGGATCCTTTCTCAAGTTAGAGCTTTGGTCCACCACACACTTAAAAATTTTTCTTTAATTATAATTATGTACTGATTCACATACTGTAAATTTCTCTAAATGAATGGAATTCCCATTCCATTCAAAAAAAAAATTACAAATCAAATTTAATATTTTATGTTTCAAATCATACTTTCATAACAATTGAGTGGTCTTATTAAAAAATCAAGTTGAGTGGTGTTATTTATAAGTCAAATATATAAGATTTGTAAAAAAAAAGGTAATTTTTTATGACTTGTATTTATTTATTTATTTACATGAAATATGTACATAATTTTCTCAAGAAATAATGGGAAAAAAAGAAGAAACAAAAAAATCAGAAAAAGCCAAAAGGAGGAGATGAGAAATGGAAGAGACAAAATTTTATATTTTCATTTATCTGTTAACGATAAGACACGATTATTGACATAAACACAAAATTATCACTAGAATGAATTTGAAAACCAGATGTGATTAAGTTTTTTTTTTTGGTTCAAAGATGTGATTAAGTTATGGAAACTTAACTTTAATCACCTACTATATGTTTTGATCTTTGAAAAACAGTCTACTCTAAATTTTATAATCACCAAAACATGAGAATATTGTTATAAAAGTATATGTGATAAGAGAGAAGATTGATAGAATCCAGAGAAAAAATTATAGAATTTCTAGAGAGAAGTTCTCATTCAGTTCAATTGAAACAATCAATTACAACCCTTTATATAGAGGAGAAATTTAACCCTGGGTGTATTACCATGGTTATATTTAAATGACCATGGTTATATTTAAATGACCATGGTTACTTTATTTCGTCTTTATGTCCTTGTCTTCTTTTCTTTATGTCCTTGTCTTCTTTTGCTTTTGCTTTGTGTCAAATCTTCTTTTCTTCTTTATGTCAAGCTAACTGGAAGAGTTATATGAGTCAATGGACATCCACATATTTAATATTCATAACACTCCCCCTTGGATGTCCATTATGAATGTGCCTCATTAAAAACTTTAATTAGGAAAAACCCAGTGGGATAAAAACCTAACCAAAGAAAAGAGTACATCATTCATTAATACACCGTCGAGTGCTGCCTCATTAAAAACCTTTCCAGGAAAACCCAGTGGGACAAAACCTAGATAAGGGAAAAAGAGTACAGCGTGTATTGACTCCCCCTCTTGATAATATCAGTTGAAATCTTTGAATCTCCGAAGACCAATATCATGAACAAGTTTTTCAAAGATTGTACCTGGGAGTGACTTGGTGAATAAATCTGCTAGATTTTCACTTGAACTGATTTGCCGGATATCTATTTCACCATCCTTTTGAAGGTCGCGAGTGAAGAAGAATTTTGGTGAAATATGCTTCGTTCTATCGCCCTTGATATAGCCTTCTTTAAGTTGAGCGATACATGCAGCATTATCCTCATAGAGGATTGTTGGGATCATTTTGCCGGAAGATAAATGACAAGTTGTACGTATATGATGTATTACTGACCTCAACCACATACATTCTCGACTTGCTTCATGTATTGCTAGAATCTCTGCATGATTAGATGATGTGGCTGATATAGTCTGTTTCATAGATCGCCATGAAATAGCTGCACCTCCACATGTAAATAGATAGCCCGTTTGTGATTTACCATTATGTGGATCAGATAAAAATCCAGCATCTGCATAACCAATCAGTTCATGTTTGGATACATTTGAGTAGTATAACCCCATGTCTGTTGTACCTCTGAGATAACGAAAAATATGCTTTATTCCGTTCCAATGCCTTCGTGTTGGTGAAGAACTATATCTTGCTAGTAAATTAACAGCAAATGATATATCAGGACGTGTATGATTAGCAAGATACATTAGTGCTCCAATAGCACTAAGATATGGTACTTTTTGATCAAGTAGTTCTTCATCACCTTCTTCACTAATTTCTCGAGGTCGGAATGGGTTTTTATCCACCTTCAAAGATCTTACAATCATTGGGGTACATAATGGATGAGATTTATCCATGTAAAATCGCTCTAGGACCTTCTTTGTATAAGTTTCTTGATATACAAAGATCCCTTTCTTGAAGTACTCGATCTGTAATCCAAGACAGAATTTTGTTCTTCCCAAGTCCTTCATCTCAAATTCTTTCTTCAAATAATTAATTGCCTTTTGGAGCTCTTCAGGAGTTCCAATGATGTTGATATCATCAACATAAACAGCAATTATAGCAAACTCACTATTAGATCTTTTCATAAAGATGCATGGGCATATCGGATCATTTTTGTATCCTTCTTTCAACAAATATTCATTAAGGTGATTATACCACATGCGCCCTGATTGCTTCAGGCCATATAGGGACTTATTTAACTTAACTGAGTATTGTTCTCGAGAACTTGAATTAGATGCTTCTGGCATCTTAAGTCCTTCAGGGACTTTCATATAAATATCACTATCAAGTGATCCATATAAATAGGCAGTCACAACATCCATTAGATGTAAATCAAGTCCTGCATCTACTGCTAGACTGATTAAATAACGAAAAGTAGTCGCATCCACTACTGATGAATACGTTTCTTCAAAATCAATGCCAGGTCTTTGTGTAAAACCTTGGGCTACTAGACGTGCCTTATATCTAGTTATTTTGCCCTTTTCATTTCTTTTTCATACAAAGACCCATTTGCATCCAACTGGTTTTACATCTTCAGGTGTAAGGACTACAGGTCCAAATATTTTTCGTTTTGCCAATGATTTTAATTCTGCATTAATGGCATCTTTCCATAGGGGCCAGTCTTTTCTTTGTTGGCTCTCACTAATGGATTTTGGCTCATGATCCTCATTATCATTCATTACATCATATGCTATATGATAAGCAAAGATGTCATCAACGTTGACTTCATTTCTATCCCATCGGATTCCATTCATAACATAATTTATTGAGATCTCATTATTTTCACATATATCAGGTACCTGGGTCTCTTCTGGGACTACAACATTCTCTTCTGGAGATAATATCTCTTCAGGAGATGGCTCTTCTAGAGCTACTAATTTTTCTTCATTATCCTCGACTTGACCATCTATATTCTTTGCTCCTTTTCTTTTTCGAGGATTTTTATCTTTGGAACCGATAGGCCTGCCACGCTTCAGGCGTGTTTTAGATTCATTCATAGCAGGTTGTCCTTCAGGGACATCAATTTTAATAGAAGCATTAGCAGCTGGGATATGTGACTTTGTCACTTTCTTTGGGTCAGTAAATGCTTCTGGCATTTGATTAGCTAAATTCTGTAAATGAATTATCTTTTGAACTTCAAGTTCACATTGTTTTGTACGAGGATCAAAATGAGCCAATGATAATTCATTCCAACTAATTTCTTTACCCAGCTGTTTGTTTTCTCCCCCTAATGTTGGGAAAAATGATTCATCAAAATGACAATCGGCAAATCGTGCCGTATATAAATCTCCTGTGGATGGTTCCAAACATTTTATAATTGATGGAGATCAATACCCAACATATATTCCCATCTTTCTTTGTGGGCCCATCTTGGTGCGTTGTGGTAGTGCTACAGGCACATATACCGCACACCCAAAAATTCTTATATGGGAAATATTAGGTTCCTGACCAAAAACTATTTGTAAGGGGGAAACCTTTAAATAACTTGTTGGCCTAATGCGAATTAACATTGCTGCATGCAAAATGGCATGGCCCCAAGCAGAAATTGGTAGATTAGATTTCATAAGTAAAGGTCTTGCAATTAGTTGCAACCTTTTAACCAATGATTCTGCAAGTCCATTTTGCGTGTGAACATAAGCTACAGGATGTTCAACATCAATTCCAAGGGACATACAATATTCATTAAAAGCTTGTGATGTAAATTCACCAGCATTATCAAGACGTATTTTCTTGATAGGATAATCAGGGTAATGTGCTCTTAATCTAATCAATTGAGCAAGTAATCTCGCAAACGCCAGGTTGCGAGAAGATAATAAGCAAACATGCGACCATTTAGTTGATGCATCAATTAAAACCATATAGTACCTAAATGGTCCGCATGGTGGGTGTATTGGCCCACAAATATCTCCCTGTATCCGTTCTAGAAATGTGAGAGACTCACTTTCTACTTTGCTTGGTGAGGGGCGAATAATTAATTTTCCCTTGGAACATGCAGCACATGAAAAATCATGGGATTGTGGTATTTGTTTACACTTCAGGGTATGTCCACATGAATTCCCAATTATTTGTCGCATCATTATTGAACCGGGATGGCCTAACCGGTCATGCCAAATATTAAATTCATTAGTAAACTTCTGGTTTACATTATCAAACTGCTGATTTGTATTGGCAAACTTCTGGTCTGCATTATTGAACTTCTGGTTCACAATAGTATATGTTTCAATTGTGCTTATACATGTGTAATACAAACCAGAAGAAAAAATAGGAAAATTTTCTAATATGCATTTTCTACCAGCAACTATATTTGTAATGACAAGATATTCCTTATTATCTTTAGTTGTTGTTTCTAAATGATATCCATTTCTACGGATATCTTTGAAACTCAATAAGTTTCTTTTAGACTTGGTAGAATAAAATGCATTATCAATGCATAATTTTGTTCCTTCAGGTAACAAAATAGTAACTCTTCCGGAGCCTTCAATTAAATTTATACTACCAGATATAGTCTGCACATTGGCTTCTCGTATTACCAGGGAAGAAAAATATTTATCATGTCTGAGTATGGTGTGGGTTGTTGCACTATCAACGAGACATAAATCTTCAGGATTGATGCCAATAGGATTCATTCTTCATAAAAACATAAATAAAATTAATACATATGATAGAAACAACTTTAAATAAAATATAACAGTTCAAATTATATTAAGAAATCTGCAACATCCAAATAGTTATTATCTATATCGGCATACTCAGAATTCTCGCCCTGATCAACATGATTAACTTCAACATTTGATCTTTTACCAGTATTTTTAATTGATTCTTGGTAAAGATCAACTAGGTGCCTTTGTGTACGACAGGTACGAGACCAATGGCCCTTTCCACCACATCGATAGCATGGATTATCAGGATATTTGTTATGCCTACTGCTTTCTCCTTTTTGGTTCTTATCATTCTTTTCCCACTTCTGGTAGGAATTTGAACCTCCATGATATCGACCACGACCACGCCCACGGCTGTAGCCACGCCCACGTCCACGTCCTTGTCCACGTCCACGTCCACGGCCACAATAAAATTCATTTGTTACCACATTCACTTCAGGGAATGGAGTTGAGCCTGTTAGACGGGATTCATGATTTTTCAATAAAAGCTCATTATTTTGTTCAGCCACAAGGAGACAAGAAATTAACTCAAAATATTTCTTGAAACCTTTTTCTCGATATTGCTGCTGCAGGAGCAAATTGGATGCATGAAATGTGGAGAATGTCTTTTCTAACATATCATCATCAGTAACATTTTCTCC
Organism: Inga oerstediana; assembly: GCA_963210345.1. Taxonomy (NCBI): domain Eukaryota; kingdom Viridiplantae; phylum Streptophyta; class Magnoliopsida; order Fabales; family Fabaceae; genus Inga; species Inga oerstediana. Next base: position 37,659,123 of record OY723405.1, read on the forward strand.
ACATAATTTCAATTTAGAAGTGATTCTGAACATAGCTGAGTTATATTCGCTTATAGATTTAAAATCTTGCAAGTGTAAATGCATCCAATCAAAATGAGCTTTTGGAAGAATGACCATCTTCTGGTGATCATATCTTTCTTTCAAATTGTTCCAAAGGACAAGTGGGTCCATCACTGTCAAATATTCAGTTTTTAAATCTTCATGTAAGTGGTGGCGAAGAAAAATCATGGATCTGGCTTTATCTTTGTTGGATGCCTTATTCCCTTCTTTAATCGTGTCTTCCAGACTTTTGGCATTCAAGTGAATTTCCGCATCCAATTTCTAAGATAAATAATTTTTCCCGGTAATATCAAGAGCCACAATTTCAAGTTTTGCCAGGTTTGCCATTGTTCAAACTAATTAAAGAAATAAATGAAAATAATTAAAATATGAAATGTAAATATTCAATATAATAACTGTAAATTCATAAGGACAATAAATAATTCATAAGGCAAGATAAGAAAATTAAAACATGTATGGCTTCGGGCCATTTAATCTCATGACTTCAGGCCATGTATGGCTTCGGGCCATTTAATCTCAAGATGAGGAATTAACTATTATCTTCAGGATAAAAATTGTACATGACTTCTGGCCGTACAATAAGATAAAAGATGAAAAATATATATAGCTTCTGGCCATATAATAAGATGAAAAATGTATATAGCTTCAGGCTATATAATAAGAATGGATATGGCTTCTGGCCATATTATAAGAAATTAAATCATTATGACTTCTGGTCATAATTTCAAGAATCAGATGTGTATGGCTTCTGGCCATAATAACAATAATAATAATAATAATATAAAAGAACTTGTAAATAATATATAAAAACAATAACGATCTCCAATCTTAGCCATGGAACCCGATGTTATATAACAATCGGTAAAAGTATCTCTCTAATTCCATATAGTGGCTCAGATTATCCCAGATCTATAAAATAAAACAAGAGATATATAATCATTAAAGAAATCATAAGAAGATCATACCTTCTTTTAGAGCTTCGTGCTGATAACGTGTTATAAAAGTATATGTGATAAGAGAGAAGATTGATAGAATCCAGAGAAAAAATTATAGAATTTCTAGAGAGAAGTTAGAGAGAAATTCTCATTCAGTTCAATTGAAACAATCGATTACAACCCTTTATATAGAGGCAGAAATCTAACACTGGTTGCATGACCATGGTTATATTTAACCCTGGTTACATGACCATGGTTACTTTATATCTTCTTTATGTCCTTGTCTTCTTTTGCTTTTGCTTTGTCTCAAATCTTCTTTTCTTCTTTATGTCAAGTTGACTGGAAGAGTAATATGAGTTAATGGGCATCCACATATTTAATATTCATAACATTATTATTATTTTTAAATAAATTCTCTTAATCAACCAATAAATATAGTAGACGTGCCAATTCTATGTTAGAAAAATTGTGTCACTTGCTTCATGTGGGGCATACGCACTCGTTTTTGTCAAGTATCACTTTCAGGTTGAGACAATTCTTCCTAAACATGCATTTGAGTTAACAAATCAGCTTTATATATATATATATATATATCTCCTGCTTCGTACTCATTAACTTGTTGCTCGCAAAACACAAGCAATTTGCAAATGAAAGAACAATTAGTTTCACTTTTAGCGCTGAAGTTTCGGTCCTTGCATTGCTACTTGCTCATATTGCATAATGGATAAGATCTTGAAGTGTTAGCTTCATCATTTTATCTACTAATATTACTATTAGTTATCCAAAAAATTCAAATCCCAACACCATGCAGTTGCCAAATTAAAAGCCTTTTCTGTCTTCAAAAGTGACTACTCATCAAGTCTTCCACCGGAGATTAATACTCTTAGCGTGGCTTTTTTTGTATGAACTTTTACCGTTGTTATAAGACTCTCCCTCCCTTCATTCTATGGACAACTTGAAATTTTAATCCTTCTTATACCTCAACTTGTCACATCACCATGTCATTCACTGCATGCATATGAAGTATTCCTTTTGGTAATCTTACCCAAATGTTTGCTGAATATATTCGTCTTTCTTCAACATGACTTCCTTTTTGGGAAAAAATAATTTTAAGTGAGCAAAGGGAAAAAATTTTTAAGTTGGATTTCTAAAAATTAGAGAAGTTAGATTAAAAGTTTTTAATTAATTTTTCTTGCTCTTTTATCTTACATCTTCTCTTTATTAAAATTTTGTAACCCCACTTCTCCAATTTTTTTAAATCCAACTCATAAAAAATTCCCCTCCCCTCCCCTCCAAATCCCTATGAAAAGAAAAATGGAATTTAATTGTGACAGCTTATGAGAAATCAATCAACATAATGAAACAATTGGTGTGTTTATTCACATTATTAAGACTATTAGAAAGGCGCAAAAAACAGAGACTGGGAAGAAGGAAGGCGCAAAAACAGAGTCTGGCAAGAAGGAAAATAAATGGAACTCTTTTAAAGCAGCGGTGCTTAACAATAACTCGGATATGGCAGAAGAAGAGGACTGGTGGAGTGATGACCGCTGGAAGTAAAGGGTCGCGGTGGAAATGACGGATATGGGGCCAAATGTTATATTTCCTCAGTCTGAGAAGGAAAGGTTGGCAAAGAAGTGGGGAAACGCTCTTATTGTTAAACTTTTAGGGCGAACGGTGAACCCAACATATTTGGCGACCAAGGTGCAGCATCTGTGGGCGAGAAATGGCGAAGTTGAAGCGATAGATGTGGGAGCGGGGTTCTTAGTTGTGCAGTTCAAGGATAGGAGTGATTATGAATTAGCTTTGACAGGTGGTCCATGGCTACTTTTCGATCACTACATTTCTGTTCAGCCATGGAAGCAGGATTTTGATCCTGAAGGGGAAGCAGTCACGAGTATAGCAGCATGGATTCGCTTCCCAAAACTTCCGTTAGACTATTGTGATAAAGGGGCCCTTTATGTGCTAAGATCTCAAGTCGGTCGAGTTTTGAAGGTGGATATGGCTACACTGAAGCGCAAAAAAGGTAGATTTGCAAGACTTTGTGTGGAGTTGAATCTGTCTGCTCCCTTGAGGCCGTTCATTCTTATTAATGGAAAAGTGAACCGGATCCAGTATGAGGGTATACATCTAGTATGTTTTAAATGTGGTAGATATGATCATAACTCTGATCATTGTTCTAGTCATGAAGAAGAATCGAAGTGCAATGAAACAGGTCAAAGTGCCTCATGCAGGAAGGGACCTGAAGTGGAAGAGAAATTTGGGAGTGATAAGATGCAAGTGGCGAGCAAGGATGGGGTTGGCGGGAATGTGTCGGAGATGGAGGTGGTACAGGAATTTCCAAAATTGGACAATTGGATGCTGGTGCAAAGCCCACGACGGCCACGTAAATCGGAGAATGCAATGGTAGGTTCTGTTGGAGGGCGGATTTCGAGGTTCAATAGTTGTGGGGAAGGACGTGGGTCACGTTTTGCTGCATTAGAAATGGAGGTTATGGAAGAAAGTAATAATGGGAGTCAACAAAGGAACAAAAGTGAGCCAATAGTGGAAATTCCCAATCAAGTACCACGTGCAAAGGAAAATAACAAAGTCAAAAAGCAAATAGTTATTCAACAAAAGGAGCTACTTGACCCCATCTCTCGCTCTAAGGCTAAGTTACCAAAACATGTGGGGTTGGCGGATGTGTCTGGTACCAAGGAGAAGAGGGAGTGGGGCTAGTAAGGGACGGGTATGCAAGTTTGGGCAGGGGCGAAGGACAGGCTGGGTGTAAGAGAGGTGGGTAATGACGAGCAAAACATTGAAGGGCTGGGAGTTAAGGGATTGAAGCAAACCATGGAGCCTGGTCAAGCACCAATTATGGAGTGGGTAGCTTTAATCCAATTCCCTCAGAAGAGAAAAGTGATGGCGCTATTTGTATCTCAAAGACTGTTGAAGCGGACAACCCGTGGGACCCTGGAACAGTTACAAAACAAAATTCCATTAGTGCTCTTAGTTCAACTCTACATGTTTTAATGGAAGATAGAATGGACAGGGGAGAGTCACAGTCGATGGATGAACAGTAAAATAGTCTGGGAGGTTTGTTATTCTTTTATCATAATATTTTTATGGATTATAACATTATGATATGGAATTCACGTGGTGTTGGGGGAAAGGCTTTTGATGGGCTGCTAGTAGATCTTCGTCGTAGATATCAGATTGATTTTTTAGCATTACTTGAACCCAGGCAGAAGAGTGAGAAAGCAACTTATATAGCTCGTTGATTGGGTTTGAAGAATATGGATATGGTGGAGACACTGGGCTTTAGTGGTGGCATTTGGTGTTTTTGGGATGATCATGTTAATTTCTCAGTAAAAGCTAAGTCATCCCAAGTATTACATGGCGTCTTTAATAATGGTCAAAGTGATAGCTGGGAATTGTCAGTGGTATATGGTCATCCTAACCGTGTCCAGAGAAGATAGTTGTGGCATCAACTGGATTCTATTCGTGACAATGGCAGGGTAAGATGGTGTGTTGGGGGAGATTTCAATGCAACTGCTTGTGTAACAGAGAGAATTTCATCATCCAGCTTACAAGTACCCCCTGACCGTGACTTTGTGGAATGGTTAGGAAGAAGTGGTATGGAAGACATGAGTTTTCAGGGACCAAAGTTTACATGGGTTAGAAAAGGTTCAGCAAGTCGAATTGATAGAATGGTGGCAAATGCAGACTGGTTAGAGCAGTTCCACGAGGTAAATTTACTACACTTTCCTCGTTTTAAATTTGATTATTGTCCTCTCTTATTAAGAGGAAAAAAAATGAAGAGTACGTACCAAGGGAATTCTTTCAAATTTTTTGCTCCATGGGTAACCCATGATGATTTTTCAAATGTGGTACGGAATAATTGGAGGGCTTCCAGGAGTTGGGAAGAAAATGTAGAAGGTTTCAAAAAGGATATCATGGTTTGGAACAAAGATGTTTTTGGCAACATTAACCATAGAAAGGCTATGTTAATTAATAAGCTTGAGAAGCTAAATGAGAAGGTGTGTTTGAGCGAGAAAGGAGCAGAGGAGCGACGAAAGATATGGAAGGAAATGGAAGAGTGTTTGATACAGGAAGAGATCATGTGGCTGCAACGATCCAGGTGTAACTGGTATATGAATGGAGATAAAAATACCAAGTATTTCCACACAGTTACCAATAGTAGAAGAAGAAGGAAACAGGTGACAGCTCTACAGAGAGAGGATGGGCAATGGATATATAGTGAAGAGGAACTAAAACAGGAAGGTACGAGCTTCTTTCAGTCTTTATATGTAGCCGATCAGCAACCAATGGTGGATATTAATTTTGGGGGAGTGTTTCCAAAAATTCCAGATGATTTAATGGGTATGCTAGATCATATGTTCACAGAACAAGAGGTAAAACAAGCTGTGTTTAGTATGGGATCTTTGAAAGCTCCTGGTCCGGATGGTTTAAACCCTTTATTCTACCAAAGCCAATGGGATGTGGTTGGAAAGACTATGGTGGATTTGGCTCAAATGATTTTCACCAATCCAATGGAGGTTAGGAGGTTTAATAGCACGAATATTGTTTTGATACCAAAAACTGATATTCCTCAGACAATTAGAGATTTCCGTCCGATTAGTCTCTGTAATGTCATATATAAGGTCATCACTAAGATGTTAGCTACCAGATTGAAGCGAGTTATACCGATAATCATCGCACCTAATCAGTGTAGCTTTGTACCAGGTAGGCAGAGTTCAGATAATATTGTCTTGGCACAGGAAATTGTACATTCTATGAAGAATACTAAGAAGAAGGGTTTCATGGCACTTAAAATTGATTTGGAGAAAGCCTATGATAGGATGCGGTGGGACTTTATTGAAGCATGTTTGAAGGAGTTAGGGTTACCAGCAAAAATTATTGACTTAATTAATTGCTGTTTGAATTCTGCAAAGATGCGAATCATGTGGAATGGTGAGCCGGGTCGGGCCTTCAGACCTACACGAGGTGTTCGACAGGGTGACCCTATATCACCTTATCTTTTCGTCCTAGTAATGGAAAAGCTCGCACACCTGATACAAAATGAAGTGTCTTCAGAAACTTGGATTCCATTTCGATTAAAGAGAAATGGTATTGCAGTCTCACATTTGTTCTTCGCTGATGATCTAATCTTATTTGCGGAAGCTTCTCTTGATCAAGCAGCTATTATTAAGGCTTGTATGGATGACTTTTGTGATGCATCTGGAGAAAAGGTAAATGTTGACAAATCCAGGATATTTTTTTCTAATAATGTTGGCCATACTAGGAAAGCAGAAATTAGTGCTTTCCTGGGATTCACTCCTACCGCGGACCTTGGGAAATATCTTGGCATCCCTATGCATCATCAACGTGTTTCAAAGGGAACTTACCAGTTTGTACTGAATAAAATGGAGGAAAGGTTGAAAACTTGGAAAGCAAACTGCCTTTCTATAGCTTCCAGGCATACTCTAATATCATCTGTGATGTCTGCAATTCCAAATTATGCTATGCAATCCTCGTGGCTACCAAAAGCTACTTGTGACGAAATCGATAAAAAATGTCGTACATTTCTTTGGGGAAGTACAACGATGAATAGGAAACCTCATTTAGTGGCTTGGGAAGATGTGTGTACTAGCAAAGAAGTAGGAGGGTTGGGGTTACGGCATGCTCGAAAACAGAATGAGGCTTTTATGATGAAACTTGGGTGGGGTTTAGTAAAACGAAGGGATGCACTATGGGTGAAGTTCATGAGAGAAAAGTATCATTGTGGTGGCGACATCATACCCAATGTCCATGTACGTCAACAAGAGTCACAAGCATGGAAGGGAATTAGAAATGTATGGGAGAAAATGGAACGAGTTATAGGATGGAAAATTGGTATGGCCAAAATGTGCAATTTTGGAATGACAAATGGCTCCCACATCACGAAAAACTTATCTCATATTTTATCCAGGACATTCCAGAAGGCATGAAAGGGGATAGTGTTTGTGAATATTTTACACCAACAGGTAGTTGGGAATGGGGGAATTTGAGGCTTTCCTTCCAATACATGTTCTTCAAGCCATCAATCATGTATCAATCGTGATAAATCAAGAGTCAGCAGATATACCTATATGGTGGCCTTCTAATACGGGGGAATTTTCTATCAAATCAGCATACAAATTGTTGAGTGTAGATCAAGTACCGTACCATCAAAATCTATGGAGGAAAATCTGGAAGTTGACAACACCACAGCAGTGCAAAACTACTATGTGGCTTGCAGCTAGGGGACGTCTTATGACAAATTCGTTACGTGTTGCTAGAGGTTTGCAAAGCAGTCAAAGTTGTGGTGTGTGTGATGAGAATAGAGAGGATATCATGCATGTCCTTCGGGATTGTAAGGTGGCTAAGCTTTGTTGGAAGAAGTTGGTACCACCACGTCTCTTGAACAGATTTTTTGGGTTGAATGATATCAGGACATGGTTTGACTGGAATCTATCTTTGAAAGAACAGGGCATGGAGGTGAGTTGGCCGATGTGTTTTGCGTTGCTATGCCGACAACTTTGGCTAAACAGAAACTCAGGGGCCTTCGAAGGTAGAACGGCAGGAAGCATACAAATTTTAGCACAGGTTCATGCTCAAGCGCAATGGTCGAATCCCCAGTTACATCAGTCTAGTTTACAAATGAAGTGAAATCTCGTTTGGAAACCACCGTACGATGGTTGGATAAAGATTAATGTTGATGGGGCATGTCGTTATGATGGAACCATGGCAGGATGTGGAGGAATAGTAAGAAATCATGAAGGAGGTGTACTAGGAGGTTTCATGCTTAATCTAGGTTATGGAAGTGGACTATAAGCGGAGCTATGGGGTATCCTTATGGGATTGAAGCATGCATGGGATTCGAGTTGGAGGAAAGTGGTAATCCAGTCTGATTGTGGACAGGTAGTAGATCTGGTTAATATAGGATGGGATGATAATCATCTTCATGCTGACTTATTAGTGGAGATTTCTCAGCTCATGGCACGTAACTGGGAAGTTTCTTTAGAATGGTGTGGTAGGGAAACAAATTCTGTAGCGGATAAACTGGCAAAGTTTTCTCTTGGAATGGCTTTGGGTGTTGTAACTTTTGTCGCCCCTCCTGATTTCCTGGCGGGTGTTTTACGTTCTGATATAGAGCACTAGTTTTTTCTTTTATTTCAATGTTATCAAAAAAAAAAAGTCTAATAAGGAGTAAAAGGGGAATTTTTTTCCCGGGGTATTTTTGGACTTTGATTGGATTATTTCTTTCCCAAGTGGTTTAGAGAATCTAATGATAATGTGTGTTAGGCCTAAACGCAGACAACACATTATCAAATATGCTCTTGAAGATATGCCCGCTTCTTTACTTATACTTTCAAGATTTTTATGCAATGCATTTTTCAATAATATCCAATTGCTAAGACCCCTTAGAAATAAAGAGAAAAATTATGCAATGCATTTTTCTTCTACTTCATCGGGTCATAAATATAATAGTTAGAAGGTTCATTTTAGTCCTAAATGTAAGATCTTAATCATTTACCAAAAAAACATGTAAAACCTTGATCTATTTTGTTTTTTATATTTATTAATTTTTTTCCTAAGCTACCTCTATTATTTCCCATGAAAACAACAATGAGTTGCAGGAATAATTCAAATGCAGTAGTATATTTTAGAAAAATCAGGAAACATTTTTATAAATGACTAACGTAACTAACTTAGTCTATACAAATTAGTTAATTCATTCCTATATTTAAGATGGGGGAGCATTTATGCTTTAGATCTTTTGTCAGGCACTACTCATGGAACCAAAGTTTCTCCTCCAAGTTAATCATCCATTTTCAATTAAGTTCAGAATAAAAGAAAATACTTTATTTTCTTCAAAATTTCAGAAGTTTGGAATCAAGATAATTAATTGCCTTCAGTCCATGCGGTGTTTATTTATAAATTATATTACCCCGGTATTAAATATAAGACAAAATTGATTTTTTTGGAGAGATTAAGGAAATTAAATAAGTTACTTAATCATATTATATGTTATGTATCTTTAGATTATATATTAGGGAAAATACATCATTCAATGGGAATGGTGCATCTTTTACTATATCTTTGATTTTTCATTTCTATATGACTTGTGCTTTTGCTTTTGCAACTGAACTTGCGTATACCTCAAAGTGTTAATATATTTCAGTTTAATGTTTTGATAGATATTCTTTCTGATTTATCTGTAATTCTTTCACATTATGTTGGAGCATATATTAAAGGGGAATAAGTCTCTCTAGTACTAATTAATTGCACCAAGGTTTTTCCGCCATAAAAAAGAAAAGAAAAGAAAAGAACTGAGATGTCATATTTGTTATGAATATTAAATATGTGGATGTCCATTGACTCATATTACTCTTCCAGTCAGCTTGACATAAAGAAGAAAAGAAGATTTGAGACAAAGCAAAAGCAAAAGAAGACAAGGACATAAAGAAAAGAAGACAAGGACATAAAGACGAAATAAAGTAACCATGGTCATTTAAATATAACCATGGTAATACACCCAGGGTTAAATTTCTCCTCTATATAAAGGGTTGTAATCGATTGTTTCAATTGAACTGAATGAGAATTTCTCTCTAACTTCTCTCTAGAAATTCTATAATTTTTTCTCTGGATTCTATCAATCTTCTCTCTTATCACATATACTTTTATAACACGTTATCAGCACGAAGCTCTAAAAGAAGGTATGATCTTCTTATGATTTCTTTAATGATTATATATCTCTTGTTTTATTTTATAGATCTGGGATAATCTGAGCCACTATATGGAATTAGAGAGATACTTTTACCGATTGTTATATAACATCGGGTTCCATGGCTAAGATTGGAGATCGTTATTGTTTTTATATATTATTTACAAGTTCTTTTATATTATTATTATTATTATTGTTATTATGGCCAGAAGCCATACACATCTGATTCTTGAAATTATGACCAGAAGTCATAATGTTTTAATTTCTTATAATATGGCCAGAAGCCATATCCATTCTTATTATATAGCCTGAAGCTATATACATTTTTCATCTTATTATATGGCCAGAAGCTATATATATTTTTCATCTTTTATCTTATTGTACGGCCAGAAGTCATGTACAATTTTTATCCTGAAGATAATAGTTAATTCCTCATCTTGAGATTAAATGGCCCGAAGCCATACATGGCCTGAAGTCATGAGATTAAATGGCCCGAAGCCATACATGTTTTAATTTTCTTATCTTGCCTTATGAATTATTTATTGTCCTTATGAATTTACAGTTATTATATTGAATATTTACATTTCATATTTTAATTATTTTCATTTATTTCTTTAATTAGTTTGAACAATGGCAAACCTGGCAAAACTTGAAATTGTGGCTCTTGATATTACCGGGAAAAATTATTTATCTTAGAAATTGGATGCGGAAATTCACTTGAATGCCAAAAGTCTGGAAGACACGATTAAAGAAGGGAATAAGACATCCAACAAAGATAAAGCCAGATCCATGATTTTTCTTCGCCACCACTTACATGAAGATTTAAAAACTGAATATTTGACAGTGATGGACCCACTTGTCCTTTGGAACAATTTGAAAGAAAGATATGATCACCAGAAGATGGTCATTCTTCCAAAAGCTCATTTTGATTGGATGCATTTACACTTGCAAGATTTTAAATCTATAAGCGAATATAACTCAGCTATGTTCAGAATCACTTCTAAATTGAAATTATGTGGAGAAAATGTTACTGATGATGATATGTTAGAAAAGACATTCTCCACATTTCATGCATCCAATTTGCTCCTGCAGCAGCAATATCGTGAAAAAGGTTTCAAGAAATATTCTGAGTTAATTTCTTGTCTCCTTGTGGCTGAACAAAATAATGAGCTTTTGTTGAAAAATCATGAATCCCGTCTAACAGGCTCAACTCCATTCCCTGAAGTGAATGTAGTAACTAATGAATTTTATTGTGGCCGTGGACGTGAATATGGACGTGGACGTGGGCGTGGCTACAGCCGTGGGCGTGGTCGTGGTCGATATCATGGAGGTTCAAATTCCTACCAGAAGTGGGAAAAGACTTATAAGAACCAAAAAGGGGAATACAGTAAGCATAACAAATATGCTGATAATCCATGCTATCGATATGGTGGCAAGGGCCATTGGTCTCGTACCTGTCGTACACCAAGGCACCTAGTTGATCTTTACCAAGAATCAATTAAAAATACTGGTAAAAGATCAAATGTTGAAATTAATCATGTTAATCAGGGCAAGAATTCTGAGTATGGCGATATAGATAATAACTATTTGGATGTTGCAGATTTCTTAATATAATTTGAACTGTTATATTTATTTAAAGTTGTTTCTATCATATGTATTAATTTTATTTATGTTTTTATGAAGAATGAATCCTATTGGCATCAATCCTGAAGATTTATGTCTCGTTGATAATGCAACAACCCACACCATACTCAGACATGATAAATATTTTTCTTCCCTGGTAATACGAGAAGCCAATGTTCAAACTATATCTGGTAGTATAAATTTAATTGAAGGCTCCGGAAGAGCTAGTATTTTGTTACCTGAAGGAACAAAATTATGCATTGATAATGCATTTTATTCTACTAAGTCTAAAAGAAACTTATTGAGTTTCAAAGATATCCGCAGAAATGGATATCATTTAGAAACAACAACTAAAAATAATAAGGAATATCTTGTCATTACAAATATAGTTGCTGGTAGAAAATGCATATTAGAAAGTTTTCCTTTTTTTTTTTTTGGTTTGTATTACACATGTATAAGCACAATTGAAACACATACTATTGAGAACCAGAAGTTCAATAATGCAGACCAGAAGTTTGCCAATTCAAACCAGCAGTTTGATAATGCAGACCAGAAGTTTACCGATTCAAACCAGCAGTTTGATAATGTAAACCAGAAGTTTACCAATGAATTTATTGTTTGGCATGACCGGTTAGGCCATCCCGGTTCAATCATGATGTGACAAATAATTGGGAATTCATGTGGACATACCCTGAAGTGTAAAAAAATACCACAATCCTATGATTTCTCATGTGCTGCATGTTCCAAGGGAAAGTTAATTATTCGCCCCTCACCAAGCAAAGTAGAAAGTGAGTCTCTCACATTTCTAGAACGGATACAGGGAGATATTTGTGGGCCAATACACCCACCATGCGGACCATTTAGGTACTATATGGTTTTAATTGATGCATCAACTAAATGGTCGCATGTTTGCTTATTATCTTCTCGCAACTTAGCATTTGCGAGATTACTTGCTCAATTGATTAGATTAAGAGCACATTACCCTGATTATCCTATCAAGAAAATACGTCTTGATAATGCTAGTGAATTTACATCACAAGCTTTTAATGAATATTGTATATCCCTTGGAATTGATGTTGAACATCCTGTAGCTTATGTTCACACGCAAAATGGACTTGCAGAATCATTGGTTAAAAGGTTGCAATTAATTGCAAGACCTTTACTTATGAAATCTAATCTACCAATTTCTGCTTGGGGCCATGCCATTTTGCATGCAGCAATGTTAATTCGCATTAGGCCAACAAGTTATTTAAAGGTTTCCCCCTTACAAATGGTTTTTGGTTAGGAACCTAATATTTCCCATATAAGAATTTTTGGGTGTGCGGTATATGTGCCTGTAGTACTACCACAACGCACCAAGATGGGTCCTCAAAGAAAGATGGGAATATATGTTGGGTATGAATCTCTATCAATTATAAAATATTTAGAACCATCCACAGGAGATTTATTTACGGCACGATTTGCCGATTGTCATTTTGATGAATCATTTTTCCCAACATTAGGGGGGAGAAAACAAACAGTTGGGTAAAGAAATTAGTTGGAATGAATTATCATTGGCTCATTTTGATCCTCGTACAAAACAATGTGAACTTGAAGTTCAAAAGATAATTCATTTACAGAATTTAGCTAATCAAATGCCAGAAGTATTTACTGACCCAAAGAAAGTGACAAAGTCACATATCTCAGCTGCTAATGCTCCTATTAAAATTGATGTCCCTGAAGGACAACCTGCTATGAATGAATCCAAAGCACGCCTGAAGCGTGGCAGGCCCATCGGTTCCAAAGATAAAAATCCTCGAAAAAGAAAAAGAGCAAAGAATATAGATGGTCTAGTCGAGGATAATGAAGAAAAATTAGTAGCTCCAGAAGAGCCATCTCCTGAAGAGATATTATCTCCAGAAGAGAATGTTGTAGTCCCAGAAGAGACCCAGGTACCTGACATATGTGAAAATAATGAGATCTCAATCAATTATGTTATGAATGGAATCCGATGGGATAGAAATGAAGTCAACGTTCATGACATCTTTCCTTATCATAAAGCATATGATGTAATGAATGATAATGAGGATCATGAGCCCAAATCCATTAGTGAGTGCCAACAAAGAAAAGATTGGCCCCTATGGAAAGATGTCATTAATGCAGAATTAAAATTATTGGCAAAACGAAAAGTATTTGGACCTGTAGTCCTTACACCTGAAGATGTAAAACCAGTTGGATGCAAATGGGTCTTTGTACGAAAAAGAAAAGAAAAGGGCAAAATAACTAGATATAAGGCACGTCTAGTAGTCCAAGGTTTTACACAAAGACCTGGCATTGATTTTGAAGAAACGTATTCACCAGTAGTGGATGCGACTACTTTTCGTTATTTAATCAGTCTAGCAGTAGATGCAAGACTTGATTTACATCTAATGGATGTTGTGACTACCTATTTATATGGATCACTTGATAATGATATTTATATGAAAGTCCCTGAAGGACTTAAGATGCCAGAAGCATCCAATTCAAGTTCTCGAGAACAATACTCAGTTAAGTTAAATAAGTCCCTGTATGGCCTGAAGCAATCAGGGCGCATGTGGTATAATCGCCTTAATGAATATTTGTTGAAAGAATGATACAAAAATGATCCAATATGCCTATGCATCTTTATGAAAAGATCTAATAGTGAGTTTGCTATAATTGCTGTTTATGTTGATGATATCAACATCATTGGAACTCCTGAAGAGCTTCAAAAGGCAATTAATTGTTTGAAGAAAGAATTTGAAATGAAGGACTTGGGAAGAACAAAATTCTGTCTTGGATTACAAATTGAGTACTTCAAGAAAGGGATCTTTGTATATCAAGAAACTTATACAAAGAATGTCCTAGAGCGATTTTACATGGATAAATCTCATCCATTATGTACCCCAATGATTGTAAGATCTTTGAAGGTGGAAAAAGACCCATTCTGACCCCGAGAAATCAGTGAAGAAGGTGATGAAGAACTACTTGGTCCAGAAGTACCATATCTTAGTGCTATTGGAGCACTAATGTATCTTGCTAATCACACACGTCCTAATATATCATTTGCTGTTAATTTATTAGCAAGATATAGTTCTTCACCAACACGAAGACATTGGAATGGAATAAAGCATATTCTTCGTTATCTCAGAGGTACTACAGACATGGGGTTATACTACTCAAATGTATCCAAGCATGAACTGGTTGGTTATGCAGATGCCGGATTTTTGTCTGATCCACATGATGGTAAATCACAAACGGGCTATCTATTTACATATGGAGGTGCAACTATTTCATGGTGATCTATGAAACAGACTATATCAGCTACATCATCTAATCATGCAGAAATTCTAGTAATACATGAAACAAGTCGAGAATGTATGTGGTTGAGGTCAGTAATACATCATATACGTACAACTTGTCATTTATCTTCCGGCAAAATGATCCCAACAATCCTCTATGAGGATAATGCTGCATGTATCGCTCAACTTAAAGAAGGCTATATCAAAGGCGATAGAACAAAGTATATTTCACCAAAATTCTTCTTCACTCGTGACCTTCAAAAGGATGGTGAAATAGATATCCAGCAAATCAGTTCAAGTGAAAATCTAGCAGAATTATTCACCAAGTCACTCCCAGGTACAATCTTTGAAAAACTTGTTCATGATATTGGTCTTCGGAGATTCAAAGATTTCAACTGATATTATCAAGAGGGGGAGTCGATACACGCTGTACTCTTTTTCCCTTATCTAGGTTTTGTCCTACTGGGTTTTCCTGGAAAGGTTTTTAATGAGGCAGCACTCGACGGTGTATCAATGAATGATGTACTCTTTTCTTTGGCTAGGTTTTCATCCCACTGGGTTTTTCCTAGTTAAAGTTTTTAATGAGGCACATTCATAATGGACATCCAAGGGGGAGTGTTATGAATATTAAATATGTGGATGTCCATTGACTCATATTACTCTTCCAGTCAACTTGACATAAAGAAGAAAAGAAGATTTGACACAAAGCAAAAGCAAAAAGAAGACAAGGACATAAAGAAGATATAAAGTAACCATGGTCATGTAACCAGGGTTAAATATAACCATGGTCATGCAACCAGGGTTAGATTTCTGCCTCTATATAAAGGGCTGTAATCGATTGTTTCAGTTGAACTGAATGAGAACTTCTCTCTAACTTCTCTCTAGAAATTCTATAATCCTTTCTCTGAATTCTATCAATCTCCTATCTTATCACATATACTTTTATAACAAATAATACCATTATATGATATGTGATACTATAATCCACTGGCATGATGTCAGGTTTTGAACTTCCTTTGTAATCTCCAAGATTTTCTTGGCCGCCTGTATTATAAGAAAAAAAACTAATGTAAATGCACATATCATTAAATAGAACAAATAATATTACCTTCACAATATGATTTTTCCTTTCATCATGAGATTTTAACCCAACTTTGTTTAAGAAGTATTAATGCCCCGTTTAGAGAATTGGAAGTGGAAATAGAAATGGAGATGGAGATGGAAGTGGGGTTTAAAAGTGTGTTTGGTATGATCATGGAAGTAGGGTTTAATTTTTAATGGAAACATATATTTGTAATATGAAAATACCAAAATACCCTCCAACAAAAAAAACTCTTAAACCCCAGAGACCATGTCACCATCGACCCACGTTTCACCGGAAATTGACCACTGCCGGCAATAAATCATCAACCAGAAAACAATTCATCCATGCTTAATCATCAATCTAAGTAATATACAAATCAAATCCAAACTCAGATATCATCCATCAACAAATACAAAAACCAAAGAAAAATCACAGACGAAGGAAAAAGAATCAAAATTGAAGCTGTCGTGAGCGAAAGGCAGGGAGATGAGGATGAAGGCACCGATGCTTCTCAGATTCAAAGCCGGCATCTCTTGCTCTTTGATGAACAAGAACTAGAGAGAAATCAAACAACAACAACGACAACAACAAAGCCTTTTTCCCATTAAGTGGGGTCGGCTACATGGATCACACAATGCCATTGTGCTTTGTCGAAAACCATATCTTTAGGTATATTATTAATCAAAAGGTCTCTCTCTATGACATCAAAATCGAAGAAAAAATAATTGGAAGGAACATTGAACTTGTTGTTGTTGCTTGGTGGTCATTATAGATCTGGAAAGATGACTCGATCTGGTGGCGACAGAGGTTGAAGAAAAAAACAGCCACTGAAGAAATTTAAGAAAGATGAAGAAGACAAATTGAAGAAGGAGGTGGTGACAGCAGTTGTTGAAGAAGATAGAGGGCTGTCACCGTCGACGATTGAGGGTCATCCCCGATAGAGGAGTTGCAAATTGATGGGAGAAGGAATCAAAGAGGGAACAAAGTCACCCATCAAATAGGGAGAGAAGTCGCCGTTGTAATTCCAGTGAAGAAGTTGTAGGTCATCATTGCCTCCAAATGCTGTCGTCATGGTTGTTTATGCACCATTGTTGCCACGCCATCATCCTTACTCCCCTCTACCATCCTTACCACCACCAGTTGCCAAGGGCAAGAAGGCCCAAATCTTGAGTTCCATGTAAGTGTCGAGGCTTCCATGGGTTATAGGTTGGAAGTGAGTTTCATCGTTTTTTATGGAACTCACTCCCACATGGAAGTAGATTCATTGGTATTAAACATGACAAAATTAAACTTCCATCATCAATTCCACTTCCATGCCCTCACTTCTTTGGTACTAAACAGGGCATAAGTTCTTTTTACTCACTTCAATCATAAATGTACTGAGTAGGATTTGGTAGATCGTGATAGGGGAGGGAAAATGGCCACGTTAATATATTGAGGCAACATTTTATGCATAAAAATGTCTATTACTCTATTATTATCATTATTCAATAATATTTGTTTAATTTTATTAGGGAGAATCACTATGAGGTCCAAAAAATGATGTAATTATCAAAAAGTCTTATAAACAAATGAGCAGCATAAATCTATTGCCATTTCCTGTACTGGAATTATTATTGCATGCTACTCACTGGGTTTTTTTTTATAATTATATTCATTCATCAAAGCCATATAACAGAGGATTGGAGGAATCCGGCAAACTATTTCTTTTTAGAATGATTCATAGTACATGGACTCTCACCCCATCAACATAGAACTTAAGGTCCCCTTAGGGTGTGTTTGGTTTGAGGTATTTAAATTTTAGCGCGGGAACCCAAAATTTAAAAGGAATAAGAGGATAAATTTTAGACAGGAATCCAAAATTTAAAAGAATGAGAAAATAAATTTTGGGTTTCTCCCATCTAAAATTGTAATTTACCACCCCCTCCTCCCCTCCCCTCAAACCAAACACTTAGAATTAGTAGCAGTACTCATGAAGGAAGCATGGGATATTTATCAACATTTAGAAGACATGTAATGAAACGCAAAAACAGTGGATCGATCTCACGAAATAACATTATACTATCAATATTTGTGAGTAAATAGAAATATCTAAGGGTGGGAACAACAATAATGCCTTGAAGCTCTCAAAGCATGCGACTTTGACAATGTCATTGCTCAACAGTATTATTATATTTGTAATTTGTATTGCATCCGGCCATTCATGCCTACTTGTCATAGTAAAGGACCTTATAATATAGAATTAGGGTTAGTATCATAATTGGTCTCTCAAATTTACCCTCATTTTGGTTTTGGTCTCTCAAGTTTCAAACCATTGTTTTTTATCCCTCTAGGGGCAAAATGGTCCAGGTCTTTATTGAATTATAGGAACCAACATTTTAAACTAAATGAAACCAAAATCTATGGTTTGAAACTTGAGAGGACGATACCAAAATATGAGGGTAAATTTAAGACAACAAAAATTAAATTAACCCTTGAATTAACAAAACTACTATCAAGAATTTAAAAGCGGGGGAAGATGTCGCTTTACGGATGAAGAGAACAAATATGCTAATCTACATTTTGAAAGTCTTATTTCAATTATTTTCATTTTTTCGTAGGATATACTGTCTAATACCCAAGCTAATCTTGAAGCATCATATGGAAGAATTGGTTCAACCTGAGGCAGTTTCAGCAGTTCTTCCCAGGTGGCTCGTTTTTCCCTAGGTTTGTTTATTGTACTTCCACATCTCTTTTCTTCAAAGTCTATCTTCTCCCAATCACTGAATGAAACTATTTTCACATTTCTATCCTGTAGGAGCTGACGAAGACCCTCTCTGCCTTGTTTTGGCAAGGTTGATTACGGGGATACCAAAACTCCTTTATTAAGGTCTTCCGATATGCTCGAAACCTGTCATGTTAATTGTCAGCCAAAATACGTAACTACCAGTCACACATCCATATTCCATATGAAAGAGAAGCAACTAGCTTGGGTCAGAGCTAGGGATGGAAATAGGCCAGACCCCTAACAGGGGCTTACGGCCTAGCCTACATAAAGCCTATCCTAGCCTATTTAGTAAATAGGCCAGGCTCAGGCTCAAGCATATTGCTAGGCCTATTTAGATAAACAGGTCAGGCCTATTTTTATAAGGCCTAGTCTACAAGCCTACAGGCCTGACCTATTTAATTTTTTATTTTAAAAAATATATTATTATATAAGTATATATAATATCATCTAAATAATTTTATAAATTTACCAACTTAATCTTAATTCTAAATTCTAAGTTTCATATTTCATCGTCATTATACTCATCCCTTGTTTTCGCATAAATCATTCACCTCTACATCTCTTCTTTTCGATCGCTCGAGATGACAATACTAACTCACTCTCTCCCCTAATTTGTGTCCTCCGCTAAAGCATAAAAAATGTTATGAGTTTATTTTATTGTCAAATGAAATATTTTAATCTTAACAAGAGGAATTTGTCCCAATTTACGTGGTAAGAATAAAATAGGTAAAAATCTAGTTTTACATGTTATTTGTTATGCTTGGTCGATTTTAAAAAATATATCTCATTAGTCAACAGTCGATTAGTTTTTCTTATTCCTATTTGCTCGAACAAGTGTTATCACTAGACATTATTTTTTTTTTTCCTTACTAAGCCTTAATATTACTACAAGAATAGATGTTAGGCTTTTAAGACATAATATAGGATTGTATATAAGCATGAAGGGTTATATATGAATTTGGCAGCATAAGCTTTAAAGGCTATTTAAAGTCCTACATTTTAAGTAGGCTTTTAAACAGGCTTCAGGCCTTGTCAGGCCTTCTGAAGGCCCAGGCTCAGGCATAAAAAAAAGCCTACATACAGGCTCAGGCCCAAGCTTAGGCTTTGAATCTTTGTTACAGGCCTAGGCCTATTTAGGCAAAGCCTAGTCTAGCCTCGCCTATTTCCACCCTTAGTCAGAGCAATTATATGCCCTTCCAGTCAACTAGTTTCAGTACTCATCGCAATAATGAGCATCAAGAGCTATTCACAAGCGTGAAATCTGCATTAATTCAAATAAAATTTCAACAGTCTAAATTTAAGATTTTCAGCTAATAGTGTTTAAATCAAAAAATCATTTTTTGACAAAATGAAGGTTAAGAAATTATTTTTATTTTAAATTCTATACACATAAAAAAAATTGAAAAAAAGTAGAAGTAAAAAAAAAACCAATTTAAACCATCAAAATTAGATTCAAACGGCTTGCAATAGTGAATAGCTCTTAGGACTCATCATTGCGTTGAGCAAACTGATTCCCTTATGGAACTAGCAGCTCGTTTTACAATATAACTTGGCATACATGTTTCATATAATTATATTTCCAGTCCTTTTAATATCAGCCGAAGGAAAAAAAAGGTAAGAATCTAACTAATTAGAATCCCAATCATCCACAGTATTTCAGACTCAAATCCTTGATACTTTTCAAGCAAAATTGTCCTATTTAGCTGTTTGTGAACTCCCTAGGAACTAATAAGCTATACTTTGGCAGGTTTTGCTATATTCTATATTGCTGACGAGTCACTAGCTTCCTAAGAACAGCATGATTATAGAAAGCAAGCTTACAGTTTCTTCAGCACAATAAAGGTTTGTGGCAATAATTGCAGTTGGTCCTCTCTTAAGCCAACCACAAAAATACAAGCCCTCCTCAAGTAATGTCGGATTCCCTGAAGCATCACTCAGCACTCGACCTTCATTATTTGGAACTATACCTGAGAATTAGCAACGACATATTGATGAGAGAAAGGAGAATAAAAATACCCAGAATATGAAAATAAAAAGGGACTTGGAATTCAGAACTTCATCATTGACGCGCATAACTCCTCTCAAGTCAGAGTATAAGTTATATATGTTAGATAGTTAATATTCTAACTACTCCAACCATCATAACAAAACAATAACTACTAAGAACTATAACAGCTTATCATCTACTTCCATTATACCCGTACTACATGAAAAGATAAGAAGAGCAAATGCCCAGGGGAAAAGGATAGGGACTAGACGATATATATACTTGATGACAGTATAAATAACACAGACCCCTCAAAATCTATATTAATACTCTGACTGCGAAAGACACTGCCAAAGTTTACCATTGGGTGCCCTGAAGGCTACAACTAATGCTTTTCATAATTTCCTAAAAAATCTAAACATATACAAGTGCATATATTTTCTTGAAGTGCCTGAAAATACCAAAGTTGCAGTAACTATGATTCTCAAACCAGCCATCAAACGAGTCAAGATACTAGTTCATGGTTTAAAGATTAGAACATAGTTGAACCAGTCGTGATTAAACTAATATATTTTAAGTAATATAGATTAAATTAAGGGTTAAGGCGTAAAAATAGCAAGGAACGATTTCACTATGTGCACCCAACATAATTAACTATTTTTGGGTGCAAAACTAGACATCAATATTTTTTAGTGCAAAAGTAGATATAATTAATTTATTCGGAAGCAAATATAACAATGCCGTTAAACCATGTTAACTTCCATTACTTTAATATATTTTTAGAATGGTTAAGGTGCAAATTAAGCAACCAACTATTTTCTTATGGGCACCTAACACAATTATTTTTCACACGAGCATTTACAAGACAAATATGGGCATATACACAGGAGCATTTACATTAATGATCTTACTTTATTTTGTGTACTTTTGCACCTAAAAATAGTTAATTGTGTTGGGAGCCTATCAAAAAATAGTTGGTTGCTAAATTTACACCTTAACCATTCTAAAAATATATTAAAGTAATGGAAGTTAACCTGAGTTAACGGCGTTGCTATATTTGCTCCCGAATAAATTGATTATGTCTACTTTTGCACCCAGAAATATTGTTGTTGTCTAGTTTTGCACCCAAAAATAGTTAATTGTGTTGGGTGCACATAGTGAAATAGTTCCTTGCTATTTTTGCACCTTAACCCTTAAATTAAAATATTATATAACAACAACAAATAGACCACAGTGTTTTTTTCCGTCAAGGAGTATCCAAGCATCACTCTGCTGTCTTTCATACAACTTCCAAGCAACTAGCATGTCTATTAATAGACCACAGTGGATCAGATAATAACACTGCACAAAAGTCAGTGCAGACAATAATAAATTTGATCGGTAACAATAACATAAATTGTACCGAAGAATGTTTTTAGCAAGGGAAAAAAAATGAGAACCCACTTCCAAATTTGTTATTGATCTCCAAATATAACTTACCCAAAAACACATGATTTAGAAGAAACCTGAGATAATTCAGAGAAAAACATAAAATAGGAGATTAGCACAAAAAGTATGAAATACAAATTATTTGTTCACCTTTCTGATTATCAAAAGGTAAGCCATGAACAGATATTGATCTGTAACCAATGCTCTTAAGTACCAACCTACAAAACACCAGTATAGGCAGTGGACTCAGCATTGAATCTCAACATTTTGTAAAATCACAATGGAAATAAATATCTTTCCAGGGAGGCTGCCATCATTCATTCCATCTCTATCTCTGCAAAATGCAGCTGACGAATTAACAATAATTCTTAGCACAAGAAAAGATTATTGTGGACTCATGTTCATTAGTGTTTACCAACTGTCCAAATCTTTAAAAATAATTTATATTTAACCAGATTTAGAAATTAAAGAAGTGTATAAATCCCCCATTTGTTTGACCAGACCCTTTTTTAATGCTAAAAGAAACTATGCTAAATTATATTTACCAGTCATACATTATTACATTGATGCAGCGCTGATGATGCTAAGTTTACCAGTAACAAGTTACAACAAAAATATGAACAATATAAAAAATACCTTGTAGCACTGTCTTTTCGAAGCGCACACTTGAAACATAGCCAATTCTATCTTTTGACTCCTGAAAGCTATCTGGCTTACGGAAAAAGACAAAATGGAGTTCACATTGATTCAGACCAGCATGTGCAGGCTTTGAAGTAGCTTCCTTAGAGATAGCAATTCATAAACTCTTCTCTGTATACGGCTACACTTTAATTCTTCCTTTGCAGAGAGACAGCATCAGGCACAGATAACACCAATGAAAGAAATTCAGGTAAAAAAGAAGTATAATAGTTTTCAAAAGGAAAAACAAACAAGGAAGTACATTTAAAGAAAATTACCACTAAATAGAAAGGAGAAACTATTTATGGAATTAACCATACTTGCAAATATTGAAGAGACGTATCATCATAGGATTCTTAAAAACAGAAATAATGATAGTGATAGTGATAAATATATGCGCATGTAGTTATAGCTAGTACATATGGCAAATATAGTACTGGGAAGCGGGCTGCACCTTCGAGGGCTGGCTTTTGCCAGCCCGCCATTTTTTTTTTTTAAATTTCGTTTTTTTTTAAAGATTTACTCTCTTTCTCTTTCACCCGCTCATATCACACTTCTTTTTTTTTATACATTTGTGTTATGAAATCAATTTTATTCTTACTTTCCTTTTTTTTCATCTATTCACATAACAAAAACATATAAACACATCTCTTTTAAATTTAATAATAATAGAATAAATAAATATAATAGGAAAATAAAAATTTCAAATAAAAAGTATGAGGAATTAATTAAACACGACATCAAATGAAAGGTAATAATAAGGGTATTTGAATTTATTTTATTTAAAAAAATCAAAAAACCAAAAAATTTAAATAAATAAATAAAAAAAGGCGGGCCCGCCAGCCCACGGGCTAAAACGGCTGAGCCCGTTTAGCCCGCATTTAAACGGGCTGCCGTTTAAGGTTTTTTTGGGCCAGCCCGACCCAAATTACCGGCTCTAGGCAAATATAAGTAATGCCACCGTCATAAATTAGGAAACAACTTGGAAGCACCCTATACCTCATCTGCCGGAGTTAGAAGTAGATCAGTTTCCTGAATTTTAATATCAAGATTATGAATACCTGTAAAAAGATGCCAAACCTTCCATTAGTTTCATGGATGCAAGAGACTGAAATGGTATACAACGTATGGTTCATGACATACAAAGTACAGTTGCTTCAAGAGTGTACCCCTATTACTGAGTGTGACGCCAGTGCACATACTTTTTTGGTGCTCTTAAAGCATGTTTAGTTTCATTTGGTTGTAATGGTTTCCAACATGAAACAAAACATGAATTTAGGCAGTCCAAATTAAGTATCATCTATTATTTTCTCTCCCTTTAATTAAGTTTAGTTTGGATACACCTAGGAGAAATTGTTTTTGTGTCACTACAAAATTAAATGTTACCTTTTAGAAAGTTATTCAAACTTTGAGATTCATATTCAAAAACTGAAATAGAATTCCTTGCAGTACTACATGCGTTCCGCATGCGTGTGTGAGCGTTTGTGAGTGAGTGAGTGTGTGCGCACCCGTGCATGTCTGTGAGAGAGAGAGAGAGCAACAAGACCTAGCATAGTAAATATGGATCCTGTCTTGAGAGGGTCATTATCTTTCTTTTGGTAAATATATCTATATATATACACTTTAACAAAATGACCATATCGCATCCACATGCAAATAGTTCATGACTAATTAAACCAATACTAAACTATAACAAAAATGCATTAGTAATCATTTGGATTAAAACCAATGGCAGGGCCAAGAAACATGACCAAGATTTCCATTTTCAGTTCAACCTCAAATCTTTAAGGTCTGGAATGTTTCAAAATCAAAACCAACGAGTTAAGATTAATAAAAACCAGATGAAAAACCAATGAGCAAGTCAAATGGGAATTGGAGACTTGACTGATAAGGGTATCACTAAACAGCAGGTCAGTTGAGGAGCAGTAGCTTCAAACGAAATTTTTTTAAGTCTGATTAATAATAGCATTATGGGGTAAATGACAAACCAATCAGTAAATTACAAGGTCCAATTATTCCCCCTATGGAAAGAGTTCTGCAGAAGAACAAACATGTATAAGAAAAATGAAAAGTTCATCTGAAATTGGCATGTAAAAGAAGATGCGGAAGTTACCAAGAACTTCGCGTAGTTCTTTATCAGTACAAGCTGCTTGGGCAGGACCACGTCTTCCAACCAAATAGACCTTCCTGCAATAAACATCATACTACATACATACATCATGCAATAGAAATAAGATTATCAGGCAGCTTCAGATTATGTGATGACAAACCTGATAGAGCTCTCCGCTAGAGCAGCCAAAGCATGACTAGAAATATCAGTCATTTCAACTAGTTGTAGGCCGTAAAAGGATACGTGCAACATCAAAAGCAACATTTCCCTGAAATTAAATGAGATCATTTACCTAGAAAGCCTTAATAACCCAAGATGAGCCTACGTAATGGAGAATGGGAAAAGAATATTACAAGAGATTTAGTAATTAATTTATGTATAAAAAAAACAGTAATTAATTTTAAAGTCTAAATGAAGGCTTATATTTTCATTTTGTCAATCATCTTTTTATTTTTGAATTATAGTGTGTTTGGTTGGGCTTATTTTACCCAAATAAGCCCGTTTTTACTTAAAAAAGCCCAACTGAAACGCAATCCGTTTTGTATGTGTTTGGAATAGCTTATTGAAAAATCCAAAAAGCCCAAAAACGCAGCTTATATTTTAAGCCCAAGATACCTACTTATTTTTAAAAAAAGCTGCAGCGTTATTTTGGTCCAAACCTGGCAACATGAATTTATTACCGTTATGATGGTTTCGTTATTTGGTTAAGGGGTCTTGCAGCATATTTCCCGGTAAAATTATATAAGGAAAAAAAATCAATTATTAATAGTAATTTATAAATTGTATTTATCCTCATCTTTTTAACATTTAAATTTAAATCTCATTAAATATATAGAAAAATTATTGAAGAAATAGAAATAAATTGCCAGAAATCTATAATTAAAAAGACTTTCTGTTCCTTTTCTCATGCACTCAGGTGAAGAAGTTATAATTGTTGCATTTTCAAATATCTTTCTGGTCCTGATGATATATTACTATTGGATATCACATATATGATCTATTTAAAATTTGAAGAATATACAAATACCCTTCAAATTTTTACTTTTAAAAACGCATTTATATAAATCACTAATCCAAACACATTTTGACTTATGAAAAATCACTTATTCAACCGCTCATCCAAACATAAATCACATTATAAATATTGACTTATTTATTAAGTCATTTTTAATAAGTCCGAATTATATAAGTCATTTTTCCTACCGCTATCCCAAACACACATTTAATTTATCTTATCGGAGTTACCTGACCAAGAATTACAGCTGTATCCGTGCTTTTCAAGTCTGGGTCAACATTTCTTGCATTTGGATGCCCATTATACCACCAAACAAATTCTCTGGCAGAGTGATTCTAGGACTAAAAGCAAGTGGAAATCAAGCATTTCATTTATTTCCCATGAATTTTAGGGGTATCCAAAGAACTACAATTTCTCCCCATTCCCTTATATGGGCATATGCAGCCTCAAGCTATTTATGGAGAATCAATAGCCCAACATAAATCATAAACACCTGAAAGACTGTCAGGCACACTAATACTAGTGAACCAAGTTTCAATTTTCAAAGAAAAGATGCAGATATTGACCTTTGTGTCCGGGTGATCAGGTGCAACACCAGAGCGAACTAACCCAAAAGGCGTTGGCAGCCTGTCAATGATATCAACTTGAGCTTCTTGGTGCGCCTTCAACATCTAAAAATGCAATTAACATACCAACAGTTCAAAAATTTTAGAACAAGATTAACATGTTGATACTTGACAATGCATGTGCACGTATAAGAGCTCACTTTCTCAGCAGTGTAGAAACCAGCATGACCACTTCCAACAACACAAACATGCAAAGGGTTAGAAGAAAGAGTAGCGAAGCTTCTGGAAAGCCATGTTCTTGCTTGGAAGATTGCCATTTTCTCAACGTAATGCCTGAAATAAAGACATAAAGATGATTCAAAAAAAGAGAGAACTGATCAAAAAGCATCAAGAGTCTCAATTTCTTCCTTGGTGTTGAAGGGGTTTCAAGCTTCAATTTCTGCTTTGACCACTCAAACTTGAAGAGGCATCTCAGGGATGAGATGCGCCCCTTGCATCTACTGAAGTCCAATCAACCATTGGTGACTTAACTAACCAGATCACTCCACATATCAAACAAATCCCACACATTGGATGATCTCATTATAAATACTAACATCAATTTAAATATTTTTATTATAATATTAAAAATTAAATTTTATTACAAGATTGTATAAATGTGATTGCTTATTACAAGACTGATTTTTTATACGTCTACAGGCCTTTATTTTGCCTATTATCTTATTGATTGATGTTGTAATGATGAAGCATAATACAAGGCCCTAAACATAATATAATTATATAAGACTGTTGTTCCCATATCATTGCCAACCTCAAACCTTATGAGCAAATACATAACCATGGATCAGAACAAATGAGCTTGGCAAATGTCTAAAACAGAATATTGTTATGGAATTTATGCAAAACTGTGCCTCAATCCCTTTCATTCAGATTAGCTCGCTAGCACTAGCGCTCAAACTTGGAACATCAAGGTAATGCCTTTTACAGCTCCCCTTGAAGCCCAAATATGCTGTTTAATCCCTTTCATTCTCAAATGGTATGCAACACAAATATTGAATATACACAAATGAGATTTAAAAAAAAAAAAAATCTTGCCAAAATCATTTTTCCCAGTAATCCAAATGCTTTGCAACAAAATATCCACAAATCAGATTCATACCATTGCTTCAGTTTATTAAAAAAAAAAAAAAACGATTCATAGCGTCGCCACAAATGATATTTATTTTGCTGACACGAAATTGAAAAGAAAAGGGGAAAAAAACAGAAGAGAAGGGCACGACGGTGAAACCTGAAGGAGCTGGTGCCCCGGGCGACGGCAGGCTCTGGAGGTGAGTCTGGTACCAAGTTCAGTGAAGCTGCGACTGCGATCCCCGGGAAGAAAAGAGAGTGAGGTGTTTTTCCGTTACAACCGAGACGAGGACGAGACTCAATAAGAACGAAGGGTTCCTTTAACCCTTTGTCGAACTCAAGAGAATGAATGCGAGAGGGTTTAAGCAAAGAAAGACGACGAAGATGAATACCAGAGATGAAGGGGGTGAGTCTGAAAGCATGTTTAGAATCTTAATGCTGTTATAGTTAAAGTAAATTGAGACAAAAAATTTTTTATATTTTTATTTTATATATTATAAATTATGATTTAAAAATTATTTTTAAAGATTTTAATCATTATTCCAAACATAACAAGAGAAGTTATGAGTTTTTGAGAATGAAGAATGGTTGAGGGCTTTGGTGTGAAATGAATAGACACAGTTCATGTGTCCAAAAAAAAAAATCAAGAAATTTCTTATAAACAATTTTTAAAATATTAAAAGATAAAAGAGAAAATCATTAGTAAATACTAAATAAGAAAATTAATTACTCTTTACCATCAATAAACATGGGTATTGAATTGTCATTAAAATTGAAAGTAGAAAGACAAAAAAACCCTTAGTTTGACAAGACAATTTTAGGCGGGAGAAAGAAGAAAGTGTACGGCTTCTCAGGCATCCAGCAACCCTCTGAATCCCAATCTTTTCTTTATTTGTTTGGTGAGAAATTTGAAGAAAAAACCCTCTGAATCCCTTTTCCCTCTTCCATTTTATGCATTCTGCAGAAGTTCAGCGTCATCTCCCCTCACTCAGCCGTCTCCTTAGCTTGTGTCCTTCGGCAGTGTCGTCTCCGACTACTCCTCCAACGGCCACCGTCTCGTTGGCTCGAGTCCTCAGGCAATGTCGTCTCCGGGTGCTCCTGCAGCGGTCGTCGTCTCGTTGGCTCGTGTCCTTCGACTCTGTCTTCTCCGGGTGCTCCTCCAGATGTTGATAAAGTCTGACATACGTGCAAAATATGTTCCTTGTGTGCAAAACTTGATCTTTCGTTTTGTGCAATTACTCTTCCGTGTAGTGCAATTGCTCTTCCATGATGTGTAAAGGATAATCCATTGTACCAATGATCTTCCATTGTGTGCAATTACTCTTCCTTGATGTGCCAATGATCTTCCGTTTTGTGCAATTGATCTTCCGTTGTGTGCAATTACTCTTCCATGGTGTGTAAAGGCTTATCCATTTTGCTAATGATCTTCCATTGAGTGCAATTACTTTTCCATGATGTGCCAATGATCTTCCGTTTTGTGCAATTACTCTTCCGTTTTGTGCAATTGATCTTCCATTTTGTGCAATTACTCTTCCATTTTATGCAATTGATCTTCTGTTTTGTGCAATTACTCTTCCATGATATGCAATTACTCTTCCATGATATGTAAAGGATGATCCATTGTGCCAATGATCTTCCATTGTGTGCTATTACTCTTCCTTGATGTGCCAATGATCTTCCGTTTTGTTCAATTACTCTTCTATGATATGCAATTGATCTTCCGTTTTGTGCAATGGATCTTTTCCATATGTGCCCAATGGTCATCCACCCTATGTGCAAAGGATGATGATTCATTATGTGCCAATGATCTTCCATTTTGTGCAATTACTCTTCCTGAAGTGCAATTGATCTTACGTTTTATGCAATTAATCTTTCATGATGTGCAATTGATCATTCATGATGTGCACCTGAGCTTCCCTTGTGCGCAATTATTCTTCCATACGTGCCCAATGGGCATCTAATGGTTCTCGTATGAAAAAGATTCATTGCACAAAACGGAAGATCAATTGCACATAATGGCTATCACATATGAATCTCCATTGCAGCATTATTACTTCCAGCAACAATCAGGCAACTACCCATTACACACAATACACACGATACATAACACAATATACAAATCCCTATCAATTAAAATAAAAAACTTCACAATAATGGCCAAACTCATAATATCTAAGGAACCCCCAATTATATTTACTATTTCCTTACTCACACATATAGCAATGCACAATACTAAGTTCCACAACCAATATACAAATCATCACCTCCATCAAAAACTGAAATATGAAGAAGGGCTTCAGAGTGATCCATCGACTCCATAGTGATCGACAACCACAACAGAAGACTTGCATCACCACACTCCACCAAACATGATAGCTGAACAAGCCACTGTAATAAAATTCATCATTTCCTTCTGCCTATAGTGTCATCTTTCCAAACTAAACTAAGGGCTTTTTTGTCTTTCTACCTTCAATTTTAATGACAGTTCAGTACTCCATGTCTGTTGGTGGCAAAGAGCAATTAATTTTCTTATTTGGTATTTACTAGCGATTTTCCCAAGACAAAAATATGCTTCTAATATTTATGATATCAGAAATGTGCTAGCACCTGATTTGTCCTTTTTAAAATCAAAAAAGAAATTACACAAATGCCCTTGACAAAATCATCTTCTCCATCCTTCGACAAAATTATCTTTTCCATCGACAATGGCAATTGTGGCCTCCTCTAGCAACGACGACTATTTTTCTAGTGACTATAGCCTTTAGATATTTGATCTCTACCACCATCTCCAGCTCCCCCATCAATTAGGGCTTACATCTTCTGCAATTTCTCCAGCTCCCACATCAATGTCAATCTCTGTATTCATCAACCCATCTTCTGCAATCTTTCAAAACTGACCCAATTTTCTCTATATCTGTTCATCAACCCATTTCGAAATTACGGACTGGGCATCTTGAAAAATCTCTCTAGAGAAGAAGTCGACAACGATGATGAGTTCCTATGCCGTGAATCAACATCGACATCGCTCCAGAACTTGACCCACCTCGGTGTTCATCCTCCTGCGACGATTCCCATGTCTAAGCTTCTCCTCAAAAAGTTGGTTGGAGAACCCACTGATTTCTCACTAACGAATCTCTGCTTCTTTAGTATAAGATCAGATTTCGAGCTCTAGAGCAGGATTGGTCTCCATGTATACAATATATTTGAGGCCTTCTTCGTTTCTGGGTATGGCCTTTTATCTTCTTTCTTCCTATCATATTAGTTCCATAAAGTTTATTTTCTTTGTTTGAGTAACAATGAGTGGATGGTGGTGGGTCATAATCATGTATTCAAACAAACAAAAAATTATCATTTCATGATCTTGTAGCAAAATATATCACTGGTTTGTGAAGTTTCATGACATGCTCAGTTAGAGCAAAAAGATTATCAACAATGACTATAGTGTTATCATCACATTGTGCTTCTTGTACTTGATGAGAAACTCGCTTGCTATGGATTTATTTAGATTCATCACACAAGGTGTATGGGACATGTAAAAGATCATTAATTAAGGTGGGGGAATTCAATCTAATAAACTAGAACACATAAAAGATATTGTGTAATTGCAAGTTTTGAATAAGGATTAACCACTCCCAAAAAAGAATTAAATTCAAAACTGTCAATTCACTATAGGAGTAAAATTGGTGCTAAGTGAAGCTAATAAGGAACAAGAATAATGCTTAAATGATGACAAGAGGGAAAAAACAAAATGCTCATAAAGCAAGCTGAGTAAAAACCCAAAACAATTCTTTACTGTTATAATTCACATTTTTCCATTAAGTTTGGCCTATTTCTTCTTGGAAAAAAAAAGTTGGATGTCACGCCCTTATTTTAATTTCACCTTTTTCAGAGTATTCGTGGAAAACGACATGCGGTTCGGTAGGCAACACAGGAATAGCATAACTATACTGATAATATGTGCATGATTACATAAATTCCCCATAGGGGTTCGTACATGATCATTACCATCAATGTAGCCCCACAGGGCTACTGGGGTATCTAAACCTGTCCCAGTGAAACGGAGACATCTTCTCATCTTCGTTCCACCATTGCAATCCCCTTATATGGTTCTCTGCATTGTTCTCAGCATATCTTCTGTCTTCTCCTGTCTAAATTGTTGGTAGGGGAGGGTGAGATTCGAGAGAATCTCAGTAGGAAATAGATGCCACAATGCATGCATGATTGATGCTATGTGTATGACATGTTAGCTTTATCTAGATATATGCCCCATAATGACATTTCTGCATGCTCAATGTTTCATACAACAAGACTATGGCCACAGCGAAAACAGAAACAGAGCTTCATTTATTCAAATATACTCTACACAATCAAGTAAAGCAATCACATACATCATTACACAAGCAAAGATATCAAATACATGCAAGTAAGGTAAGTCCCCTACCTTAACCCGTGTGCCTCGTAATGCGTACCAACAGCTCGAGGCTTCATATTTGATCCTACAATGTCAAATGTACTATTTAGACACTTCCATAGTGTTTCTGGGGGTTATATGAGTCTATCTTGAAAAATTACTAAAATACCCCCGGGGATCCGCCCCGGCACCGATGTACCCGGTCCGGCTGTACTTTTCCCGAAATTTTGACATGGGCTATTCTTACATATTTTCTCCCAAGGAATCCATTTCCGAACTCGGAATTATAAAATTCAATGTCAAATTACAAAATTTCCCTTGACAACCTTACTTTTAGGATTTTAAGGGCGTTTCCGTAATTATGCTTTCCCGGCCTTTTCCGAAAAAGTGCCCAACTGTAACCCCACCTAATTTTCCCTCCTGAATCCAATGGAACCGTTAAATCATTTAAAATCCAACTCTAAGACCCATTTAGAGCCTTGACCGAAATATATGGGTTTTTCGGGGCAAATCGAGGTTTTTCGGTTTCGGCTCCGTAAACACGTTCCTTTCTACTTCTAACCACTTTATTGACTATTCCATTAGGTTACAACTACCATTTAGTATCAATTTGGGCAGCATAACCCCTAGGGAAACCCATTTTCCATTTTTACAACCAATGGCAATCCGGCGAAATTTCACCGATTAAATTGCCCACAGCAGCTAGAATAGTCAATATATGAAGGTTTGAAAGTTACCTCAAGCTCCTTCTGGCTTTTCTTGACTTGGCTGAAACCCTAGCTACTCCAACAAGATATTTTGAGCTTCACAAACCTTAAACACATAGGAGAGTAGCTTAGGAGCGAAGTTATACACATTAGGAACCGATTTACCAAAGAAATCACTTACCTTTGCAAGTTTTTTCCTCCCCTTTTTTCTCTCTAAAATTTCACACTTCCTCTCTCTAAGTTCAGCAAAACTGACGAAAATGGGAGGAGGAAGATGATAAAATATGATTTTATAAAATATTATAATTATCCAATAATTATTTTTCCATTTTCGGATTGTTACAAAATTCTGGCAGATTTCTGTCCAATCTTTGAAAAATCATAACTAATTCTAGAAAAATCGAATTGGAGTGATTCCAAATCCTATAGAACCTTTATTGAGTCTAGTTGCAAGAAAAAATATAGACTTTTGTTGAATGGAATCACAAAATTCTCAGAATTTCAATCTTTGCATGTTGTTCCAGAAACTTTACAGTTTTTTTGTGCTGACTTCAAAAATTCATATCTTTTTGTGTATAGCTTTAATTGATTCATATGACCTATCAAATTAAAGTTAGGATGTCTACTTTCATCCTGTAAAATTTCATAATTTTTTCTCATCATTTGTTCATTCAAAATCACATGACAAGCTCATTACCTCATAGGAGATTT
This sequence comes from Inga oerstediana, assembly GCA_963210345.1. Taxonomy (NCBI): domain Eukaryota; kingdom Viridiplantae; phylum Streptophyta; class Magnoliopsida; order Fabales; family Fabaceae; genus Inga; species Inga oerstediana. The sequence continues at coordinate 37,692,357 of OY723405.1, forward strand.
CACCAAAAACATAATTATATTCTTCAAAATTCACCATTTTACTTTCTTAATACCCCAAAGATATAGAAATCATTAGGGGATAGATTTGGGACATCTATTAAACTGGGGCTTAGCAGTCCACTTAATTTAGGCTTATTCCCAAGCCTCCAATCCCAAAATTTGGGATATTACATTGGAAACACCTAACAAAATGTAGAAAATGACTTAATAAAAGTTGTGAATGACCTAATAGTGTTGATTTGTTATTTAGTAAACGAAAGTTGTCAAAATCTAATAAAAAGTGGTAAATTTCTTAATAAAACTTATGAAAAACCTGATAGTTTAGATTTCTTACTTAGTAAACGAAAGTTGTTAAAATTTAATAAAATGTCGTAGTTTCCTTTACAAAACTTGTGAAAGACCTGATAATGTAGATTTCTTATTTGGTAAATGAAAGTTGTTAAAACTTAATCAAATGTTGCGATTTCCTCAACAAAATTTGTGAAAGACCTGATAGTGTATATTTGTTATTTGGTAAACAAAAATTGTTAAAATCAAATCAAATGTCGTGAATTCCTTAATAAAACTTGTTAAAAACCTGATAGTCTAGATTTGTTATGAACAAAAATTGTTAGTAAAACCTAATTAAATATTGTGAATTCCTTAACAAAACTTGTGAAAAACCTAATAATATAGAATTGTTACTTGATAAATAAAAATTGTTAAAACCTAATCAAATGTCGAAAACTTGTGAAAAACTTGATAGTATAGATTTGTTACTTGATAAACGAAAGTTGTTAGTAAAACCTAATCAAATGTTGTGGATTCTTTAACAAAACTTTTGAAAAACCTGATAGTTTAGATTTGATACTTGTTAAATGAAAGTTGTTCAAAACTAATGAAATGCTGTAAATTCTTTAACAAATCCCATTACTTCACTAAATAATTATTCTCACCGGAGCTCCGGCGTCGGCGACCAATTGCTTGGCCACCTGAGCTCTGGCGCCGACAGGGGTATGTCGCTAGTCACCAGCCGCCAACTACCGACAGGGTGGGGCGGAAGTTACTCTTGTTTTTTTTAAAAAATTATCTTTGAGGGCATTTGTGTCATTCATTTTAACTTTAAAAATGATAAATCAGGTACTAACACCTTTCTAATATTATAAATATTTAGAACACCTTTTTTCTCTTTTCATATTCTTGAAGTTCTTTATCCATCTTTTTCCCTATGTTCTATTTCGTCTCTACCCAAAAAAAAATTGGTGTACAAAACATATAAAAATTATTATTTTAAAAATTTACACATATCCGATGTAGAAAGTATTTAATTTTTTTTAAAAAAATTGACTTTAACTTTCTATTTTTCTATGCTAGTCAAACACATAATCACGCAGGGGAAAAAAACAAACAAGCAAACAAACACATAATCAGTATTTTTTTTGCATGCACATAATCAGCATGTAAAGTAATTCTTTTTGTGAAAAAAATTATCTATTTACTTTTTACAGTGGTTAAGCAAATAACGGATGTAGAAATTAGAAGAAATTTCAGAAAAAATACCTTCAAAATATCAAAATCTCAAATTAATTTTATTTCTGACAATACATTAAGTATTAACTACACTTGATTAGTAATTCATAACTCATGTCAGTAGGAAATCATTGATTTGTGATTTTCAAAGTTTGAAAATATTTTTGTAAAAATTTTCATAGAAATTAAGTAATTTATGTTTATAATAATTTTTTATTGTCTACATTAGTTGTCATTGTAACCAATGTTAAAAGCTTTTTTTATATATGTTTACTTATATAAACGTTGTAGTGAGTCAAAATAATTACATAACTTATTTACAAAACTGTCATCGTGCTTGCTTTCTATAGCAGTTCCCTTTAAACTGATTGATGAAAGTCCCAATGTAAAGTGCAATTTTTGCACTATGTCAATGAGTGAAATTCAAGACGTTCAAATGTATAATTAGATTATTACATTTGAATAAGAGGTCTTGTAACTCAGCGGTATGGATGCTCGTATATAAATGGGAGGTCGTAGGTTAGATCCCACTTATAACTTAGGGGTGAGAGGTGTCTCCGTTGATTTCCCTCTTCATTTATTCTCCATTAAGTATATCTATCACTAGATTAACTTTCAATGGTTCATATTTATCATGGTAGATTTTTATTATAATGATATTGTTTATATATTATTAAATCTTAACCATTGAAAGTTAATCTAATGGTAGATACCCTCAATAGAGAGTAAATAGAAAGAGAAATCAATGGAGACACTCATCTCCCGTGACTTAGACCATTAGTGCTTGCCCTGGTATCTCAAAAAGAAAAAAAAGAAAAAAAAAAGATTATCAGGTTTGATCACATATGGGGAACCTACACGCTATACTAACCAGCTAACTCACTGATCAAGTTCATTGACGGGATGTTGAAGTTATTTCTCTGAATAGCGCCCTTCCTTCAACATGTAGAAGCTTACCTCTTTAAATGATATTAATTATAAGCTACCCCCTCCGGATTTTAATATATGACATATTTAAAGAATTGATCTTAATTCTAAATATAATATTTATTTTTTATATATTTGTAAATCTTTTCCTAATTTACCCATATTGATGCTCCTTCAACCATAATCAATGAGGAAAGGGAATGAGAAAATTAAGGAAGACAAGTATATGTTTGTTTTAGCTTTTTAGAAATGCTTTTATAATTTACAAGATAAATATATGGGAGGAGTTTTACCTCAACTTGTGAAAAAATGCTTTTGAAACCATAGTTTGAGGGTTTTCCAAATATGCACTGAGATGTTTTAGAAAATATATATTATATTAATTAATTTTCTAAATATAATCAAACTAGGTGAATAGTTCTTTATATCGAGGATACGATGGAGTAAGAGTACAAATGAAAAATCAAAGACATAAAAGATACACCACTACTATTGAATGGTACGTTTTGCTTTACTTTCTTTACTTTTTCAAATTTAAATTTAATGCTTTTAGGAATATTTTCCTTTGATCCAGTGGGTATCTGAATTAGTGGTGGGAAAAATAAATTTTTGATGAAATTAATTTGTAAAAAAAATTATTGAATTATGATTCATAAAATTGATTTACAACTATCGATTATCATTAGTATCTTTGTAATACCCCGAAATTTGGGATTTGAGGTTTATTCTTAAGCCTAAATTAAATGGACTCCTAAACCCCAATTTAGCAGGAGTCCAAATTTATCCCCTAATAATTTTTATATCTTTGGGGTATTAAGAAAGTAAAATGGTTAATTTTGAAGAAAGTGATTATGTTTTTGGTGAAATCGTCTATGAGGTAGTGAGCTTGTCATATGATTTTGTATGACCAAATGATAAGCAAAAATTATGAAATTTTATAGGATGAAATTAGACATCCTACGCTTTAATATGATAGGTCCTATAACTCAATTAGAGCTATATACCAAAAAGATATGAATTTTTGAAGTCAGCACAGAAAAACTGTGAAATTTCTGAAACAGTATGCAAAGATTGAAATTCTGGGAATTTTGTGATTCCATTCAGAAAAATTCTATATTTTTCCTTGAAACCAGACTCAATAAGAGTTCTATAGGCTTTGAAATCACCTCATTTTGATTTTTCTAGAATTAGTTATGATTTTTCAAAGTTTGGGCAGAAATCTGCCAGAATTTTGTAAAAATCTGAAAATTTGGAAAATTAAAGTAAATTATGATATAATAATATATCATCATCCTCTTCCTCTTGAGCTCATTTCTGGCGTGAAACAGTTGCTGAAGAGAGAGAGAGAACGTTCAGATTTTAGAGAGAGAAAAGGAGGAGGAAAAACTTACAAGGGTAAGTGATTTCTTCGGTAAATCATTTCCTAATGTGTATAACTCCGTTCCTAAGCTTCCTTTGTATATGATTTAAGGTTTGGAAGCTCATCTTTTGGTGTTTCAAGGGTTAGGGTTCAGCCATCCTGAGAAAAGCTAGTAGGAGCTTGAGGTAACTTTCAAACTCTTGTATATTGACTATTCTAGCTGCTGTGGGCAATTTAATCGGTGAAATTTCGCCGGATTGCCGTTGGTTTTAATTAATGGAAATGGATTGTAGGGGCTGTTATGCTGTCAAAATTGGTACTAAATGATAGTTGTAACCTAATGGAATAGTCAATAAAGTGGTTAGGAGTAGAAAGGGACGCGTTTACGGAGCCGAAATCGCAAAACCTCGATTTTCCCCAGAAGACCCATATAATTCGGCTAGGGCTGTAAATGGGTCTTAGAGTTGTATTTTCAATGATTTGATAGTTCCATTGAGTTCATGAGGGAAAATTAGGTAGGGTTACAGTTGGGCACTTTTTCATAAAAGGCTGAAAAAGCATAATTACGGAAACGCCCCTAAAATCCTAAAAGTAGGGCTGCCAAGGGCAATTTCATAATTTGACATTGGATTTGATAATTTCGAGTCCAAAAATGGATTTCTTGGGTGAAAATATGTAAGAATAGCCCATGTCAAAATATCGAGAAAAGTACAGTCGGACCGGGTACGGCGGGACCGGGTCGAGGTCCCAGGGGTATTTTAGTAATTTTTCAAGATAGACTCATATAACCCCTAGAAACACTATGGAAGTGTCTAAATAGTACATTTGACATTGTAGGATCGAATATGGAGTCCCGAGCTGTATGCACGTAGATCGGGGCACGCGTTTCGAGGCGAGAACGGGTTAAGGTAGGGGACTTACCTTACTTGCATGTATTTGATATATTTGCTCGTTTAATGATGTATGTGATTACTTTACTTAACTGTGTAGAGCATATTTGAATAAATGAAGCTCTGTTTCTGTTTTCGCTGTGGCCATAGGCTTGTTGTATGAAACATTGAGCATGCAGAAATGTCATTATGGGGCATACATCAAGATAAAGCTAACATGTCATACACATAGAATCAATCATGCATGCATTATGGTATCTGTTTCCTACTGAGATTCTCTCGAATCTCACCCTCCCCTACCAACAATTTAGACAGGAGACGACAAAAGATATGTAAACAACAATGCAGAGTACCGTACGAGGGGATTACAGTAGTAGACACCCTAATAGCCTTGTGCGGCTACCTTAATTGTAAGTATCATGTACAAATTCATATGGGGAATTTATGTAATCATGCACATATTATCAGTATAGTTATGCTATTCCTGTGTTGCCTACCGAACTGCATATTGTTTTCTGCGAATACTCTGAAAAAGGTTAAAACAAGGTAAGGGCATGACAATCTTCTTTGAATAGCTTAAGGTTAAGGCAATAGTACCCCCGGGGGGGAAGTTAAGGCAATAGTTCAAGAACCATATTTTGATATTCTTTGGATTATTAACTCTGCCAATAGAGGTACACAGAAGTTTTGGGCCGCTAGGAATATGTTTGAAAACAATGAAATATGTATTGATCAGAATATATATATATATATATACCCCTCTTGAACATCCGGCTCCTCTTATACCTAAAACCCTTAAGATGAATATTGATGGTACATTTAATGCAGATTTTCTAGTAAAGGTGGAAATCGGATATATACTCTGAAATTCATATGGGCAAGTTGTGAACCTCCATTTCACACCTTGTGTGGTCTCTTTAGCATTACATGCATAAGCACAGGCACTTCCATGAGGAGGCATTTTAAGGCAAAAAATCATGATTTGGGACAGGTTGTTTTTGAATCTGATTGCTTTCCTTTGGTGAACACAACGACATGTCACAGTCGTAGCCCGGACTGGCGAGCAGCAAGGCTGGCAGAAGACTGCAGATTGTTTTTTAGATCAGAATGATCATTTCTTTTTGTTTTGCTCCTAGATCTTGTAGTTTGGTGGCAGATTGATTAGCCAAAGTTGCTTGTACAAAGGAATGCGCCATTTGGGTTGGGATTTGAATCCCCCATCCTTTTTTTAAGATTACTATCGGCTGACTCTGAATATGTTAGTTAACCATACTATAATGTTTTAATATTATATATACGTGTGTGTGTGTGTGTGATCTTTCAGGCAAAAATAATAATAATAAGAGGGAATATATTTGAAAGTTTTTACTTTTTAACAAAAATTAAGATTTTCTTATATAGAATTGATTATAAATTTAATTTAAATAGGTGCTAATTATAAGAGTCAAAATCAAAAATAATTTTTTTTAAAAAAATATTCAAACACTCTTATATATATGTCAAAATCAATTACAAACTAAAAACCATTGTTATCATCTAATTAAACAATTATTATTATTTGTTTTCTAATTTCATAATTGATTTTGGTATGTATAGAGAAGTTTGTGGCACATACCCTTATAAGCCATTAGTACCTTTTTTTTTTATAAGATAGGAAAATAATTCATGCATGCAACACTCAAATAGATTTCGTCTAAGGTTGTAGCACCTTAGAAGATGAAAATGGGGACACACACACACACATGCATGCAACTTGGTTTAATACTTTCACTGCTATAAAAAGGTTGAAAGGTGATGCACATTTTGTGACCCTTCTTTAAAGAAGTGCCACAAATGCCTTTTTTTTTCCTTTTCTATTTTATTTTATTTTTTAATTTTGAGTACCAATTATGGTGCCTGATGGACCAGGTGCCACAGCTGGTTGGCCCAAGTGTGGCGCCTGCCAAGATAGGTGCCACACTTGGGAGCACCTTACCAGCTGTTATAAAAAAAATCACACTAGCTGTGGCGCCTGGTTTCCTAGGCGCCACAGCTAGTTATATTATTAAAGAAAAAAATTCACCAGCTGGCCACCACGTGACCAGCTGGTTTTATATATAAAAAAATTTAACACCAGTTGTGGCGCCTGACCAACTAGGCGTCACAGCTGGTTCTTGTATTAAAAAAAAAAAAATTTAACCTCTTAAGTGGATAGCGTAATCCACTCCTCACCAATCACAATTGCCCCCTCCCCCACCCTTATCTTTTTTTCCCTTTCCCGCGTGTGGCCCCTCCTTCCCTTTTATTTTGACTTCCACTTTAATTATTCACTCCTCTATCACTTTCTCTTTCTCATCTTCTTGCCATGGACGTCGCCCCCTCCCTTCATTTCCTGTCATCTTCCCATTTAAAAACACACCCACACGCACATACGTCTTCATCATCAAATCTACTTCTTTGTTTTGTTCCGATTGTCACCAACGGGCAACATGGTCTCTCACTCTACTGCACTAATCAATTAAGCTGTAAGTTCAACGTGTTTCTTCTTCTTCTTTTTTTATTTGGCATATAATTTCTGTTATTTTTTATTTCAAATTAATAGTCAATATTATGCAGACGTGTGTGCGTGTTTTATATATATCATATTTCTAATATTCCTATATAATGAGGTATGCAATTAAATTGCCTGACATTGCCTCAAGGATGATCTTTAGTAGGAGGATATTTATGCTTAGCAAATGAAAAGTATTATTATGAAATGCATAATTTATTGTTGGCATATAATAATACAGAATATGTGAACTGAAATTTAATTTATGGGTATATAAGAGGTATAAGGTTTGTTTAATTAATAAAAACGAATTCAATATCTTTTTGAGGATATGAGTTTTTTTTCCATGTTATTGGCATGTGAGTTTGAGTTCATCCTTCCAATCAAGGAGGTCAAAGTTCATCATGGCATATATATGATCTTAATCTGAATCCTCATTCGTGATAATTCAAATTTAAAAATTTTTGTATGTCATTTTTTAGCAATAAATTTATTTTTAAAACAGTAACATACGTTTGCATTATTAGTAGACAATAATAGTCAATATTATGCGTAAGCTTGACTCTTTTGAATGCAATAAGCTAGGTATGATATATTTTTTTTAATTATATAATATTGATTGTGATTTCTTAGTTGTCTCAAATGCTGGTGAACCTTCAAGATTTGGTATTCTTAGCTACAAACTCTTAAAGGAATATAATTTAAATTTTATAAAAAAGAAGGATAATAATAAAAATATTATTTAGATTTAGTAACAACCCTAGAAAGCCTAATATTAGTGTGATTGATCATTTAAGCGCCACAACATTTAATTTTTTTAAAAAAAAATACCCTCATGTGGCGCTTGTTGGAGGAAGTTCCACATGAGGGTATTTTAAAAAAAAATTAAATGATGTGGCGCTTCCAAGCGCCACAGCTTCTTTTTGTGGTGTCCAGATATGTGACACTTCTCTAGCGCCACAGCTAATGTAATTATAAGCGCCATAACTTTACTTTTTTGTAGTAGTGCTTTTTAATATTTATTACTGGTATTGCTCATAAATGTTGAGTCAATGTAATGTGCAAGAATTCTCATGAACTTTTACCTAGAGTACATCTAGCACCATGACCTGGAGGTGCAAAAATACCTGTGAATATTCAAAATAAGAGCAAAAATACCAATATAATTAAATATAACTTAACACCGTAATATATGTGTGGGCAAAAACAGTGTGGCCCCACTACAAAAAATAACAATATTAGGTTAAATTTAACGGTATTAGCATTTTTGCTCCCATTTTAAATGTTTATAGGTATTTTTGCACCTTTACCCTAAATTTTTTTCATGTACAACCATATCAGAGTTCCGACAAGGGGATTATAATTGTGTACATTATTACCCTAAATATCTATTTGCAATGCGTTTATTGTTCTTGTTGTCTTTGCGAAAATGAGTTTAACAACGAAATCTTAACTGTAACATTGATGAATTGTTTCGTTTCTAAATGAAACTTGAGTGTCCACGGGATTGAAGATTCCCAAAGTGAGGCAACTGTAGCAAGACAGTTTCATATTAATGAAATAAAAGGGTGCCCTCAACTAGAGCAAGTTTTTAGTTGAGAACTTGAAATTCATGAGGAAAAATTCAAAAAGAAACTGCTTCCAAATCTTAAAGACTTTTCCAAGCTCACTCACATTTGTGCAAGTATTCCCTTTTTGTTAAAGTTCTTGTCTTTAAGAATTTTCGAAGTTAAGAAAATCCCCATGTTTCAAAACATATGTACGTACATACATATTATATAGACTTACATATCATAATGTTCTTTTTAATTAGAGTAAAATACATTAAATTCCCATTTATTTACTCTAAATTATAGAGGCATCTCTTTTATTTTGAAAACGATTAAAGTATATTTTTGATCCTTTAAGTTTTATATGAGGTATATTTTTTATCCCTTAACTTTATAAAGTATATTTTTGGTCCTATATTTTTAACACTTTTCATGTTGTTAATTTAAAATATTGATGCAACAAATTCAAGTGATAACTGTGTAGCTGAAAAACATATTTGAGTTTTAATGTTTTAATATAATATATTCATATTTTTAAACTAAAATAAACCGATAAGACACTACAAATGAAATCAAGGCTTTGATATTTAGATTATTAAGCTAAATTTTTTTAATACAATTAAAGTTTTGATATTGATGACATCATTAGGTTTTTAGATATTTTTTTAATTTACACATATATTAAATTTAAGATTAATAACACTTAATCACATGGTCATCACTTAAGTTCACACAGTCATCAATTGAGTTTGTTGCGTCAATATTTTCCGTTAGCTACATTAACAATGTTAGAATTATAGGACAAAAAGTATACTTTATAAAGTTAAGGGAACAAAAGTATACCTCAAGTAAATTTAAAGGAGTAAAAGTATAGTTTAGCCCTTTAAAAACTTACATATAAACCTCTTTTAAAATCAAAATATATATTACTTCTTTAAAAAAATTATAATGTATATATGTTGCCATAAACCTCTCTTAGTTTTGAAATTTAATTTTTATCCATCCAATTGTTATTTGACCATTAAATCACAATATTGACCCATCATTTTAATTAAAATGTCACTCCTTAACATAAATAATAATTAATAATAATTTAATCACATAACTTTATCTAAAATTGAAAATTTAATATATATTTTCAAATTTTTTGTTATACTATTAAATTCATTACCATATTATTTAAATATTTAGTCTCATTTGTTTATTAAAATTATTTATGATGTATTCTTTAAAATACATATAATTGGCTAAAATGTTTTCCAATCATATATATTTGTTTTCAAATAAATTATAAAATTATAAAATGATGTGATTTCGATATCCTTAATTTAATATATATTTTAACTCAAAATTTTAAAATATATTTCATTAAACAGATGTTTGTTCAAAAAAATTACTTAAATTTTTTATTAAGTCGTAAATATTTTTATATAAAAATTACTTAAATTTTTATCTAAATTTAGTAAAAATATTAAGTAGATCATTAATAAACATTAATATTAAAAGATAAATTAAGAATTTGTTATAATAATGGATAATTAGGGGAGATCACGGAGATTGATGGATAAGGGAAGTCTCAATTAGCCTGGCGCTGAGCAATGCCACAAATGCAGAAGCTTTGCGTATTCATGAGGAACCGTAAATGTGCTGGGACCTGGAATTTAGACAAGTGAAACTATTGAAAGAAAGTATAAGTATCATATACTTTCTTATTTTTTAATATAATACATGTTTATATACTCTTTTTAGTCTTAAATATAAGACAGAATTAATTTTTTCAGACAGATTAAAAAAATTAAATAAGTTATTTAATCATATCATATATTGTATATCATTAGATTATATATCAGTTTATAAGTTAGGTAACATAGTTTGAAGAGAAAGCAATAAATATAAATATTTTAAAGTAATTTAATTAACTTTCTTAATACTTCCTCTTGTCTTTATTATAAGACACCAACTAGTAAGTATTCTTGGTCCTTCTTATAAGGCATTTGTAAGTTTCCAATGAGCATTTAATTTATCTTTCCATTTCTGCCCATATTTAATAAGGATGATGGAAAAGAGTAATAATTAATATGATATTTAAGCTTAATGTAGTTAATAAGGGTAATATTGGAAATCACTTGAATTTTAGGACAACTTTTATGCTTTTAACTGTTTTTATTAGTTTGTGAGAATTGATAGTTGGTGCCTTATAATAAGGACTAGAGCGAGTATATCTAAAAAAGTCAACTATGTCTTATATTTAGTACTTAAGGGAGTAATTAATTAGATTAAGAAAATTAGTTAAGTTAGATAATATGACATGTATTTTTTAACACTCCTCAGTCATCTTTCTTAATTTTCTCACCCACACTCCTCCTTAATTATTATTGAGGAAATATCAATAAACATAAATTAAAAAAAAATAGATAAATATAAAAATTATATCTTATATTTAAAATTAAGATCAACTCCCCAAACATATTTATCTTTAAAAGCAGGAGGTAGTATTTTGAGAAATCTTTCAGATGCTTGACAGAGATTGGCACGGAAACGTCTCTCACGTCTGGCACGAAGGAAAAAGAAGCGCAAACAAATTGGCAGCTTTGTGCGGGACGCAAGGAACTCAACGTCCTATGCGCGAACAAACGACCAACATAGAACGCTAGGAATGAAAATATATCATGTTTCTAATAGGAGTTTACGATCTAACCTACATAAAATCTAATATAACATATTTAGTATATAAATTAGACTTAGGTTCATGCCTATTATTAAATCTATTTAAATAAATAGGTCATACCTATTTTTATAAAACCTAGTCTACAAGCTTACAGGTTTGACCTATTCAATTTTTTTAATTTATACTATAATATAAGAATATATAATATCATTTAAATAATTATATAAATTATTTATAAATTTATCAACTTAACCTTAATTCAAAGTTTCACATTCATCGTTATTACTCTCAAACCTTACTTTCATATCAATCATTAACCCCCACCTCTTTTCTTTCTGATCGTTCGAGATGGCAATGCTAACTCACTCCTTCTCCCTTGATTTGCCTTTCACTAAAGCATAATAATTTATACAAGTTTATTTTAGTTCCAAATGAAATATTTTAATCTTAGTAGGAGGAGTTTGTCCCAATTTATGTAGGAACAGTAAAAGAGATAAAATCTAATTTTACATGTTACTTGTTATGCTTGATCAATTTTAAAAAATATACTTCATTAGTTAGCATATATTAGGTTTTTTTATTCCTATTTGCTTAAACAATTATTGTCACTAGAGATTTTTTTTTCCTTACTAAGCCTTTATATTACAACGAGAATGAATGTTAAACTTTTAAGACATAATGTAATATTTTAAATAAGCGTGAAGACATTATATATGAATTTAGATGCATAGGTTTTAAAGCTATTTAAAGGCTTATATTTTAAATAAGCTTTTAAACAGGTTTTAGATCTTGTCAAGCCTTTTGAAGGCCCAGACTCAGGCCTAAAAAAAAACCTACATACAAACTCAAATCCAAACTCAAGCTTTAAATTTCTATTACAAACCCAAACCTATTTTAATAAAACCTAACCTAACCTAACCTATTTCCACCCTTATAGATGGGGTATGCACATTGGATCCATTTGTAATATTACGGGCTTAGCCCCTTTATTCAACCAAAAAAAAAAGGACTACAATATCAATTGCAGCTAAAGAAAAAAGAAAATTGAAAGCAGATGTTAGCCTGATTTTAGTTTTGATTTCAACTGAATTTATTTGAGATTTTTCTGTAATATTAAAAAATTATATATAACCGTATTGTTTATAAACCATAAATAGTACAATTCATATTCAACTTCACAATATTCATAGTTTTACATTGATGTCTACACGGGAAAAATTAATATATATATATATATATATATTTGTACTGCTTTGCCAATTAAGTAATATATTTTTGTACTTGAGGGATGAAGAGACCTCAATTACTCTTACAGCATAATACATCAGTTTTCATGCAATTTCTTGCACTGCAATAGTTTGGTGTAAAATTGAGCTTCTCCTAAGAATGAGTCACAGCTACTTTCAATATATGAAATTATGAATTGCTTGGCAGATTGAGGTTTTGCAATCTGGATGCCTCTCTTTAAGAGTCTTTTTGTTAAATAAAAGTGTTGACCTGAACTTATATTTAAATATTCAGCTAGATTTAATTAGAATTTTCCCAAACTTTTATCTTATAAAAATGTTTTAAGCAATTTGTTTGAATTGTGTTTATTAAAATCACTTTTAACGCCAAAGGGTATAAACTTATCATCAGTTTATGTAATCTATCTTTCTTATTCCATTTTATTAATAATTAAATATAAAAGGCTTGAGCCAAAATTAAAATTAAGATATGATCATACAAATATAAATATGTTTTTACTAATAGTGATTGGACTAAATAGAAAGATTCGATTTTAAATCACTTGTACCCTCAACGTTTTTTTTAAAAGAAAAAAGACAACCCAAACCTTCGTTTTTGCAGGGAAGAAAATCAGTTAACACTTAGCCAATAGTGTGCTTCTTTATTTTTCCCCTCAGAATATTTGCTTCTTTTTTATTTGTATTTTTTACTAAAAAATTGTTGTTTTTAATAACCTGACAGTTTTTTTGGTACAAAATAACCAGACAATTTTATTTAAAGCAGGCAAACTTACATGAAGAGGCCTCGCATCATAAGGGTCTATTTGGCACAGCGGCGGGCGGCCCCCACCGCACGATAAGAGAAAAAAAATCACAGTGGCAGTTTTTATCCCGTTTGGTAAGGTGTTGATCTTCTCTGCACTTTTGGCTATACCGTGGCTTTTTTTTAAGCTAATCAAAGGAGCTTTTCCACTGCACTTCCCGTCTCTCTCTTCCGTCTGCTCTGTTTCGTTGCTCCGTTCGCTGGTTCCCGTTTTCGAAGGAAGAAGAAGATGTTTTGGTCAAATTAGATTTGACCAGGGACTTCTGTGCAAACTTCAAAAGCTTTTAAGGAGGGATTAAATTGAAAATTGTTGAAATATTTTTAGGGCTAAAATGTAATTTATGAAAAATTTGGGTAATTTTCTATGATTTCCAGATCCTTTTTTTCATTCACTTGTAATTTTCATAAATTCTGGGGTACTTTTCTGTAATTTTCTCTAGTCCTCAAATTAGTGCTTAATCATATAATAATGTCCTAAAAAATGCATTAATCTTACTTATTGTATTTTATCAAATTTTAATTTTAATTTAATTTTTCACTTCAGTTATCACAATATATACAAATAATATATATATATATATATGATTCATGCCCTTTTCAGTCATTTTACATCTAAACGGGTTTTTCAAACTCTAATCCAAACAGATTCAAGGTTAGAAAAAAAAGTCACTTCTGCCACCGCTAATCCAAACACAAATAACATTTACATTTTCACTTTTTTTCCTACCTTACTTTTCCAAAAGTCAGATGATAAAAAAAGCCACTTCTCCACCGCTAATCCAAACGGGCACTAAGTCTGGCAGTAAAATACCATTATAGGGAGGCCCAAAACGAGTACACATACAAGAAGAAAAATGCAAGGTATTAAAACTCGGACCGGGCACTGAACCGGTCGAGACAGTGGGTCAAGGGTCAGTGGGTCAGACCGGAGTCGACCCGGGGGTCAGACCGGAGTCGACCCGGGAGTCAGACAATTTGAGAATTAAAAAAAATTCCATAGAGGTTAATGAGCATCATAGTATCAAATTGTAATCCAATAACATCAAAAGCAATAACCAAAACAAAGTCACAGTAATAAAGGTTTTTTCCACCCATAATCCTTTAAATACTTAACTAATCATCAATTAACTCCATAATCTTCATTAACAGCATTCAAATCTGCAGGTATTGCAACATCAGGAGGTGTAGCTGAAGGAGGAAAACCAGAACTACTAGGACCAACATCATCATCAGCATTGAAACATGGAAGTTCAGGAATGGCCACATATTCATCACCTACATATAAAATATTGAAATGAATTAAATTCTTCATATTCATAGTTTTGTGAAGAAGAAAACATAATTATGTACTATTATATAATATAATCTTAATAAACCATTAAACCTTCATAATTCCTTGTAAGTTCTTCAAGTTCAGAATGTGCCACATCTGGATTATCAAACTCAGGAGTTGGATCATCTTCAACAACCCAAAAGTCCACTTTATCTATTGATTCAAAATCAATCGGATCGTAACTTTCCTTCTTCTTTGCCAATGTATCCCTTTAATGCCGAAATGAAAGAAGTTCAACATTAGTAAATTTTAAGAGCAAATTAAGTCATAAATTTTAAGATTACCTATACTTCAACTTCAGATTGTAATTTGTGAAAACCAAGTCATTGAGCCTTTGATGCTCCAAACGGTTTCTTCTTTTTGTGTGGATGCGCTCAAATAAACTCCAGTTTCTTTCACAACCAGAAGAAGAAGAAGTTTGGCTAAGTAGACGAATAGCAATCTGTTGCAACTTCGGAATTGAACCACCATAGTAGATCCACCACTCATCTACATTAAATAAAAGACATTCAGTTAAACATAGTATGAAACATCGAATATGTATTAAACATTCAGTTTCTTTCTTACAAGGATTTAGTTTTTGGGCAGCTTTTTCACATGAAACTTTATTAAAAGATTCTTTACGATCACGGTAGACACTCATTTGCTGCATCAGTGTGACATAACGATCCATATCATCATGTGAATGTGCCTCCAACACATCGATCAAAGATTGCATTAATTTATTCCTTGTAGCAAGTTCTGCATTGTAGAAGAAGGCAGGATTCAAAAGATAAGCTGCTGCATGAAGCTCACTCTTTAAATGTTTATCCCATCGAGCCTGAATAATGCTAGTGTATGGCTTGTACAGCTCCTCCTTATTCTGAAACATCTCCTTGATTGCTGTTTTAGCCCTTTGCATGCCTTCATAGACATAAGGCATGGAAGGCTTGCCATCAGAATCAACAATCCTCAATAATTTAATAATCGGGGAAACAATCTTGACAATTTGAAAACATTCATTCCAAAACCGATTATCAAGGATGATTGCACAAAATGTTTTCCCAGGCTCACTGTTAGCCAATTTGTGTTGCACAAAATGCTGATCAACAACTAGAGCTTGTAAGTCATGTTTGTGCAAAAAAATGCTATGCAAGGTAATAAATGTGGTGGCAAACCTTGTAGCACCAGGACGTACAATTTCCTTCCAACCAGGTCTTTTCCGTAACCATGATAAGAAGACCATATGATTATAAGCAAAGATAGAGATTTTAGATGCCTTTTTTGCAAGATCAGACACATGAGGCATTGAAGCAATATCTTTCAAAACAAGATTCAAACAGTGAGCTGCACAGGGAGACCAATAAATGGTTTTATACTTCTCTTTAATCAGTCTGCCGCATGCTACATAGTTAGCGGCATTATCAGTCACCACATGGACTATATTCTCAGGGCCAATCCACTCAATAACTTCATTGAACAAAGAAAATAAAGTTTTTGCATCTTTAACTACATCTGAGGCATCAACTGATTTCACAAACACCATGCCTTGCACTGAATATACTAAGAAATTAATCAAAGTACGTTGTCGAACGTCAGTCCAGCCATCAGCCATTAGTGTACAGCCATTTTCTTTCCACTTAGCTCGATAACTATCAATCAATAACTGACACTCTTTTTTACGGTCTTGCAACAAGGTAACTCTATACTCATGAGCACTAGGGGCCTTAAACCCAGGACCAATGGCAGCAATAGCATCAACGGCTTTTTGAAACAAAGGGCAATTCAATGCATTAAACGGAATGCAATTCACATAAGCCCAATCAGCAATAACAACCTTAGCAGCATGTTGTGCTTCTTTACTTGCCCAAGCACTTTTGATGCTTGGTTGAGCACCCGGGGTTGTTCTAGATGCAAAATACTTGTCAAGCTTCCCAACCCCAGTTGCTTTCCTCTTTGTGCCAATACTCTCATTGGATGTCCTAAGTGGATGTGAAGCTATTGGCTCTTCAATTTCCATATCATCAATCTCTTCTACATCGTCACTAGCAATAGGTTTTTTCTTTACACCCTCTATCAACGATTCTTTCATTCTAGCTCGTATATCATGAGATACTTTCTTACAAGAAGACACCTGACCACTTACACCAGCTAGATGTTGCTTTAACCTATTAATTCCACCTCCCCTATAACTTGATGCACACAAGAGGCAAGTAAAAACATTAACTTTCCCCTCTTTTTTGACAGACACATATTGCCAAGCAGGATCAGTTTTTTTGACACTTCCTGTTGACTCTGTGGGATTAGAGACATTTGGGTTAAGGGGGTTGCTAGACTCTTCTGTAGGGGCAGTGGTGGTGGGGGGATTATCACTTCCTTCACCACTTCTGACATCCATGAGCAAATAAGGTGGCAAATCCAAATACAGGGTCTTTTCAATCAACAATTGAAAGCAAACAAGAAACACCGAGTTCACTGTAAATTGCAAGAAACACACATCTTATATCATTTTGACATTTTCAGAAACAAGAATTCCAGAATTCTCTTCAATAATTCAATGAATTTTCTAGCAAACATACTATACCGTATTAATCCAATCCTAAAGCTCACTGTTCTACCAACATTTTATTAAAACCTCTAGACATTTCCTTTGTATGATTTAATAATTTAGAGTACTTTCCTCATGTCACAGCATATATATATACATGAGCATCAAAATAGATATATACACCAGATATATACAGCATATATATATACACGGATATCATACACGGATAGCATATATATATACACGGATATCCAGCATCAAAATATCATACAAACAATCTTATTAGAAACTTCAATCATACTATGATTCAATCATCCCATATATTTTTCTCAAGCACCCAAATGGCCAAATCACGATCTTCACCCCCCAAACCAAATTTTGAAGCATAATCTTTTTGAAGAACACAGACCAATGAGTTTTCAGTTTCACTTCTTCACTAATAATGCAATAAACTACTCCCTTTTGCTCAAAAAAATTTAATACATACCAGAAACCCACGGAAACCACCGGAGCTGAACAGAAAATAGAAGAAGAAACGGTGAGCCACGGCGGATCGGCGGAGCAGCGGAGCGGCGGAGCGGACGAGCAGCGTCGATACTGATCTGGGATTTGAGGGAGTGCGCCGCTGAGTGGAGAAGAAGCAGAGGCCAGAGACTCTAGGGCAAAAGCTTCTTCGACCGAGAACGAGGAACGAGGGAGCCGGTTCAGAAGAATGAGAATGCTGAGCTGATGAATCGATGATGGATCAGTTCGATTTTTTTTTTAAAAAAAAAAACCCCTCAAAACGGCGTCGTTTCATCCGCTGGAGGGGAAAAAAATTTTGACCCGGCCGACCCGCGCAGCTCGGCGGGTCATCCGGGTCGATACCGGGTTGATCCGGTTCTATCCGGGTCAGACCGGGTCGCTACAGTAGCGACCCAATGACCAAACCGGACCGGCCAACTGGCCGGTTCGCCGGGTTCCGGTCCGAACCGGCCGGTCCGGTCCGGTTTCAATAACCATGGAAAATGGTTGTCCTATCACACACCATTCAAAGTTTATGACGACTATTCCCTCCGGTCTTATTTATAAATTTTTTTTTGATTGTGCAAAACTAATTAATAGTTAAAAGTAATAAATGTGCCAAAAATGTCATTTTTTTTTTCATATATGCCCCTATTTATGAAAAGAGTATAGGAGATAGAATAGATAAAAAATATGAAAGATAGGGAGAGAAGTGTCTCTATTGATTTCCTTCTCCATTTACTTACCATTGAGGATATCTATAATTAGATTAATTTTCAATGGTTGGGATTTAATAATATATAAATAATATCATTATAATAAAAATTTACCATAGTAAATCTCAACCTTTGAAAGTTGATCTAATGGTAAATAAACTTAATGGAGAGGGAAATCAACGGAGATATCCCTCTCCCATGAGAGATAATGAGTATAAGATATCAGAAATAATGAGTATTTAATAAGGTTAAAATAGGAAAAAGAAGCTTACATTTTCAGACAAAAAGTGAAAGTTGTTTATAAAATATACCAGCCCCATGAGAGAGAAAGTTGCTTATAATTAGGACCGGAAGGAGTATCCTTCTATATTCACTTATTACCCAACATGTAGTTTTCATTGCAATTTTGTTTATGAATGAGTTCACGTATAAACGCTTGAGATATGGCTGGAAATTAACCAACATAGTCATATGTTAAAGAATTTAACTAACTCATCGGTTTATATTTGTGGCACTCATAATACTTTTCAACTTGTGTTATTAGTTAAACTTTAATGCAATTCATTCACTCAAGGTAAAGGGGTCCTCCCCTCATGATCCCACTATTCCCTTCTTAATTTAGTTAGGAAGAGGGAGTCATGGATTCAACAATACACATATCCCTTATTTTACCATTACATTGAAATCAACTATTTCAACAAATTCCCTTTTTTTATGTTGTACTTTAATTTTTTTTTATAATAATAAAAGGAAACCCAACATTATCTAACCCTTCTCCTTCACAATAATCCGTGCAAGCGCTTCAGGCGCCTCAGTAACAAAATGAACTCTAGGCATTGACGATAGCCCCTCTTTGGCAAGAAGATCCGCAGCAACATTAATATATCGGCTAACATAATTAACACTTACTTCCCATTGTCGCTGAAGCAGTCCAATGGCTTCTTGAATCAGCAGAGAATCTGCATGTATCTCCACCTCTCTTTCATTTAGAATGAGTGAGATTGCTTCAGTCGAGTCAGATTCAAGGATGATCTTGCAAAAACCCATGTCCCATGCAATTTTCAACCCATGAATGCATTCCCATAACTCGGCAGAGAGTGCATCACCCTCAGCACAACTAAATATGAATCCTCGAATGAAGTTGCCATACTCATCACGGATGAGACCATCCGCTGCTACGACATGGTTGTACTAAGAGAAAGCTCCGTCTACATTTAGTTTGACCCAGCCCGGCTCTGGCGAGACCCATGAAAACCCGGTTCCTCCACTTAGTACATTGGTCATTCCACCTTCCACAAGCTTATCATGTGCTTCTCGGATACTGCGAATCATGGCTTGCACACTAGACATAACCATACTATTCAAGATGGTCTTACTTTCAAATACAAACAAATTCCTTCTCCACCAAATCCACCAGCATGTTATAGCAAATGTCGCTCTCCATTCTTCATCTCCCCTACAATCATTCATCGTTAGATTCCATTTCAGCCACTATGGGAATTCCGTTGAGCTAAACCGTTGCCACTTCGTTTGAGGCACAATGCTCCTCCATAGGTTAAGCGTGTTTGGGCAGTCACGTAAGACATGGAGCATATCTTCAGTAACTGAGCAGCATATCGGGCATTCATCACTACTACTCAACCCTCATTTTTTCCTAGAGGCATTTGTAAGTAACCGTTTATGTGCTACAAGCCAAACAAACATTCGGCATCGTTCTGGAACTCGTAACTTCCAAATTTTACTCTATAGAGGATCTGAATCATTTCCATCAGTACGAAGAAGATCATGAGCTGAGTTAACCGTAAATGAGCCACACTTTGTCCATTTCCATCGAACATTGCTATTAACATCAGTTTCTACACCACTTTTGACTTCCTCCCAAACCTGCTTAATTCCTGACCAAACATGAGAGCCCGGTCTACCAGGGTCAACACGAGGAAGGAGATCCATCCCACACTTATACTTGTCTCGCACCACTTAAACCCAAAGAGCGTATTTCCGTTTGACTAGATTCCATCCTAACTTCATCATATATGATTGATTCTGGGATCTAGAATGTCTCAACCCCAACCCACCTTTTTTCTTAGGTTTACATACCTCATCCCAAGCAATTAGTGGAATCCGTCGTCGATTGTTTGAACTTCCCCAGAGGAAAGCTCTATTGCATTTATCTAATTCCACACACGTACTGGCAGGTAGGGAAGCAGTTTGCATAGTATAACCCGGAATAGCTGAGGATACAAATGAGATGAGAGTGGCATGGCCTGCTGAGGACAGATAATTCGCTTTCCAAGTAGCAATGCGAGACTTTGCTTTGTCAACCACATCCTGAAAGGTATCTTTAGATGCTCTTTTGTGATGGAGATTTACCCCAATATATCTACCCAAATCTGCTGTCATAGTGAAGCCCAACACTGAGCTAATCTCACTACATCTTATATGATTTACCTTTCGGGAGAAAAATACTTTCGATTTCCCAACATTCACCTTCAACCCAGAGCTAGCGCAGAAAACCTCCAAACATTGTGTATTACTGTAGCTTGTGTAACTGAAGCTTCAGCAAATAATATTATGTCATCCACAAAAAATAAATGTGAGATTAAGGGGCCAGTTCTTGTTAGTCTAATTGGTTTCCAATCACCCTGATCCACCATTTGTTGAATCAAGTGGGCCAACTTTTCAATACACATCACAAACAGATAAGGAGAAATAGGATCTCCTTGTTTGACCCCTCTGGAGGCCCTGAAACGCTCAGCTTTATCCCCATTCCACAAAAGTTGCATGTTTGCTGTTGAGACACAATTAGCAATTATATCCTTGATATGGTCAGGGATGCTCAACTCTGATAAGCAATTCAACAAAAATGTCCAGTTAACTCGATCATAGGCCTTCTCAAGATCAATTTTTATTGCCATATACCCCTTCTTTCCCTTCATAGTTCTCATAGAATGAATTACCTCTTGAGCCACAATGATATTGTCACTACTATGTCTTCCAGGCACAAAGCTACACTGGTGCGGAGATATAATATGAGGGAGAATAGGTTTAAGCCGATTGACAATCACTTTAGTAATCACTTTGTAAATCACATTACACAAGCTTATTGGCCTAAGGTCCCGCATTGTTTTAGGAGGGTCCTTCTTTGGGATTAGGACAATTAAAGTGTTGTTGACCTTTCGAATCACCTGCGGGTTAGCAAATAGAAATTTAATATAGGAAATAACAGACTTGCCTACCGTATTCCATTGATTTTGGTAGAATAAGGCATTAAATCCATCAATTCCTGGAGATTTCAACGCGCCCATGCTGAACAAAGCCTCTTTAATTTCCTCATCTTGGACATCCCTCCCACACCATCTTAGTTGAGCATCATCAATATGAGGCTATGAGACTTGACATTTCAACTTAGGTCTAGATTGATTTTCCTCTGTGAATAATTTAGCAAAGAATGTCGTAGCCATTTGTTTTATCACCCCATTTTCATATTGCCATTCTCCAGACTCATCACAAAGAGCTTCAATTCGATTAATTTTCCTTCTTCAATTTGCACGAGCATGGAATTGGCGAGAGTTACAGTTACCATATAAAGTCCATTCCATCCTTGCTTTTTGCGCCCAAATGAGAGATTCTTGAACTAAGACATCCTCAAGCTCTTTCCACAAACTGACTCTGCAATTCCTCATACTGTTGTAAATTACCTCTCCGTGTCATGGCTCGGTTAAGACCATCTAGACGTCTCAACAGTTTCTTTTTTCTTGCTTCAGTATGGCCAAAAACCTCCTTATTCCATTTTGAACAAGAAGTAGCAAAGTGCTCTATATTGTCTGTCCATTCATCTTCATTTCTCCATTCTTGTTTAACAAATTCAGGAAACGCATCATGTAATACCCAGGACGCAATAAATCTAAATGGTCGGCTCGAATGCCCCTTATTCCGAGCACTATCCAAGTCTATCAAAATCGGTCTGTGGTCTGATTTAAAGAATGGTAGATGTGAGACAACTGCATTCGGAAATTGATTAAACCATTGTTGATTTGCAAACATACGGTCAAGCCTCGCCACCGACTCTCCCCTCTTCCACGTATAGCATGGGCCTACAAACCCAGTGTCGCTCGTATTAGTTGTTAAGGCCCACTCTGTAAAATCTTTATCACTCCAATCACATGGAGTGGGAGAAACAACAATTGATCCCTTTTCATTTTCAAGCAGGGTAGCATTCAGGTCTCCTCCAACAATCCATGCACCCTGTGTGGTTTCTTCTAACCTTAGTAAATTATTCCATAAACCCTGACGCACCAGTCTATTTGGGCTAGCATAAACAACAGTGAGAGTCCATAATGCATCACTACAAAACCATAATTGAAGATGAATAAATTGATGTTGTACTTTAATTTTGATCTCATAAAAAATGCTCTAGACTTGGTGCTCAAGCACAATCCTCAATTTTACTCGTTTCTGTCCCACTTTGTGATCCATTTGTGATATAAGTATTCTACTTCATCTCATTGTCGACTGAGAGCGACATGGTGTAATCTTTTAATGCTGAGTGAAACCTGTATTTAAATTTAGTTAGAAAACAAATTTCATTCCATTAATGGCTATTACAAACAAAATTCACTAGACTTTGATACTGTATAATGTATTTTACAGCTAAACCAAACATCTCAGGGTCAATGAAAAAATTGTCACAGGTTTTTCTATAAGAAGGGAAAAGCAAGAGACATGCCAATACCAACACATATCTAAACATTCCCAAAAAATTAAAATTTAAGGCAAATTAGATCTAAAGTCTTATGTTGTTTTTTTTTTTTCTAGCATCGTTGAACATCTACATGCATCTATCATAACTTTTTGTCATATTTATTTGGGAAAACTAATTTTTTGGCCCGTTAACTTTTAACTTATTTATGAATCACTTCTTTAACTTTTGCTAACATCGTATCCATCCTAAATTTATGTGTCTTAAATTTCTCTTTATCATTTTAGTAATAAAGCGTAGTCACATATAAAATACAAAAAAATATACTTCCTTCGGTCCTAATTATAGGACATATTTACCTAACTTTGGAGAAATTAAAAATAATAGTTAAATTAATTGATCTTATTTATTTTCCTAAAATGCCCTTATTTAATAAAGGTGATTTAAAAATACTATATGAGTCTACTTTAAACAATAAAAAAGCGTGCTGGCGGCAACTCACAGTACTGTGTTGCTTAAGGTAGGAGTATGAAGCAGATATAGTCACATGAAACGTGGAAAAACATAGGTGTATTGTAAAATTATTATTATGTTTCATTATTATTGAGAAAATATTAATTGGGGTATATTAGGAAAAAATTGATAAAAATTAAAACTTTATCATATAATTAGGACCAAAATCAATTTCCAAATATTATCCTATAATTAGGACCGGAGAGAGTAATAAGTACAAGTCTTAGAAAATAGTTAAGTCAACTGACAAGGAGTGAGCCACGTAAACAAAAAAGAAGTCAAAAAGCTTCCTACAAGAAATGATATCTTGAAAGATGACATTGGCGTTCACATCCTTTGGATTGTTTTTGCAAAATAAATTGCTTTAAAAGGCACTAGATTTTTTAAATGTTCCTTGTGTTTAAGAAAAATTAAGAATTAATCATCAGCTCAAAATAAGATGAAGGCATTTTTTTTCCCCCTTTAATAAAGGATTTCTCCTTGCGAGGCTTCGTTCTTTCCTGTGTTGGAGAAGAATATATAATTAATGATCCAGCTTAAAATAAAGGATTTCATTTTTTATTTAACGAAGACATTTTTATTTAATGATCCAGCTTATAATTAACGAAGACATTTTTTATTTAATTAAGGATTTCATCTTTCAAGGTTTCGAATGCATAGGATTTTCACTCATCCAATAAGGGTGCTTCTAAAGATTCTAATATGTATTTTCCTCCTTATAAAATGAGGTCACTTATCACTTTAACTAATAACTTATTTTATTGGTATGTGATGACATTTTAGTAAGGAACGAAAAACCGGACCGGACAATGAACCGGTTACAGCACAGGTTCAAAGATTAATGGGTCAACCGGGGTCTAATCGGTAGTTGAACCGGTCATATTAAAATATTATAATTTATTAGTGGCGATATATATTAATATATTTTTAAACATAAAAATGCTTAAAATCTATTAGTATTAGTTATAATGCCTATAGTTATGTAATGATATCTCCTTTCCTATAATTATTATATCTTTTTAAATAATTGTTTTCATTATCTTCTTCACTTTTTTTAGATTTGTTCTTTCTTTACCTACTTTTCTATTTATTTTGGTTTTTAACCTTCCATTTTTCCCTAAAAAATCACAAAATAAAAATTTGAAAAATAAAAAAAAATGAAACCGGTTCAACCGATTGAACCACTGGTTTTACTAGTTCTGACCGGTCTAATTGGTTTTTGACTGGTTCAATCGGTTTCACTATTTAATTATCAAACTAAACCATCCCATTGACCGATTCCCGGTTTAACCGGTCAAACCGACCGATCCAATTTTTTGTTTCGTGCATTTTAGTCAAAACGAAAGGTGCTATCAGTATGTTGCTTTTTCCATTGGAATTGTTGCAAAAAAGGCCTTGAGTGATGGAAAGAAGATATATTTCCCTTATATTTCCTAACTTATAAGTCTTATAAAAGTTATAAAAATTTGTACACGAAATATATTCAATTTTCCTATTATAAAAAAGTTATAGTATTACTTCATGCAACATACCCTCTCCTCTCCCATTCTTAATATAAGACATAATTGATTTTTTTTTTTTAGATTAAGAAAGCTAAATAAATTATTTGATCATATTGTATGTTATATATCATCAAACTATATATTAACTTATAAGTTAGACAAATTAGTTTAAATAAAAATAATGAACATAACTATTTTAAAATAATGTATTTAGTTTTTTCAATCTTTCCAAAAAAAGAGTTAACTAAGTATTATGTTAAGGGCATGGGGTATATAAAACTTTTTAATTTTTTTTGCTAGGCACGTATATCCTTCTTTTGAAAGCCATCTTATTTGAGGAACTGTCAACCACTAAATGTGGAAACCTCTCCTATGAGAATTCTAATATTAATTCGTCGTATTATATCACTGGACCCCACCCATTGATTGTACAAAACTTGTTTGGGTTGAAAATTCCTGGATGGGCCCATGGAGTGATGTCTTTGGGCTGAAATGGACCCTGTTCTCTGCAACGTGTAAATTGCCTCGTGTTCTTTTTTTAAATAAAAAAAATTAATTTAAAATTTTTATTTTTCCCCATCACTTTTTTTCTTTCCTTTACCTACTCTGCTCTTCCTTCGCCATAGCACCAAATTGGCGATGAGTGTATCACTTGGATAGAGATCCTTCGTTCCCATTCTCGGTATGTCTTTCTTCCTTGCTCTGAGCTTACCTTTAATTCTAGTATCAACTAGTAATCACTTCGAATTTTGTTTTTTTATTTTATGTTTTTTTGGTTTCCTTTCCGTGTTCAAATGATTCATTCCTCACCGTTTCGGTGCTTGGCGATGACTTCACTGCTGAAGATGACTCATTTAACAGTTTCAATTGTCTTTGATTTTTCATTTCCATGAAAAGTTTTGGTTTTAAGGATCACTTGTGGGGCCTGTTTAGTCACAATCTGAAACTTAATCCTAGATTGTATCGATCTTATCCGGGATTAGGATGCCGGAAACTGACATCAAGTAAAAATGTTCTCGAGGTGATCTTTGTTCGCCATCCTCTCTATTTGTCGTGGTAGAAGGGTTATTTACTTTTATTTTGTGTATTCTTGCCTCATCCGACCTAAGACAGTAACGAAACAGTGAGGACATGAGAAATCAGGGTTGGTTAGACTTGTATTAAACTTATAGAATCATATAATTGTTTTGGTTTATATCTTTAGCATATCCCTTTCATGTGTAAGGTTTTTTTCTGTTAGATTGAGTTATTTTTGTCAATTTTGAAACTTATGAAATTGATTATTTGACCTTTTTTCCCTCCTTTACAGCTCCTTGGTGCATCATTTATAATCTGTTTTTGCTTCAGAGATGATTGGGACACCACTAGTTCAGGGATCAACAATGCCAACTGCTTTGTCTTCATGTTTATTAATCTTACCAGGGGATTCTCTTAAATGCACTCCTTATCTCCCACCTAGACCTCAAACAAAATTCAAGAGTATAAGGGCAATGTCTGCTGAAGCAGGACATGGTCAATCGCCATCTCTTTCTGAAAAGAAGAGTCCACTTGCAGTTGTTTTGGATGTACCTCGTACTATTTGGAAGAAAACATTACATCCATTAAATGATTTTGGGTTTGGGCGTAGGAGTATCTGGGAAGGTGGCGTTGGACTGTTTCTTTTGTCTGGTACGGTTCTATTTGTTCTCAGTTTGGCCTGGTTGAGGGGTTTTCAAATACGATCCAAATTCAGGAAGTACACAGCAGTGTTTGAGTTTGCTCAGGCTTGTGGTTTAAGCACTGGAACTCCTGTTAGGATTAGAGGGGTGACAGTTGGCAATGTCGTTCGTGTCAATCCTTCATTAGAAAGTATTGAAGCAGTTGTAGAGGTGTGCTTTTATAATTATCTTAATTCCTATTATGATAAGCAACCGTGATTTGCTGTTTTACCCTTACATCCAGCATCAAACTTTGTTTGGATTTGGACTTCATTGTTTGAGTTGGTTGGTGCAATGTACTGATTCTCTATAGTTTAACTTGCAGATTGAAGATGACAAAACAATTATACCCCGAAATTCATTAATTGAAGTTAATCAGTCTGGCCTTCTTATGGAAACTTTGATTGACATTACTCCTCGAGATCCAGTACCAACACCAACAGCTGGACCTCTTGACCAAGAATGTCAGAAAGAAGGTGTTATTGTGTGTGATCGAGAAAAGCTTAAGGGGTACCAAGGAGTGAGCTTAGATGCATTGGTTGGGATATTTACCCGCATTGGACGAGATGTTGAAGAAATTGGTGTTTTCAATACCTATCTCCTTGCTGAACGAGTTTCTTCTGTCATTGAAGAAGCAAGGCCGCTTCTTACAAAGGTGTGATGTACTATTCTATGTCAGTCATGCATCATTCATGGTAATAAGTTCTGTCAACTGGATAGATTATTTTTTTTCCCTGTAAAACCTGGATAATTTCATGACAGTACAAACTTGTTATCTCTCTCTCAACCTCACGTTGAGTCATTGTTAGCTAACTTGTCATATGTGAAATCATTACAAGAATGCCAATCCCTTGTTCTCTGTTTGAAAAGATTCTGTGAGAATCATATTTTCTGCTCTTATATATATATATATATATATATTAAAGGTGGTGAATAAATTTACCATAGAATGCCAAATTTGAGCATTATGGAACTTAGTAGACAGAGCTTGACATGTATAGATATTTTGTTACATTCTGGGCATTTACAATTCATGTTCTTGTATATTAAGCATTCAGAGCCATAGGTTGCAAAAGGAAAAGTAGTTTTGGTCAGCTCCAGATCGTTTGCCAGAAGCTTAGAATTTTGCTGCATGTAAAATTAGTTTGTTTATCTAACATGTGAGGAAATTATCTTAGTTTATTGTCACTGTTTGGATCTCACTAGCAGTTTACACTGGTGCTACAGCACTGTAGTTATGGACAAATAGGTGAACAAAATGATAATGTGAAGTTTCAGCAACCTTTCTGCTGTTTTTATGTGTTCTTTCCATCATTTTGGCATCCATATACCTTATTTCTGTTGCCGGAAATATACTTCTTTTTGTGATTATTCTGTTGTGCATTCTAATACCCATGCTTTTGGCTTTGATGTAGTGATGTCCCAGATCAAAGCCATGGCTGAAGACATTCAACCTTTGTTGGCTGAAGTTCATGACAGTGGTCTGTTGAAAGAAGCTGAGAATTTGACCCGAAGCCTTACACAAGCCTCTGAGGATTTGAGGTCAGTTGTGTAAATTCAATATGCCTGCACAGAAGTAGCTGTGTGGCACATTGACATTAGTGTAGAAAATGACAGCTAGCTTTTTAACATCTGACCTGGGAATAGATTAAGGAAATTCGGAGTAAACATGAGGGAAACTGTTTGGAGTTTTTTAATGATGTCTTGTTGTTCTTGTCCTGTGTTTAAGATAGACTTGATGGTGTAAATGTTGTCTATACTCACAATTCTGAGTCCAATCAATATCCTGCGTGTGCAAAAGTACGACCAAACTTGGATGTTGAGCCGTGGGCAGTCTAACTATCATGATAACTATATTTTTTTCTGTGGCTCAATTTTGAAATGGTCAAAGTAATAGCACTTTAGTCTGTGGTCTATGAATATCTTGATTTCATGAAAACTTACTATTTGCATTTTTCTTTCACCATTATTTTGAATTAGTAGTATCCACAGGAAACTTAATTATGAGAGATAAGATGTAAGATTCTTGAAGTATGATTTTTAGGGGTCATCTTTTAATTTTGGAGAAGGGTAAATTCATCCATTACGAGAACTGATTTTAAAAAGTGCGTTTACCTTTCATTTTACCCTGAAGTTCATTCTTGAAGCTTGACAACTGATGGATACGATCTCATATTTATGCAGAAGGGTTAACTCTTCTATTATGACCCCGGAGAACACGGAACTAATTCAGAAATCCATTTACACTCTTATATTTACCCTGAAGAACATTGAGGTAAGTTAAAACCCTTTAAAACTTCCTAAAGTTATAATGGATGATGAATTACCTTTCTTTCGATGTTTTCCATTGCAGAATATCAGCTCCGATATTCTTGGTTTTACCGGTGATGAGACTACAAGAAAGAACCTGAAATTACTTATCAAGTCTCTCAGCAGGTTACTCTGAGGTTGAATTCCAAGTAAAATAGAATATATAGCAGGTGATAAATTTTCTAGAGTTTTTAATCAGCCCCACACAGTTAAGTAGGACAAAGCTATTCGTCGCATCTGCTGTAGTTTCTTCTTCAATGGCTCCTCCCAAGGTTCTGACAAAAGGACTACGTGTCGAATAAAGTCGAGATTTTTGGGGTGTTTTTCCGATATCTTGGTGCAATATGTTACCGTCAAGGTAGCTCTCTCCTGCTTATAAATCTTACGTAAATTATGTTGGAAGATAGTGACTTTGTAAAGGCTTGTCATTCCCCAGCTAAAATGCCTGTTGAAGAAGAATGCTATCACAGGTTTTACAGCATTCCCAAGTCCTTTTCCATGGTGAAAATTTTTTGTTTTCTGGGTTGTGTGGAATCAGACATAGTTTGGTATTAATACTTTTACAAGTTGCTCTATGAAATTACTTGATTAATTTTAGGGATTCATTTAAAGGTTATACTGTTGAACATTTAAAGTTTCTTTTCTTTCATGTTTTCTTGCCTTTGAAAGATGTGCAACTAGCCCTTGCGAATGCAGTCTACATATTAAATATAAATTACTTTTATTATTTTTTGATATTAAATATAAATTACTTTTAATCACCTCATAGAAGTTAAAACGGTTACTTTATTAAATTTGTTTTAAATTGATTTTTTTAATGAAGAAAAAATTTGATGAGTTACACTAAAATATTAATTATTAAAATAAAATTGACAAATAAGTATTAATTATTCACAAAAATATTATTTGAAAAGTGTCTTAGGTTTAGTACAGGAACGAGTTACTTTATTAAATTTGTTTTAAATTGAATTTTTTTTAATGGAGAAAAAAATTGATGAGTTACACTAAAATATTAATTATTAAAATAAGATTGATAAATAAATATTAATCATTCACGAAAATATTATTTTGAAAAGTGTCTTATGTTTAGTACAGGAAACAGTATCTTTATAAAGAGTAAATTTGAATCTTCTAGTTTATGTATCATATTTATGCGGACCAAAAAAAAAAAATGTATCTCATTCATGAGTGATTAACTAATTTGTAATCACATTTTGAGCTGTAACTTATCAAGATTTTGGTCAACCTTCAAAATTTATCTCTCAAAACTTTTTGTAATTAAAATAAATGGAATAAATATGTAATGATTTGGGCTTCCATTTTAGATACGTTTTTAGAAAAATTGATTATTTTGTTTTGTTTATTCTTTTTTTTTTTTGACCTGGTTGTTTTGTTTATTCTATTTCTTTCGGAAGTATGTTTATGACTTTAAAATAACCCTTCTCTTAAATAAAAAAGAAGGGGAAACAAAGCTAGTTCAACCTTTCCGCAACCACGTTAGAACTAAAATAGGAAAGATTGGAAGAACGTTGCCATTTCTCTAAAAATAAATAAAACATATTTTGCACTGTAAACTAAGTTTTACATTTAGGATCGGAGTTAGTATATTAAATTAAAAAATGTTATGGTTTTCATATAACGTCTTTTAAAGCTAAAAATTGGGGAAGCAAACGTCATTAAGTTATTATCAGCAGGGAAAAAAATGTTAATTATTAAATCAATGTTACGCTTATAGTTATGGTTAAGGGCGATACACTCAATAAATCAATATTTAGACATTTATACTTTAGTTTTGACATTGGTTGAGTTGAAAAGATCATTTCAAATGTATTTTATTTCTTATATAAAATATAAATTTCATGTTATGATTAATTGATGACAAAATAAGCAAATGTTGTATAGTCATCATTCTATTACATCACACTCCCTTCTATCACATTCCCTACTATTCTTTCATCCAAGGACTAAAATATAAATTTCATGTTTTGATGCCCCTTTATCAATTAAAAAAAAAAAAAGAGTACGGACAAAGACGGAAGGAATGAAAATAAATATTCAATTCAATTCTAATGTTGGTTTGTGGATGTAATGAACGAAACGGCTAATCATATCATAGTAGAGTAGTAAGAAATTGTTAATTATAAATAATTAACTATACAAAACAAACGAGGTACATGTATAGTTAGAAAAAAAGAAAGAAAGAAAGAAAAAAGAAGTTCACACGTGTAACACCCCAAATTTTATATTTACCAATCATATCATAGTAGAGTAGTAAGAAATTGTTAATTATAAATAATTAACTATACAAAACAAACGAGGTACATGTATAGTTAGAAAAAAAGAAAGAAAGAAAGAAAAAAGAAGTTCACACGTGTAACACCCTAAATTTTATATTTACCAAATATATTATAATTGTTGAGAAATTCAATAAAATGGTGGATATTCATGAATTTGGAATTTATAAATTTTATAAATGTTCATATTCATGAGAAAATGGGTAAAATAATTATGGAATTAATTTGGATAATTTAAAAAGTCCAATATTAAGGTCTAAAAATAGAGAAGTAGCAGAGAAAATATTTGGTCCAAAAATAGATGGGAATTAGCCAAAGAAAAATGAAAAAAGAAATTGAATTAAAAAGATAATCGCAAAATCGTAATTTTGTCAAATTATCACAAAATTAATTATTTTCCTATTAATTGAAGTTAATTTCAATTAATTAAGGAAAATAAAATTAAAAAA
This sequence comes from Inga oerstediana, assembly GCA_963210345.1. NCBI lineage: Eukaryota > Viridiplantae > Streptophyta > Magnoliopsida > Fabales > Fabaceae > Inga > Inga oerstediana. Next base: position 37,724,384 of record OY723405.1, read on the forward strand.
TATATTTAGAATATTTTGGTCAATTTAATATGAATTTATGAAAAATTCGAGCAAAAAGTGCAATTTTGACTAAAATTGAGACTTTACGTATATATGTAACCGGAATAAGTTGTGAAGTCAATTGAGATCATAGGGAGTGACCTCTAGGTGTCTCCCACATGTGGCATAAATAAGGAAATATTGGTTGGACATGATGGCATTGTTACATGAATGTAGGAAGTTATGTAATAAAAGTTAGTTTTGGAATTTTTGGAAAATTCCATAAATCATTAAAATAATATATGTATTAGAATATATCATCCTCACCTTATTCCTTCTTCATTTCACGCACATAACATATCTGAATAGAGAGAGAACGTGTGGAAACCCTAAAGAGAGAAAGGAGAAGAAATCTTGCAAGTTAAGCCGATTTCTTCAACGATTTAGCTCATAACGCGTATAACTCCGACTCTAAGCTACTCCTCTTTGTTCTTTAAGGTTTGGAAGCTCCTCTTTTGGTGTTAGAATAGCTAGGTTTTCAACCAAGATAAGGAAAAGCTAGTGGGAGCTTAAGGTAACTTCCAAACTCTTATATATTGACTATTCTAACTATTGTGGACAATTTAATTGGTGAAATTTCGCTGGATTGTCTTTGTTTGTAATTTTTGGAAATGGGTTTTCTTAGGGGTTATGCTGCCTAAATTGGTACTAAATGGTAGTTGTAAACTAATGGAATAGTCAATAAAGTGATTGGGAGTAGAAAGGAACGCGTTTACGAAGTCGAAATCGCAAAACCCCAATTTTCTCCAGAAAACCCATATATTTCGATCAAGGCTGTAAATGGGTCTTAGAGTTGGATTTTCAATGATTTGATGATTCCATTGGGTTCAGGAGGAAAAATTAGGTGGGGTTATAGTTGGGCACTTTTTCAGAAAAGGTCGAAAAAGAGTAATTACGAAAACGCCCCTGAAACCCTTAAAATGGGGCTGCCAAGGGAAATTTCATCTTTTGGAAGTGAATTTGGTAATTCTAAGTTCAGAAATGGATTCCTTGGGCAGAAATATGTCAGAATAACCCATGTTAGAATTTTGGAAAAAGTACAGTCGGATCGGGTACGGTCGGGTCCCTAGGGGCATTTTAGTAATTTTTTAATATAGACTCATATAACCCCTAGAAATACTATGGAAGTATCTACATGGTACATTTGGAATTGTAGGACCGAGTGGAGAGCCGAGCTGGGACACATTTTTCGAAGCAGAAAATAGTTAAGGTAGGGAACTTACCTCTCCTGCATGTATTTGATATTTGTGCTGGTGTATTGATGTATGTTATTGCTTTGCTTGATTATGTGAAACATATACGAATGATTGAAGTTCTGTTTCTATTTATGCTATGGCCATAAGTATGTTGTTTGAAACATTGAGCACATAAATATGTCATTGTATGAGCATGAGTTTATATAATGTAAACATGTTATGTATTAAGTACTTATCTTGCATGCATATTGGTACTGTTTTCCTATTAAGATTCTCTTGAATCTCACCCTCTCCTACCAACAATTTAGACATGCGAATTCAGAAGGTACGCAGAAATCAGAGAAGAGAACTGCACGAGAAAGGGTTGCAGTGGTGGAGCGAAGACAGGAAGAAGTCTCCGTTTCACTGGCATGAGTTTAGACATCCTAGTAACTCTGTGCTGCTACCTTAATTATAAGTATCATGTATGAACCCTTATGGGGATTTTTTATAATCATGCATATATTATCAATATATTTATACTATTTTTGTGTTAACCACTGAACCGTGTATTAATAATCCGCTATAAGTTAATATAAAATAAGGGTGTAGCAACACATATGCACATTGTCTCGTAGCAAGACCAAAGGCTTCCAAAAAGAATATTGATTTTCACGAGGGAGCAGAATTTAATAAAAGTCACAAGAACTTCTTGCTTCGAATTTGATTGACAATTACATATATTTCTTCTATACTTTTATCATGTGGGTGTGTGGGGAAGTAACTCGGAACTCCTATGGTATTAATATCTCTTTCGGCCAAAAAAGAAAAGTATATATTCGTATTTCTTTTAGAACATCTTAATGATCATTATTTTTCTTGATTAAAAAAAGTAGTTGTACGGAGTTTATAAGGTTTTGATTTTTTTTAATATGTATATATCAATTGAAAGAAATAAAAAATTGGGAAAAAGACAAAAAAAAATATCACTTAAACTTTAAAATTTTAAATTAATTCTATTCTATAAAAGCATAGGCATTAACTATAAGAATATAACAATTAATGACTCATTTTGATAGGAAATCATTGATTCAGAATTTTGAAGTTCAAATAATATTTTCTTATCTTTTTTTTTTTTTTTAAAATTATGGTTCATGAATTAATCAATTAATTAATTTTCAAGCAAGACTTTATTTATCTAGTTTTTCTTTACAAAAGTTGTTTGATAAATGAAGGAGTGAAAGTAAAAAGTAGAAAACTGGCAAACAAATTTTAGTTTAGTTAGAAAGGATTTTGTCCATAATCTACATTGTCCATGGTGATGTATAAGGTACTTCTTTAAATAATATTTGACACAAAGACATGCTCGACCCTAGCGAATCTTTGAAACCTAACATACTTAAGCTTTTTTCCCCTTTTATATATAAATTAAAAGACTTTGAAACCTTACTCCTACTTATATCCTCTTCAATTTTATCATCTGAATTAGCCTTATTTTCAACTCATCTAAACATTTGTTTACATTTTTTTAAGGTTACGGTGTATTAAGCACTCTAAAATATTTTTTTAGATGCATCAAAACCCAGTGACCTAAAATATTTTATAACGTATCCAACACCCTGAAATATTTTTTCAAGTACGTCCATCACACTAAAATATTTTAATTTTTTGTGCAATTCTGTGTTTGACAATTTAGGCAATTTAGAGTGATAGGTACACCTAAAAAAATATTTTAAGGTATTTGATGTATTAAAATATAATTTATAGTGATGGGAAGAAAAAAATACTTTAGAATATTGGATATATTTAAAAAAATACTTTAAGGATGCTGGATGCAACATAAAATACTTTAAGATGTATATAAAAAAATACTTTAGGGTACTGGAGACACATAAACCCCCTTTTTTTAAATATCAAGGAAGGGCTGAGCCCAACGAATATATATTACATTTTAGAGTTAATACAATATTTTATCACCCTTATATTAGTTTTGGTTCGTATAATTTTAAATAAAAAATTTTGGTGGGTGAATATTTTTTTTCATCTCTTTGAAACGGTGCATGGAACCCAACCCAAAAAAAACACGACAAGTCTTGATTTATCTTAAAGAAAAGTATGAAGTATCTCGAAAATATAATGATGAACGGCATAGAAAAAGACATGGTGAGGCTATTATTGTATTGACCAGTGAACAGTGAAGCTTTGACTATTCTTCACCTTCTTTTTGGACATTTAGACTAAGATTCCTTCAACTTTCCAGATGTAATTCAAATAACGCAACTGGCAATTTAATGAACAACAACAAAAAAATCAAGTCCATTTATTGGTCCCCATTCAGCCCACTTGCCCCTTGTTGTCATCACTAGCTAAGTCATATCTTGACTATTTCTCACATTTGACTGCCTAATTTATGATATCAACAACTATAAATGTGGGCATCATCTCCCATTAAATTTTGAGGAATGAGTTTTTTTTTTTTTTTTAATACGATGAGGACTGAGTTCATTATGCATGATTTGTAAATGATATTATAAGGGAAAAAGATAAAAAAATATTATTTAAACTTTAAAATTTTAAATTTATTATTTCTTATAAATATGAGTTGTTAATTGCTTTACTTTATAACCGATATCTATATTATATTGTACAAGTAATAAGACTAATTTGAGATTTTAAAATTCAAGTGGTATTATATAAACCTGATGTTAAGTCAAAGTAATAAGACTGATTTGATATTTTAAAATTCAAGTGATATTATATAAATTTGGTGTTAAGTCAAAATATGCTTTTGGAATTTAGTTTCACTTTAACTTTCAATCTTTAATTTTAGGGTAATTTGATTTATTTCTTGATTGTTCTTTTTCAAAATTTTGATTCATTCTATTTTTAATTTACTTTTAAGATTCAGCCCTGATCTAAGAGTTGAACTTGTGACTTATTACTCTTTCTTATACTTTTTATAAGTAATAACTACTCCAATCAAGCAAAACGAATTGCTAATTAAAATTAATTAATTAAAAATAATAAATATGCAAGATATGTACTTTTTTCCCCTAAATGTATCCTTATTTATAAAAATAATGAGTGTGGAAGAGAATGTGTGGGAAAATAGATGAGAAAAAATTAATGAGAAAAAAAATATCGGAGAGACATGTACTTAATTGGGGGAAATTAAAAATTGAAAAAGTGCATACAATTTTTAGACAAAGACAATTTATTGCTTATATATAAGACTAACCTTATGTGAGAGAATGTTTCTTGTCAATAAGATCAGAGGGAGTATTAGTTAGAAGCCAGTCAATTACTTCCTTGGGCTAATTAATTTAAACTCATGTGCATTTTAATAAAAAAAAAGTTCACCTTGGGCTATCAATGTTTAAGGCTTGATTAGTATGAGGGAAGGGGAGGGAGAGTGAGCACAGGGGAAAAAATTTTGAGTTGGATTTAAAAACATAAAAGATACGTGTTAAAATTTTTTAATTAATATTTCTTAATTTTTTATCTTATATCTTCTCTTTATTAAAATTTTATAATCCCACTTCTCAAATTTTTGTAAACTCAACTTATAAAAATTTCCCCCGACGAAATACTCATTGAAGGATTGGACTTTGTTAACATTGGCTTCTTGGGATATTAGTGTGATCTTCTCTTTAAAATATCCCCATAATGTTTTTTAGCATCGAATTTCCATCTCCTGTCACCTTTGCGGTCATTATGCTCAAATGCTTTTCTCATTTCATTGTTCATCCCCATTTATTTTATTCTTCTGTTTTCGTATAAATGTGGAATGTCCTATAAATTTGAGCCTTGAGATTTTGAATTAAGATATGGTGTCCTCCCACTCAAATACAAATACTTCCTCATTCCATTTCTCATTGCCCATTTATTCCCCACCTCCATTTACAAGTGGTACTCTTTGTTTTCTCTCTAGGTTTCCTACAAGTGGTATTAGAGCTAAGTTTTATTTAGGACTTAAGTGAAATATTAAAAAATTTGTTTAATTTCATTTTCATTTCTTAGGAGTGATATTAGAACCTGATTTCATGCTAGACTTGTGTGAAGATTATGTTAGAATCTTTTAGGTGCACACTGATCGAAGCTCACAACGGGCTAGCTCTGGTTCGACTTTATTGAGAACTTAGTGTCAATGATATCTTTATTATGGGGAGTTAATATGCTTACATTTAAGTAAGAAAATTATTAGGATATCCAAATGTAAAGGACCTTGAGTTGATGCAAGAAATACCTCCTAATACATATCATGATGGTATTTTTTTTTTTTGGACAAAATGTCATGATGGGATTCACTCTGCTTATTAGAGGGGGAACATAGGTTAAACCTTCTAGCCCAATCGTAAAACCCAAAAAAAATGGTGGGTTAAGTTGGCAGATTGAAAAGAAAAAAAGATTAGTGGATTATTAAAATAAAAGTAAATAATGGAAACAATCAGGATGATTGAGTTGGAAGATGATCGCTCAAATAATACATATTTAGAAGGAATATAATTGTATCACTTTTTTTTTTTTGTTATATAGGAAGTTAGATGAGTTTGATTGAGAGCTTATTAGTGTCGAATATGCTTTTGAGTTCAAAAAGGGCTTAGAAATTTTTTCTCCCTTTTTTCCTTTGGCCAGAAGGGCTTACAAATTATCTACCAACAAGCTTCTTATGCTAACAGAAAAATTTGAAACAACGATCTTAAAAGTTATTGGTTAAATTCCGATTAATATTGTGTTAACATTTGTGGGGTATTATATTATTTTTATAAAAATATATTAAAAAGAATTCGATAAGAGAAAGAATTTCCGACTAAAAATAATGGTAAAATAATTTATATTTGAAAGGACATGAATTATTTGCATATTTGGCTAACTGTGAAATAATTGTTTCAAAAGCCATTTTTCAGCAAATCGAAATAAAACTCTTCTCACAAACTGTATTTACCTGATAAATTATAAAAAGTTATTCTCCAAAAACTAATATAAGCACACACTAGTATATTTTTTTGGGTCAAATTCTTGTGAGCTGTACAAACATTAATATTAATTATATTAGATATGTTGTAATCTTTAAATAATTAATTTATATATATATATATATATTAAAAATTGTTTAAATTAGTTATTTATAATAAATGTGTATTATTTTTTAAATACCACTTATTGACGAAAACCGTTTTGAATATATGAAATTTATAGGAATAGTTTAAAAAATTTACAAATAAATTATATTTATGGTTGAAACAAACCTCTTAATTAGCTTCTATATTTAGAAGTGGAGAGAATATTTAAAATTAATTAGGTTATTTTGTGATCTTTAAAATTAATGCGTGCAATCAATATAATTGATATGCAATTAACACTCTACTATTCATGAGAAACATTTTGTTGCCTGTGGCTCTTACTGCTATGGGATCCTTACCAGGTCAATGCTGACCAGTCTACCAGGGATTATATTAAAAGGTTTTTCAACTCAATTCTATCGTAAAATTTTAAAATATGAAGATAAAATTAAAAATTAAGTAAATTGGGAGTCTCTGCTTCAAAGTTTCAAATATTAATGGCCAAAAAAAGTTTCAAATGATTAAATAAGTCAATATTTTATCATTGCCGCAATTTTAGGGCCGCTTAAGTGTTAGAATAGAAACATAATTTAGAAACAAATATTGTTAATTATACAAACTCCTTTAAATTTTGAAACAATTATATGAAAATTATTTTTTGCTCAACAAATGTTGATCCAAATAGAAGAAGCTTTGACAACTTATATTAGATCTCACTTTGGAGCCTACGTAAATTCATAAAACGTCTTTTATAGAGAGCTACTTTCAATTGAACTCATAAATGATAAATTATTATAGAATATCAGAAAATTGATTTAATCACCCAAAATTGGATAATAGTTAAGGAATATGTAATAATAAGTTCCAATATAAAAAATAATAATAAATTTATGCTTTTCATGTGTGAATAAAACTTTTTAGTTATTAAATTTGTTTAGGACCTCATACCCGTAGTAATTATCTCTTTATAAATTTGAGAAATTGGAGTTTTATACATAATACCAAAACAAACCCCCACTAGCTCATAAATTCAGGATAGGAGTGGTAGTAGGAACAAATTTACTAATTTTCGCTAATCGAAATATTGAATCACAGAAATTTAAAAAAAAGAAAGAACAAGAAAAAGAAAAAGAAAAAGGAGTGTGTGGGGTTCGGAGACCGTGATGCATGAACTCAAGCTTTGGACATCGCTAGCCCCTTATAAATACGCACTGCTTCTTGATTCGTTCTCTATTGTTTTACACATCCTTGCTACAGACCCACACAGATAGCACAGAGACACCATTGTCTTCTGCTTTCTTCTTTGAATCCGTCATTCTCTCTCCCTCCGAAATGGCCGATCAGCTCACCGACGACCAGATCTCCGAGTTCAAGGAAGCCTTCAGCCTCTTCGACAAGGACGGCGATGGTCTCATTTCTCAGATCCTTTCCTTTTTTCCTGTTTTGGTTGTCTTTACTTTGATTTTCTCGGTTGTTCTCTTCATTTTATGGCATAATTTTGCTTTCTGTATTCCTTAGATCTGGTTGCAATTGAACTGTTGTTGTTCGGGTTGAATTTCCTCCCTTGCCTTTTGAAATTGACATAATCTGCGGGATCTAGGGTTCCTTCTTGTTTGACTTTCCGTTTTTGATTTGGGTCTGTGGATTTTTGGTATATGATTTTTGATGTGATGAATGTCTGTATTCACTGATTCTGCGCCTAGTAAATCCTTTCACTCTCGCATTTCTTTTTATAATCTCCGTGAGAGATTTGATTTGGACTTGTGATGCGATCAGATGGATTTTGCGGATGATAAAGTTGTTGCTCCTGATTTAAGACAGTTCAATACGGATAGTGCCTTCTAAATTTAATGCATTGAATCAGCATTCTGTTTTCTTTTTCTATTGCACGTGCGGCTATTTCTGAGATGAAATAGCCCCGTTAGTGCCATTCGGATTGGACTTTTATGATTAGTCGATCTATTAGTGTCATCATGTTTATGAGAATTATCGTACTTCTGATCCGAAGGAGGATCTGTCTAATTGAATTCTGGCCAGCGTTGCTGAATCTGCTTGGCAATATTTTGCAGAGAGATTTTATATTTGGGGTTGGTTCTTGAGTTCGAGAATTTTGTCCATTCATTTGAAAATGGAAGTCATGAAATTTAGTGTTCTCCAAGGGATTAACTGTCATATAGAGGCTGGATAATTTGTTAGTTCTAGTACTTAGTTAACCGGTATTTGATTTAACAGAAATGAGACAATTGGTTATTTATATGGTTCTTAAGTACTGTTAGTCGTGAAAATGGTGTCCATATGTTTTGACCAATGGTCATTAATTTGTATTATGTGGTTGCTTTTAGCTTTTATAGGTGGACCTTCTTATTGAAGCTTTCTCTGAACAACTCTCCAACGATTTGCTGAAAGACATATGCATTTGAAATTTGAAGTTTCTGTTTCTCTTTTTCATTTTCCTTCATGTTTCTAGTAGTGTTTTTTTTTCTGTTTTATTTGGGAGTGGGGATTGTTTGTTGATTTTGTTTCTAGCTATTTATTAAATCAAATTTATAATTTATCAATGTGCTGCAGGTTGTATCACTACCAAGGAACTTGGGACTGTCATGAGATCACTTGGGCAGAACCCAACTGAAGCTGAGCTCCAGGACATGATAAATGAGGTTGATGCTGATGGAAACGGTACCATTGATTTCCCAGAGTTCCTCAACCTTATGGCTCGGAAAATGAAAGATACTGATTCAGAGGAGGAACTGAAGGAAGCATTCCGTGTATTTGACAAGGACCAGAATGGGTTCATTTCTGCAGCCGAGCTCCGCCATGTCATGACGAATCTTGGTGAGAAGCTGACAGATGAGGAAGTCGATGAGATGATCCGCGAGGCTGATGTTGATGGTGATGGGCAGATCAACTATGAGGAGTTTGTCAAGGTCATGATGGCCAAGTGAGGGGCCGCCAATAAAGCAAAAATTTGAAAATAATTCTATTTTAATTAGGATTATCTTTATGAGAAATGCTTACATACTGAGCGCCACCTCATCTGAACTTTGACCAATTAAAATGTAACAATTCATCTTATTTTAATTTTACATAGCGGATGAATGAGAAATTCAAATTTTATGATTTTAAAAAACACGAACTTCTTAATTTAGAAAAAAAAAAAACTCAATTCCCTCCCATCATTCTTAAAATCATAAAATTTGAATTTCTCCTTATGACTCATCCGTCGTGTAAGATTCAAAAAAGATGAGCTGTATTTTAATTTGTTAGAGTACAGATGAGATGACGCTTCTAGAGTATGGAAGAATTTCTCTATCTTTATTTGGGTGTCATTAGGTCTTTTTGGTCGGTCGGTTGGCTGTCTTTTCCTGTTTGATGAAACCGTTACTTACTGTTCATTAGCATCCTGCTTGTTTGCTCTGCACCTTCACCTTTGGTCTGTCTAGTAGGTTTGGCTTAGCTTTGTTCCTCCATGCATGGCTCTCTACTCTTTTTTGGTTATTATTATGAACCTTAAAAATTGGATGCAATTTGTGTTGTTGCTTCTGGGTGACTTGTGTTAATATTTACGTATTTTGTTATATCATTCTCTTTTGGTAAAAAAAAAAATATCATTTTCTTTTGGTCATTTTGTCTTGAAGTAGGAGGACCTGGGTGTATATTGAACTGACCCTGCTTTTTATTTAATATATTATTTCTTCCTGTTGTTAATATAAAAGCTATTTAAGTAATTTGGAATAAATTAAGAAAATGAAATAAATTAATTAATTTGAATAAATGTGACAATCTTTCTAAAATATCATTGTATAACATTAAATTGTATACTAGTTTTTAGCTTAGGCATATCAGTTTGGCAAAAAATAATTAATATAGGTGATTAAATGAATAAAGATTATATATTTAAATCTAAATTTAATCCTCCCCGCCGAGTTCTTGTAGAAGGAATTGATATATAGACGATGTGGGAGGGAAATAAGCCTAGTGTTGATTTCTTTTTGTGCATTGTCTAGCCCACCTTTTACATTTCTTGTTACTCCCTGGGTTCATAATATATAACCTTTTTTTTTTACCTAACCACACAATTCAAGTAAAGTAATTAAAGTTAGTTAATGGTATTGATGCTTAATTGCATGAAGGGTATTTTGAAAATGTACTAAATGCGAAATTTAATAAAGGAATGTGGATCCAATCATAGTGCTATTCCTATTCACAAATCGGCTCAGACTTGAAAACGCATATTCTAGCTCAAGCCTCTGGCTTTATTCTATAAATATTGGGGATGTCGACGCGGCTGACGGCCTGAGGCACTATTACCCAACAAATTAATGGACAAAAGTCACAAATCACAATCACCTTTGCATTTTCGATCTCATCTACTCGAGAACACGATCAATGTGTGTCTTTTTTTTTTTTTTGGTAAAAATTGGGCATTATGCCAGCTATTACATTAATCAACCAAAACAACCTCGTGGGTAAACAACACCCACCTGATCACTATACAAATATGGCACCACCGCAAATGATGGGGTATCATAATATACTATATTGTTATCACAGTTGTAACTATTATTAGCTAACCAATCCGTTACTGCATTACCTTCCCTAAGAGTATGAGAGAAGCAAACCTGCATAGTCCTTCTTCTCTGTCTTAAACACGATGTAAGAATCCTGTTGTTTGACTTGCCGTTAATCCAAGCCTCCTGTATTAAGTGAATTGCCGTTGTTGAATCTCCCTCTACTATAATTCTGTGAATGCCCAACTCCTGCGCCAACATCAAGCCATGAAACGCTCCCCAGAGTTCAGCTGTAATCGCATCGCAGGTCCCAAGCTGCACACTATAACCACTCAACCAACTACCATCAGCTTTCCTCAACACCCCACCACATCCTGCCACCCCTGGACAACCCTTTGCAGCTCCATCAAAGTTCAACTTCACCCACCCTTCACTGGGAAAACCCCATTTCACTTCCTTCGGGTATTTCCTCAACCCCAACTCATCATACTTTCTACTGAATGCTAGACACTCATCAACATATTTATGAATATAGAGATCTGGCCGGTTAGGTAAGGTAAACCCCTCCTCAAATAACAATCTATTACGCCAATTCCAAATCATCCAGCAACAAATAGCAAAAATGATGGACCAATCCTCTCTACTACTTAGATTATCCAAAAACCAGACAGAAATAGGCATAGTAAAAAACTGAGAGCATACCTTTGTTGCACCTAGCGCCTCCCATATCATTTGAGACTCAGGGCAGCTTCTCAAGACATGGTCATAGTCTTCAATCCCAACTCTGCACCTACCACAATTTGGCTCTCCCCCGAGTATTATGGATCTTCGTAAGGCTGTCAATAGCCTATCTTGCACTGCCAACCATAAGAAGACTTGAATTCTTCTAGTGACCTTCACCTTCCACACATGTTTCCAAATTTCTTCCCTAACCCCATCTACAACCCCTCGCCTTCTTTGATACAATTGAGCTACTGAAAAATCACCCCCTCTACCTCCTTTCCATACAACCCTATCGTTTCCATCTTCAGCACAAGGAGGAGGAACTGCTTTAATTAATTGCAAGATACCATGCGGAAGCTTTCCTTCCAACCAGGACCAATCCCACTCTCCATCCCTACCCACAATCTATTGCACCCTCAGTTCCTCATCGATAACATGTTCAGAGTCCACACAATGCTCTACTAATCTCCCATTGCTTCCTAACCACCTGTCCATCCAGAATTTAGTACTCCCTCCATTTCGCACTTCCCATCTCACCTCTCTGGTAATGTCAGGCCAAATATCTGCTACATTCTTCCAGAGCACAGAGTCATGGTTCTTCACTCTACATTCTACAAACAAATCGGCTCCTCGTCCATATTTAGCTTTTAGAACTCTAGTACATAACCCTTCAGGCTTGGCCAACATATTCCAACCAATTTTGCCCAACAATGCTGCGTTCATTTCCTTCATTCTTCTTATACCCGCCCCTCCTTCCTCCTTAGGCCTACATACCCTCTCCCAACTGATTGCATGCAACTTCTTCTTTCCCTCTTCTGACCCCCAAACGAAATTCCTCTGTAACTTCTCTATCTCATTACACACCCCAGAAGGAATGTGATCATGTTGCATCTGAAAATTTGCAACTTGAGATGTAACCGAATGAACTAAAGTGAGCCTCCCAGCTAGTGACAATGAGTGCGCCTTCCATCCACTAAGCTTCCTCTGAACTTTATCAATCAAAAACTGGAATTTATCCCTAGATTTTCGACCCTGAGTTATATATGCTCCCAAGTACCTACCTAATTCATCCTTACGGTGAAAGCCACTCATACTGCTGATTATATTTTGTTTATCCCTAGGAACATTCTTAGAAAAGAATATAGTGGTTTTCCTTGGGTTTACCTTTTGGCCTGAGACCACCCCAAACAAGTCCAAACACTCAAGAGCATTACTCATTTGCTCCACACTCGCCTCACAGAACAATAGTAAATCGTCTGCAAAGAGTAGATGTGAAATGCATACCTTATTTCTTCCTACCATAACAGGTTTCCATTTTTTGCTTTCCACTGAATCTGCAATGATATGAGATAGCTTCTCCATAGCAAGCACAAAAAGGTACGGAGAGAGGGGATCCCCTTGTCTAATTCCCCTGGTAGGCTTGAACTCCTCCTTCTTGCTTCCATTCCACAAAAGCCTCATTTTTACTGATAATAGACAATTTCTAATGATATTTACCACACATTCCGGAATCTGTAGCTCCTCCAATACTCTTATAACAAACCCCAAATTTAGTCGATCATAGGCTTTCTCCAAATCAATTTTAATTATCATATACCCTCTCCTCCCACTCATTCTGTTCATCATGTGAGTCACCTCTTTGGCAATTATTATATTCTCTTGAATATTTCGTCCTGGCACAAAACTAGCCTGAAAAGGAGATACAACTTTATCCATAATCCCTTTTAGTCTACTCACCAAAATCTTGGTAAGTCCTTTATAGAGCACATTGCATAAAGCAATTGGTCTAAATTGTGTGACTAACTCTGGGTTATCCATTTTTGGAATTAATACTAGGAGAGTGGCATTCAGTTCCTCCACCCCTTCCGGTCTTTCCCACAAACGCTTTATCAACTCAACCACCTCCTTGCCTACCACCCCCCCAATTCTTATGGTAAAAGATCGCCGGGTACCCATCCTCTCCAGGTGCTTTAAACCCCCCTATGTTAAAGAAGGCCCTCCTTATTTCCTCCTCATCTAAACTTCTCCCGATCCACCTTAACTCTTACCACTTACTTCCCCCCCACTGTTGTCTAGTCACATGCCATGCTCTGTTAACATCTTCCTCTGAAAATAGATTGACATAAAAGTCCTGAAACATTGCACCAATAGCTTCTTCATCCTCTACCCATAAGCCGTCATTATTTTTTAGGCTTCGAATCTTGTTCCTCCTCCTTCTGACCATAGTCTTATTGTGATAATACCTCGTGTTTCTATCCCCATGGTTGATCCATAATCCCCTAGACTTTTGATACCATAATAACTCTTCTTGTATCATTGCCTCTACCAACTCCTTCTCAAGTTCCCGTTCCAGATCTATTAAAAAAGGGTTTTCAAAGCGATCTGAACTCCTTTGAATACCCTCTAGTCTTTTCTGTAATCCCCTTATTCTAAATCGAATGTGCCCAAATACCTCCTTGCTCCACAATTTTAGATGTAACTCCAAATCCTTCAAATTGTCACTCACATCTCCCCCTTTCACCCACTTATCCTGTAGGAACTTTCTAAACTTCTCATGATTAAGCCATGCCGCTTCGAACCGAAATGGTTTGTCCCTTATCACCTCGTCATCCCAACTGGTTCCCACAATTAAGGGATGGTGATCAGAATTAATCCTTATACCTATCCGAACCATAGCATCAGGAAATAATTCTTGCCACAACAAGTTGCATAAGCATCTATCTAGTCTTTTGAAAACACGATCATGTCCTTGCCATTTAGGTCCCTTCCACGTGAAGAAAGGCCCACTAGAGCCCAAGTCTATTAGGCCCTTTCCCTCAATCCATTCCCGGAACCTTCTACATCGACCTTCATTCACCCTGCCACCCCCTTTTTGCTCTAAGCAACTACTGATTTCATTCCAGTCTCCTGCTAGTAACCATGGGTCAGACATATTTAAAGCAATTTCTCCCAACCTCTCCCATAACTGTTCTCTTTGGCTTTCGTGTGGATTAGCATAAACCGCAGTAAAGAACCAAGTTGGATGATCACCCACAGTCAATTTACAATGAATAAATTGCATATGTCTGGCTATAACACTCACCACTAATGTTGGGTCCTTCCACATGATCCAAATTCCTCCTGCAAAACCCATTGCTTCCATCACTTCTGAGAAACCAAAACCAAAAGATCGAATAATTCTTTTGGCTCTAGTCCCACTAACACGAGTTTCAAGTAAGACAACAATATCTCCCTTATGAACATGACTCAGATTTCTGAGGGCCGCAGCGAACCCTTTACTTGCTGCCCCTCTACAATTCCATACTATGATTTTAATCATTTAAACTAGAAACAGGTGCTCTCTCCTCCTCTTCACATACTTCCATTGTCCCATCAACTGCCAATTCATCTCTGTTACAATTTATCCTTTCCTCCATATCCTCCCCATAGTATTGCCCCACCTCTTCCACCGAGATTTTAGGGCCTTTTAAGGTAGAACTAGTGGCTCCCATAAGATCCGGCAAAGTTTCATCCCCTACTTGCCCTTCCTTCGCATACTGACCACCACCCCCTATCGCAGAGCCCTCTCCCCTTTCCTTATTCCTCCTCTCCACACGAATTTTAGAATGTTGTACAG
Source organism: Inga oerstediana (assembly GCA_963210345.1). NCBI lineage: Eukaryota > Viridiplantae > Streptophyta > Magnoliopsida > Fabales > Fabaceae > Inga > Inga oerstediana. The sequence goes on from OY723405.1 coordinate 37,739,508, forward strand.
TTGCCCCTTTTTGAACATTGGATACATCAGTAAAAGAGTTCTTAGAGGCCTCTACTTCCTGATTTACTTTCCCCTTGTCTTTCCTCTTTATAAAACGTCTGTTCAGGACTTCCGACACCCCTGCATCCTTAACAATGCTCGGGGTCACTTGCTCAATCCCCTCAACTTCTCGCAGTACTTCAAATCGAGATGATACCTTAACATTCTCATTCCATATCCTTCCTCTTTGCTGCCTTCTAACGCGTTGTACCACTCTCCAAGGACTATCAGTACTCTCCTTTGCCTCACTATCACCCTCCTCATTACACACATCCATTACCGTCTCAGCCTCCTCATGACCCTGGCCACATCTCTCTTTGAAATGCCCAAATAAGCCGCATTTTAAACACAACGCATGCAAACTCTCATATTCAACATGTTTTAGCACACCATCAACCATATAATGTGGCACAAGAGGTTTGGTCAGATCTAACTCCACACATACTCTAGCAAACTTATTCCTACCCCTGCTTGCCGTGTGAATATCCAACTTGAGAACCTTACCAATAGAACTCGCCAGATTAAACAACACCTTTTTGTCAAACAATTCAACCTCTATCTCAGGAAATCTCACCCAGGCTGCTATTTTATCTATTGTCTCTGTTTTAGGATTAAATCCCGGCCTCCAGCGCATAATACTCAAATATTTATCTGCAATTACCCAAGGACCCCCAGTTAAAGCTCTCTCATAGTCATCCCATTCCTGAAATGATACCACAAAAAATTCATTCTCCAAATCCCCCAATCTAATATCACCCTTTTTAGCCCAAATCTGTCTTAACTTTGACTCCAGCAGAAATAGCCCCATTGAACCTCCCAATAATTTCACAATAACAGACTTAGCAAAAGGTTTGCATAGACGCTCTCTCTCATGTTCATCAATCAGAAAATTAGGACATATTGGATCCGATAAGTCTACAGAAATACCTGAGTGTAGGTCCAGAATGTCATCAAATCCCACTCCTGGCCCAGTACCAGCGCCTACTCCATTCATAGCATTAGTACTGTCTTCATCTCCATCCAGAAACCAACGATCTCTCCATTTTGTCTTAGTCATCAGTGAATCACGATAGCTCATTGTTGCTCCTTTCCCCTCAGACCTCACTTCCGGTTCGTGCATCCACTCCTCAACACGTGGAGGCACCGAAATCTGCCCAGTGAAAGCACGCCCGTCTCCCTCGGTCTTCCTCTTCCCCCTGTGCGCCATTGCCGAGTCTTCCTCTATCGGAGGAACAGCCTCCGACACCATCGCATCCTTCATAAATGAAACCACAGCTCACCGCCCCTCAATCACCGTGCACAACGCAGTTTTACTCTCTAATGTGTGTCTTTATATATAGGGTTAAGGTATTAAACCACACATGAGATTTTATAAAAAGCGCGTTCAATACCAAATATTTTTTAGAGAAATAAAAGTATCCATGAATTTTAAAAATGAGGGCAAAAGTCACAAAACCGTTAAATCCTACTTGATGGTATTAGTTTTTGGGGAGGGGCCATACTGTTGTTCTAAAAATACTAGTTATAAATTGTCAATAATATAAATCATATCAAATTTAAGCAACAATAGTTAATAATTATCAACAATATAAATTATATCAAATTTAAGCAAAAGCTAATATTAGTCTTGTAACTTTATACAAAGTTAAGCGTTTGAGAAAATTTTGCTAACATTTAAAATTTTAATGTAAGCATTTCTTTTAATGAAACTGATGGTGTAAGGTTTAGAAGACTAAAAAGACATTTTATAAAATTAAGACACCAAATAACAATTTGTATAAATTATAGGACCAAAAGTGGCTTTTAGCCCAAATTTTATATAACTCAAACTCATCTAGTCTGATAATGATGTATGCAATACAAGTTTTAGTATTTTTTTTTTCTTTGTGCATCAAATAAATTCTTGAGTCCCATTTTATTTATTTATTTATTTATTTTAGTTTAACTTTGATTGTCATTTTAATATAGGATCTCCTATTGAAATATTTATTGTTGAAAGGTACCTAAAATTTGTTTAAGGATCCAAATCCTTAAGTAAGTTCAACTCATCTTCAACGGCAATAATTCTTTAATTGTCTATCTAGTTATGTATAAATGTCTTTCATTTTGCTTTTTTTTTTTTTTTGGTTGCGCACCCGGTTCACCGAAGCTTTGCCCTGACTACATCCAGATCCGACCCACATCGCGCACCTGGCTATGGTGGGAGAGTCTCCCAATGGGAATTTCTTGCATACACAAGACTCGAACCCGAGACCTTACTAAAGCGGAACCAAGCTGCTTACCACTTGGACTAACTTCCATTGGTTCTTTCATTTTGCTTTTGAAGTAGTACTTTTGCACTTAGCTAAAGATACATTACTTACAATTGAAGAAGAGTTGCATTCTTTCAAGGACCTGTCTTAAACAAATTTCATATACTTTTGGGCAATAAAAATGTTAATGAAGGATTTTTCATCAATTTTTTCTTTAGTATATCAATGGATAATTAATATTTTTATTTTGACTAGATAATTAACATTTTTTTCAATTCAAGCGTTAACAAGTAAATATACATTGCAGGGTTATGGAAACCGGACCGGCCAGTCCGGCACTGAAACCGGTGAACCGGCCGGTAGACCGGTCCGGTTCCCAATTTTTTTAAAAAAATTATATTTTCTTTAGAATTTTATACCAATAAGCCTAAAATCTTCAATTTCTCGCTGGTTTAGCTCCGGTTTAGCCCCAGTCTGACCCACTGACCCTTAACTCAATACCCCGATCGGTTCAGTACCCGGTCCGAGTTTTAATACCTTGATACATTGCACTTCTTCCACCCTACTTCCACATTAAAATTAAAAAAAGAGAATAATCTGATAAAATTATACTATTTATTAAGTTATTTATTGTCTTTCTTAATTCTTGTGGTCGAACCTTAAACATGTTAACTTAGTTGACCACTTTAAAACTATTAGCCAAACCGGTTAGGGGTTGATCTATTAGTACATTGGTCTAAATCATTGACCTTGGTTAGATTTTTTGATTTGATAAAGGGTTTTCCTATTCAAAACTTAGAGTACAGAGGGTTTTTCTTATGTTTTCCTTCTTACGGGGTCAGACTGCTTACCACCTTAACTAATAACTTATTGATATCTCAGTTAGATTTTGATACTGTCCTTTTGCTAACGAAGCACTCTTTAATATGAAATATATTTAATTTTTTGTTATAATATTTTGTCGGAGGGTATAAATGTTCCATATATACCAATACATCCACATATATGATAAGTGACAATCAATTTGCTCTGCCTCTTGGAATGCCATATATCTATCATCTTATGACATACTTTTTGTGCTTGGGAAAATGACGAGCAAATGTGAAAAAAAATCTAATGATCACAAATACAAGCGGATTCAGCATTATATCCGAGAATATTGATGAAAATAAATGTGAGCCCATACATTATGTGGAAAATGAAAACGTGACATGGATTATATATATTGATTTTTAAAATACAAAATAGTTTTAGTCATTCATTCTTCAATTTTCCCCAATTTTAAAAAAGGCCAACACTAAGTTGAAAATTGTTACACAGAAAATAATTTCATTGAAGACTAGCAAGATATTCAATTCAACTTGCATCAAATAGCAAACACCTCAAGGAACATGAACATTGAATCACCACCAAGATCAGGATTCCTACAATTATATATTTCATCTATTCAGAGAAGTTGAGAAATAGAAAAACAGGATTACATATAGAACAGAATCCACATCTCAATCACTACTTTCATCTATTCTTTTCTCTCTATACCCAAAATGCATCATCATGTACATTCTCTTTTATGGATGTAGGAGACCAGAACACCTTGAAGCTTAAAAAAGCTACTGTATGCCTTTATCTTTACAGGCTGAAGCTGCCAAAAAAAGAAAGAAAGAAAAAGAAGAAAATTACACATCCGTTGTATCTTCACTTTTGCCCACTTTGTGGTTTGTAAAGGACCACTGTCACATACTTGGAGTGGAACCTGTGGGTCAATCCAAGGGCAACAACAGACTGAGAGGCTGAGTTTTTATGAGTGAAGACATGGTTTAACACCACATGTTGAGGCCTTGAGTTTGAAGGAGAACTTTCCATTGGGTTTTCTTTGTTTAGGACAGATGGGTGTAGCTGTGAAGGAACGGCCATCGGTTCTTTCGCAAAGTCTTCGTCGGTTAGGTATGATTGACTGTAGCTTGAGTCTGGAGACGGTGGAGCCTCAAATTCGCTCACACTTTTGGTGTTTTCAGGCACGTAATCCTGCATAAAACAAAAGAAAGAACAATTAATGTCTGGATATACAAAAAAACGGAAAATTCAGGACAAATTAGTTTAACTGTATGAGCAGACTGCATCATAATCAGGAGAAGTGATGATGGGTGCGATGAGATAAAGATTATATTAATTATTGGTTTAATATGTATAGAAAATATTTCATAGGAGAATAATTAGATCAAGAACTCTATATTCATTATGTCAAGTTATCCAATCATGATCATGTGTCCTATTTTTGAAATATTATCATTTAATCATTAATTCACATGAAAAACACAGGACACATGGCCATATGTGGTTAGAGTACTTGACATAATCACATAATGGATGCAAGCAAATTGACCTAAGTTTTGTCCTATTTCATATACCTGAGAAATCATATTTACAATTCATAATATAGAAGGATGCACTTTATTTGAAAAACAGAAAGTTCACAAAATAATTCAATGTTAGGTCATAAAGGGAAGAAAAAGGAAGGGAGAAAATGATGCTTACATTAACATTGAGAAGATTGTAGACGTGGCCCATCTCATTAGCTACATGAGGAAGCTCTGGAAGATATTTAGGTTGGCCATCAACTATAAATCTGTAGTGATATATGCCCAATGGTAGGACCATTAGAATTGTGAATTCCTTGCCAGATCTCTGCAGTATCTTCCTGCAAGTAATAAAAATTCACCTAATGCTATAATCCTCATTACTACTGAACATCTGCAACTATAGTTACTTTCATGTTACAAACAATAACGTTGGCATTACCAAAGGAAAAGTGAAAGATTCTAACCTGTTTGTCCAATTATCCCAAGATCCCTCCACACACACATGGCTACCACCATAATGCCATGTTATTATGACAGGAATTTGTCGCTCTGTATGTTGATCGACAATTCCATGGGATTCATTCTGCCGTACATGATTGAGAAAAGGCGGCACGTTACCCCATGGCAATGGGGCAGCAGCAACCTGCAAAGTGCAAAGAAGAATGACACTGATGAGATCAACACATTTGGCAAATATATAGCAATTTAGAAAATAACATGATTTTGGTGTCTCTTGATGGACTAAGACATGAATAACCCAAAAGCTGTGGCAACATATATATATATAGATGTTAATATACACAAATCACACACAAAAACTGTTAGCAGAAAGAAATATTAACCATTTCTACGAAGGAAACAGAAAAGTCAACCAGAACAGCAGCATATAAACATAATTGCACACTACTGCACTTTGCCCACGATCGTAGATTGAATCTTACAAACTTCCATTTAAGTGGTATCGTCTTATCATCTAAGCTCCTCAAAGTAAATTCCAAAATCCATTTCCACTTGTCAATCAATGCCCAAGAGTTTTTTAAAAACACAACATTCAAGTCACAAGAACAGTGAGAGCAATAATTAAAAAATCTATAAGTTATAAAGTCTTCTTTATGCAATCATTTCACCTTCAATTTAATTTAAAGTATGTGAACTTTCATCAGACAATGGAAGGCCTTTCAACAAAAAATTAACTTGAACAGAAAGAGAGACTTTCAAATAATCTTCTCATTGCAATATAAATAATAGAATGGAGGAACTTCTCAAAATCAGGATCTTTGAGCCTATTATGTGGGCAAAGGTATTTGCAGAGTTCTTTTAATACTTGCACAAGGTAAAACCAACTGAGCAACAAATTTAATCAGGAAAATAAAAAACAGACAAGACAAAATAATTGAGTTAGCCACCAGAAATATTAGATCCTTTCCAATATTTGGGCCTCTAAAACCAAATGGGGACTAGAAGAAAAAGTAAACCTAGCTGAAATCCCTTCGCCCACTACACAATGCACACAGTGAGTGTGCAGGGAACACAAATACAATGCTGGAGTTGAATTTAACCAATTAAATATAAAGTCAAAATGAAACCATTCTTAAATAAGGAAGATATTTAATATTTCAAGGAGATTAAATCTCATAAAGTTTATTGCATGTACAAAGTAATGTAATCAATTTTTCACAGATAATCATATTAATAAAGGATAGGAGTATTCAATGATAAAGAAACCATGCCTTGATGGCCAATCTTTATAATGAACTTAAAAAAAGCCAGACAGAGTCTAATTCCTGATAATTCCTAGAGTTGGGAGCCTTAATCTTTATTTTGTTTTCTAATGCAGGTGAACAATCATCCAATAATTTCAAATACAAGTCCAGTGAACCAAATTTATCAGCATGAAATTTCTCGCTTGGTGTCCTTTCATTCTATTGTTTTTTTTAACTGAGGAAACCAAATGATCAACATTTCAGGTAATTCAAGGGAATATGACAGATAGCTGGAATGGCAAAGAACCACATCACACATTTATGCAACAATGAGAGAGGCTACTGATACGATCTGTTAGAAAATAACCACTCATCTGCTGTTGTGGCTGCATCTGAGTTTGACAGAAAAAGTTAAGAACAGTTTCTGCCAGAAGAGGTGTAAATAACGCTAATTTTAACACATTTAGGAACTGCTATTCCCAGATTGAATTCTAAATCAATCACACTTTGTTACTAAATAAATTACCTTGCAACGATGCCATCTAATGCAGGGCAATACAATTCTGTCTTTCAAATCCTTACTCAGACATTGAAATTTATCCTTTGTCTTAAATGCATGTTTTATTTAGAAAAATCATAAAAATGATAAATAAAGAGCCAAAAATATGCTCATTATTTTAATTGCTGTTATTATTAATGTATATACAAGGCAGTTGCTATTCCATGCAAAGAGGAAGACAAAATATTCATTACTAACAGCAAGTTACTAAATTAGCAATGGGCTTTTACTTTCCAGTTTTTCGGCTTCATGGTATCATAAGCAGGGAACAACTAGAGTTCCATTCACTGATAACAGCAAGAGCAAACAGGAAACAGCTATACTGCAAAGTAATCCCAACCAATATCGAGTTTATCACAGTAAATAAGGCACAAAATTTACTATGAAAACAATAGTTTTGAGGAGAAATTTTAGTGTTTCCAGTTATAAACTTAAGCAGCTAACATAAATAATGAAACAATGATTGACTTGGAAATGAGAAACTATATATATATTTTCATAATATAGGCCTAATAAAGGTATTTGAAAGATGCGCCACAATGAGGGGAAGGAAATATCCTGACAGCCACTAATTCTTCATGCTTAAATTTTTTTAAAAATGACTCCCACCTTGGAAAATGGAAAGTATTGAATATTAATGAATTCCTTTTAAATCGCTAGAAAATGATTTTTCTGCTGCCAACAGCCCCAAACACCTGAAAATTTGCACAATAGTTCAGAAGATTATACTCTACTTAACCAAGAGATTAGGGAGGGAAAATGCACATTTTTTAAAAGATTATACTCTTCTTATCAAAGAGACTATAAAGGGGAAACCTTCAATTGCAAAACACAAGTTAGCTAATACACAATGGCATACCTGGCGAACATCTGTCAAATGACTGCATTAAACATAACTACGTCTGATCGTCTTGAATCATGTCCATGTTTTTTAAGTGTGTACCAGCACACATTAGCATTACCATATATGAAATAATTGCTTTACTATTGGTGAACAGTTGAAGCAATGAACACTGTCATATCCCAGCGATTTACACGTCATTACTCAAGTAATATAGCGTCTAAGAACAGGAAATTGACAGCTGAGGTCAGATGTGACAATTCTGTCACAGGTCACGATGCCTTAAGTAGGTTCCTTAAACAAATATTCATCTCATTGATAAACAGCAAAGCTCACTAACATGCATGCACAAGATATCCAAACTACATTGAACTAGGTGGCTAAGCCGAGTATCATGACAAACTGAGTAAAATACTTACAGAACACAACTCACACCCATGGATAATTTGATTTTAACATTAACGTTAACAACTGCAACAATGTCCGATAGGACTTAGATGAAATCATGACCCCCAATTCTGAGCAGCATCGACAGCAGTACTGTGTAGGCAGCATTTTTCGTCTAGATTGATAATATAGAGTGAAGTATATGCATAATTTAGAAGTTCTTAACTCTCAGAACCAAACCAAGGTCACCGAACTATGATGACCGATGACAAAATTCTGTAAATGGCCAGCAAGTGATAAGTGCCCAAGATTTACGTGTTTCTGCTCTTGTGCTCTTTCAGAATTTTGACAACTCCATCCCATGTATTCAATCAAAATTTCAAAACCAGCAAGATTATTTTCAATCATGGTCATGCTTGTTATAGGTAAATCACGTTCGTCAGAATTGTAGGGTATAAGCAAGAAAGGGGCAATGGTCAATAACAGAACTCCCAGCTCTGTTAGATTTTTGTGCGTGCGTGTTTGTGCTTTTTCCCAAAAATCTCCATACAAAGTTAGAAGATTTGACGCAACAACATAAGCTTTAAGTATATATACTTTAATTTTTCCAAACAAGTGCCCCTTTACCCTGCTTTTTAATCTCCCTCTCTCGCCTCCACCTCCGGGCGCGCGCACCCGCACACACACCAAACTTAATAAAATTGAACGGAGCAACTGAACCAAACAGAACATCTACGAGCTACGCACCATACAATAAGCCAAATTCAGCTCCAAACATTACTTAACCAAATCTGTTTCTGCACCTTCAAGCGAATTGAGAATCACTGGGAAGTGGCAACACATTAAAGTAGATTAAAGGCCAAAGAAATAGTAGATTAACCAAAACCAAAACTCCATAGATAACCAATTATCCATAAACAAAACTACCAGAACACGCAATTAAAGTAAAGAAACATGCATTACTCGCATGCAAATAAAAATGACACCTCAGAAATGAAAAATAACCCGGAAGAGCAGTGAACTAAAAGGCTGGAACCTGAGGAACGGACAAGATCGGCGACCTCGACGGCGGAGCACTCAAAGCAGGTCGAATCGAAGGCTGAGAATCCACCAGAAAATTCCCCCGGAGGCCAGGATCAGCAGCAGCGTACCGGTGAACATCCCTGTCAGCGTCTCCAACTTCTCTTCCGTTAGCGTTTCCCATGGAAATTCTCCAGAAAACTCACGCTTCAGATTCAAATCAAGGCGCGAACAACAGCACAGAGCTTTGAGGTTGGAGCAAGTTGAGTCGGTTTTATGGGAATGTAGCAGCAGAAGTGGCGGAAGAAGTAGAAGAAGACGAAGGTGGTTGGAATAAACGACAGTGAGGGAGTTTCAGAAGAAAAATGAAACGCGCTCTGAAGTGGAGAGAACCGCTCTCTTCAGGTCTGCCATGGATGGAGAGCATAGAGAAGAGAGACAGAGACCTCTCTGCTCAACGAAGGAAACTGAACGATACAGAAATTTTGGCTCTCTCTTCTCATTTTTTTTTTGTATTTTTTATTTGTATTTTTATTTTTTTCGTACTACTACGATCCCTTTATTTGTTTATTTATTTATTACGGCACTATGACCCGCCTTTGGCTTTCACTTGCCAGCTGCAAGTAAGACTCGTTTATTTATTTATTTATTTTTTTTATAAAAAGACTCGTTTGTTTTAGTTCACGATATTTTCAAGTTTACCTTGTTGAGAATTTTGGCCCACAGATAAACTTGCTGAAAATTAATAAATAGAACATGACGTGAAGAGACCACTTTTCTTACATATCACTCAACCCAATAATAAATAGTAATTTGCAACATAAAATAGGACGTGTTCATGTATCTATTGCATAAATAATACTCCTCTAAAATTTGCAAAATTTCATATATCTATTGCATAAATAATAAATAGTAATTTGCAACATAAAATAGGACGTGTTCATATATCTATTCCATAAACAATACTCCTCTAAAATTTTATGTGTAGATTAAAAAATTAATTATTTGTTAAAAATATTTTTTTATTTTTATTATAAAAAATATGTTTTTGAAAAATTTTATTTTTAATCATTAACATCAGAATGTATTATATTAAATATAAAATATTTTAATATGTATAATTAATAGAGAGAATTTAAACAGATATAAATTTAGGAGACAAAATGAATTTACATCTATAACAAAAACTTACATTCTATTATTACAATAAATTTTTTTACTAGTTCTTATATTTAATAAAAAATAGAATATTTTTTAAATATATTGATATAAATTTTTTAATTATACAAACTGCAAAAAAAAAAACCTTGTCAAAATTTGGGAATTCACTATACTATTTTATCTTTGAGAAACAAACAAAAGAATATTGTCCCGAAGTGGGGACATGATGTTTTTTTTTTTTTTTTTGGTTACTTAGCTTGCAAGAATCAATGCTATTTTAATGACCAAACTTCACTCAGTCTAGTCTTTGTGCTTGTTTGGAAGAGCTTATTTTTGGACAATAAGTGCTTATAATTTGAGATTTACGGTATACAAGGTAAGTATGTGAAAGGAGTTTTTTCTCGACTTGCGTAATAAGAACTTATTTCTCAAATTTAAGCTCTTCCAAACACACCTTTTGTTGAGTCCTGCCACCAAGAAGTAATATAAATATTTATTTAGTGGAAAGGTTTTGGCAACTCAAACACAAAGTTTTAAGTTTAAATTCGTCCGAATATAGAATGCGCTTCAGGAAGAACTAACCAAGGTATTAAAACTCGGACCGGTCATTGAACCGGTCGGGGTACTGGGTTAAGGGTCAGTGGGTCAAACCGGGACCAAACCGGAGCTAAACCGGGACCAAACCGGTGAAAAATTGAAAATTTTAGACTTATAGTATGAAATTCTAAAGGAAATTTTTTTTTTTTTTTTATAAAATCACCAACCCGGACCGGACCGGGAACCGGACCGGTTTCCCGGCCGGTTCGCCGGTTACCGGGCCGGTCCGGTCCGGTTTTCACAACCATGGAACTAACTATGCTCCAATCTAACTCAGTATAGGCATGCAAAAAATAAAAATTTAAAAGAAAAAAAAGATCAGAAAATATTATTAGAATTTTAAAACATCAAATCAGTTATTTTCTATTAAAATGAATTACCAATTGATATAAAGCATGTTTGTTTCAATTTATAAAAACTTATAAGTTGCTTTTTACGTAAATCGAGACACAACTCCTCTCACATACTTACTTCGTATACCGTAAATCACTATTAAAAAGCAACTTATAAGCAATCGAATCGCTCAACCAAACATACCCATATTCTTAGAGTTAATATCTATACTCTTGTAGGCAATAAGATATAGAGAAATTTTTGTGTGAATTTGATTTGCCATATTATTTATGATCTAACTAATTAAAATATAATAATTCATGAGCTGATTTGACATACATCTTAAATATTAGCTTGCATTTTAATAAAATAAAAGATTTGACACAATTTATTTTTTCATCACTTGTAAAATCTTAAGTAAGGGATTTATTTTTTAAGAGAAATAAAAATGTGAATCACGTGAACACCAATTAGATTTAATATTAATTGAGATGTTATATTATAATTAGTTAGACTATAAATGATACGATAAACCAGGTTCACCGTTCACATAAGAATTTCTCATAGAGTAATTTAAGATTTTAAAATTTAAATTATATATTTTTATCATTTTCTAACTTAAAACTTAGAAAATATTAAATAAATAAATAAAGTGGCGCGGAGTGGTTGGCACGTGAGGTTGGTGCATAGAGCTGAGTGTGAACTTACGTGGCCAAACGATCCAACGTGTGGGACCCAGGGAGAACCGCAATGAGAAGTTTGTGTGCGTGGTGGGGGCGTGATAGTCACGTGATGTCCAAGGGAATTGAGGTGTGGGGATAAGATTCCCTCGTGTGCTCTATTTTCTTATTAATTTTAAGTGACAAATCATTTTAATTGTTTGGCCCAAATAGGAAATGATTCCTTAATAGTCATTGTGTCAATTAAATTAAAGGAAAAAAAATATTTAAATACCACTTAAACTTCAACCTCCTAAATCAGTTATTTTCTAAAAATATGAATTGTCAATTATTATATTTTTTTTTTGTCAATCTCATCACTTTTATTATCAACAAAACAAATTTAGGATTTTAAAGTTTAAGTAATATTTAAGTATTTTTTTTTAAAATTAATTCAGAAAAAATCAAACAAGAAAATTATCGTACATTTAATATAATTTGACGGGATGGGGTTGTTGTCTCGGTAAAGATAAATATTTTAATCCTTTTGTCAAATAAATATATATATATGGTTCATTTCTTTGTAACATCATAGCTAGATGTTAAGTGAAGAAAAAGGAAAAAAGAACATCTCAAATCAGTTTGTCATTTATAAGAGTATATCTTTTTTTTTTTTTTTTTTTGCGTGAGCACGGTATCCCAGGGCAAGCTATCTTTCAGGCATATCAACGGCCCCAGACTAATCCGTTCGACCCGTGATAGGCACCCTATAGGTGGGGAAGTCTGGCCAGTGGCAATTTTCCATTCCCAAGTCTCGAACTCAAGACCCTTGGTTAAGGGAGGAGGAGCCCAACTAAGAGTATATCTTTATCTAACAATTGACAACTTATTTTAAAAGAAAACACTAATTTATGATTTTGATATTGAAATGGTATTTTCTTATATCTTTCCCTATATTTTGCCCTTTGCAATGGGTGGGCTTTATGGTAATGTATTATTGATTTTCTATTTTATGATATTTAATTTTAAGGGTTAATATAATTTTTGGTCTCTTAAGTTTGCCCTCATTTTGATTTTAATATATTAAATTTTAAATATAGGTTTTAGTCCCTCAAGAAGTAAAATGATCTAGATCTATATCTTCTATAATACTTATAGTAGCGCTGTTAAAAACCGTTCCATGAGTAACCATTTTTTGAGAAAATAGTTGTGTTTATATTATTACCGTTAGTGTATTCCATTTACTTTGATAGCAATAAATATCAATATCCATATTTATTACCTTATTTTGGCTATCATAAGTATTTTATCATAATTATTTATCGCCATCTTTTATAATTCAATATCAATATTTTATATCCATCAGTTATTAGTTGGTCCCCATAATTCAATGAGTTATCATAATTATAATTTAAACTAAATCAACAAGAAGCTTAATTTCCAAGAAATATAGTTGGCCCCATGATTATAGTAACACACACACAAGCACACACACACAAGCATCGTCAATGTATTCCATTTTATGTTCTCCATTCTTCATTTTAGTGATTTCAATTATTCACACCCAATATTATGGCAAGTCGGCCTTATGAACTTATTAGAGATATTGACGACCACAAGGACACTTGGGCTATCATTGCTCGGGTTATCAGGAAGTAGACGATGACTAACAAGATGTTACCTTTTGATAAAAAGTCAGCGCCTGCACTTACCCCAATCCTTTCTTTTGCTTCTTTTGGTTAATATTTTGTGCCTTGTAGCATATTAGTTTTTGAATTTAAATTTCTATTCTCTATATTCCTCCATACTTAACTTTTGTAAGATTCATCTTTAACTATAAAAAAGAGAGCTTGAAACTTTCCCAAAACAATTAAAGTATTGTGTGGTTAGAGAAATTATTGTTAGATTGAGTCAAGTGGAACAACATCAAATGCTCATCTAATAGTTTGGGCGTTTTACAATTTTTCGAGGAGGGGGATATTTTGCAATGGATTACATCCTCTGAATTAATGGTAAAAAAATAATTTAGTTGATAGTAACACATATTTTGATTGAGTAATAACTCATGCCTCAAGCTCCTTGATGATACGCGAACAATGCTTCAGTTCCAGTTTTGAATTTCTGGGTTCATTCCACCATTCTGGTCTGGCTTATACATAGTGACAGTTTGAAGAGACTGAAATCAATGAATGAAAATTGGCTTTAGTGTCTATTATGAGCCTGCAAGCATAAATCTCAGCCATCTTGTACCTAACCGCGAGACTGCTGCACTTTCTTGATACTATATTTTGCCCACTTCTTTTCCTTCAGCAATTAGCTTTATTATGATTCGTCTTTGGAACCAGGTTGAAAAAATTCATATTGGAAGACTGCAGAATTTTTTGATAGGTTGTGGCAGTGTCATGGTTGTATAAGAATTAGCATATTGAAAGGGCTATTATACACCTGCGATTTTCAACAGTCTGTGTTTGCCACCCAGATCAGTTGTGGTTCATCCAGTGACTCACTTAGAAGTGAACTCCATATTTCAGCTGAGAGCATGGTCAAAATGAAAAGGATAGCACTTTATTGGGGGAAAAAGTATAGAAAGGGGCCTTGAATTTTCTATATAATTAAACAGATTATCAATATAAAGTGGGGTGAATGAACCAATATAATTGCTTAATCAATCTAATATGAAAAAATATAAATAAAGGAAATAAGAAAATATTAGGAAATAATCATCTATAAATTATAATGTGAGATGATGATGTCCCTATTTCTACATTAAATCAATGTCCATATTTTGCATCAATAATAAAGAAAATTTAAGAAATAATCAAATCATTTCAAAATATGATTACTTAAACAATCAATTACAAAGAAATATAAAAAAAAAAGGAAATTAGGAAATGATCATATATAATGTGGGATGATGATGTCACTATTTCTAAATCAAATCATCAAATCAATAATTTGCATCAATAATAAATGAAATTTAAGAAATAATCAAATCATTTTTAAGTATGATTACTTAATCAATCAATTTTAAATAAATATAAACAATTAAATTATAAAAAAATCATAAATAAATTATATTTATTGATTAATGGATTAAAACTGACTTCCTCAATATTTATAATTTTTTGGGCAAAAAAACTATAATTTTGCATTATGATAACTCATTGATTTAGGCAAAAAAACCCAACATTAATTCACATTGGAGAGTGTTGCAGGTTTTCAATGGTTGTGTTATATTCATATTTAGAGTCGGGAATCCGGGCCGAACTCGTCGGGCTGACCTGTTTGAAGGGCTCAGGCTTATGATTTAGAGGCTAAAACAGGAAATTGACCTAAAAAAGCCAGCCCTGTAGAGCAGCAGACCCTGTAGGGCCGGCCCTTTTAATATTTTTTAAAAATAAATTAATATATATAATGTCATCATATCAAATTATCAATATGAAAGACACCTAAGTACCTAATAAAGTATTAGTAACAGGTAAACACTTATTAAATGGTTTAATTTATTTTATTTTCTACAATGATTTATTCATTTAAACTTTAAAAAAGAGGCTAATTTAGACATTAGATGATTATTTTAACTAAAAATTTATATGTTTTAAAAATAATGTATCTCAATTTAAAGCAAAATAATAAATAAATTGTAAAACTTGA
The DNA here is from genome assembly GCA_963210345.1 of Inga oerstediana. Classification (NCBI taxonomy): domain Eukaryota; kingdom Viridiplantae; phylum Streptophyta; class Magnoliopsida; order Fabales; family Fabaceae; genus Inga; species Inga oerstediana. Next base: position 37,755,073 of record OY723405.1, read on the forward strand.
AAAAGATTTTTTTTTTTTAATTAAAATGAGTTCAGACCCCGTTTAGGCTCGAGCCTGTGAAGGGCCAGCCCTGTAGGGCCGTGAGCTTTAAAAATTGTGGGGTTTTTTAGGAAGCGGACCTAAACTGACCGGCCCGTTTAGGCCTGAGGCCATGAAGGGCCGGCCCGTATTCCCAGCTCTATTCATATTGAAGGGCACTAATTTCCTATTCAATGTTTGTTTCTTCTTTTTTTAAGCAATAACGTTTCCTATTTCACTCTTGTGATAAGGATTTTCGATATTAGTCTTATCAATATTTATCGATAAGCAATACATTTGAGACTTTCAGTATATAAATATACGGGTGATTTAAAATTGATTATTATAAAATAATTACATAATTTATTATGATTGTTATTATATGCTTGCAGAAGTTTTGGAAGCCCAAAATTCTATATATGATACACGGGTAGCAATACTTGTTTTTATTAAATTATATGGACCAATATTTTAAACGGAATGAAATTAGAGGAAACAAAACCTATAGTTTAAAATTTAAGAGATAAAAATCAAAATAAAAGTAAATCTGAGCAATGCAATATTATATCAATCCTAATTATTAAGATACAATTTCTGGAAAAGCGACATTAAGAGGGGCCAGTTTGTAAAAAGTGAGCTTCTGGCCCTACTTAGAAGCTCAATCTTAAAAAATTGCATCATGATTCTGAAACAACAAAAATGACATATAGAAATATATAAAAATAATATTTTTAAAAAATATTATCTTTGTTTTTTCAATCTTGATATACTTAATTTGTTTGTTCTTTTTTTTTTAATATTCAAATGATACTTATTTCATTATTGTGTTACTTTTTTTTTTTTTTTGGATAATACTTGTGTTTCATTGTTTAGAAATGGGCATTAGTGAACCCCCTGCTTAATTACTTAAGCAGAATTGTCGATATAGAAATGATGCAGAAAGGGGAAGGGGAGAAGGGAGAGTTAGAGAGAAGAGAGAAGCTAAAAAACAAAGTAAGTGAAATTCTTATTCAATCATTTAAAGATATTCAAAATGAGATGTGTTGAGGGTTATTTATAACCTCAACTATAACCCTAGAATTTAATATATTCTAGAATGTAATTACACTAATAATAAAAGATGCAAAATCAAAATTAAAATAAATGATTATGACGATAATGACAATAAATGAACATTAAGTTTAATGGTTTTCAAATTGTCAGCATTAAGTGTGATACTCTTCAAATCTTCATAGGATCCTTCTAGTCCTTTTGGGACTCCCATCAAGAAAGCAGATCCTCTCCTCTACCTTATGGTCTATTTATGCTATGTTGCCTTAATCCACCCCTTCATTTAATATATTGAGGGAAAATAATTCATTTAATAAATGCCATTAATGGTGTGTACTAACGTAGCGGAAATGTAGGGATATTATTAGATGTGCTAATTACTTAGCTCGTTTAAGATCACAATGAATCATCTGAAATGTTACTGGTACCAGATGTATGGAATATTCGAATAGATGCTTGGACATGTATTTGCTAATTTCTGTGCGTGTACTAGGAATGATTCCTAATCTTTCAAGTCTTAATTTAATTTGTCTTTCTAATCCAAATAAAGAAAATAAGGCTTTCTTAAAAAATGAACGGAGGGTCATACATAAGTGTTCATAGAAGGGTGATTTTATCAGATTTGGAATCAATTAAAGGAAAAAGGTGATGCTTCTGGCAAGAAGACAACAAACTGTGGAAGCAAAAGAATTGAATTAGAACAAGCACATGATGTTCTGATAAATAAGTGAACTACCCTTCATAGTCTTAGGGGCTCCTTTGAATATTAGCTATAACGTCAATGGTCTTATAATCCAATATCATGAAAGCTCCTTCGTAAGTGAGAAGTCATGTGTTCCACTTCACTGGTAATAACGTCAAACCATCAGTAGTGGTGGTGTTTAGAGCCGGGAAAACGGACCGAGCCCGTCAAGCCGGCCCTTTTAGGCCCTGGCCCTTTAAGGGCCGGGTTTATAAATTGTAGCCTCAAAAGGAAGTTGGGCCTAAAAGTGCCGGTCCTATAGGGCCTCGGGCTTAAAAGGGCCGACCCTGGAGGGCCTCGGGCCTGCCCTTTAGGCCCGTTTATTTTTTATTTTTTATACTTGAAAAGGAACCATGTTATATTTTTGAATTACCTTATTGAATCTATATGTCACTCTGTCCTCATATTGTATAGAGTATGATTTTTGAGTATATTGTTTTGTCTAATTGAATCATATTGTGATTTTTGAGTATATTGTTCTGCCTATTTAGACTAAAATTATATTATATACTATTCTGCCTGATAGAGTATGATTTTTTATGGAGGTTGTAATTATTTTACTACTTGAACCTACTGCTCAAAGTGAAACACAATCAAATGTCTTTGAAATTGATGATAGTGGGGGCAAAGAAGGTGAAAATGATAGTCGTCATACTCATGTTGTTTAGAGGTTAGAGTATTTAGCTTCTTGCCTTCTTATACTTTGACCTTTATGTGAGTTATTTATGGATATGATTTTACCTTTGATTATACATTAGTAACTGTGTTTGTTTGTTGCAAGAGACGTGTTATTTAAACCTTAATGTTGACAACATTTATGTATTAAATTAGAACTTTAATCGTTGTTATTTACTAATTATATCTCTCTGAGGAAAATATGCAGGAAAAATAGTTAAATATTGTGAAAAGGATTTTCCGGTCCTGCAGGTCGGCCCTGGCCCTGATGCTCTAGGGCCGGGCCTTGAAAAACTTCAATTTTCCTGACCCCGAGCCCTTTAGGGCCGGCCCTGGCCCGTCAAGGTTCAGCCCTGTAGAGCCGGGCCGGCCTGATTCCCAGCTCTAGTGGTGGTGGTGAAATTATTCTAAGGTTCCAATGAAAAGATTTAATTACCTAAAAGTCTGATAACAACTGAGGAAAATGTAACGATAAATTTCAGTAAAAAATATGACAACAGATTTATTCTTCTGTTCATTTGTAATTGGGAACTTTTAGTAATTAAATCATTTTATTGGTACATCGTAGTAATTTTTCCTGAAAAATATCGGCGAGACATCATTGACAAGATTGAGAAAGACTGAGGAGCTTCGACGCACCGCTCAAAGAAGCTTTATAAAGCCATATTTGAAACCAGAGAACATGATGGAGTGTTTGAAGCATCATTCTTTCTCATTCTGACATAAAGTTGCTGCCATTTTTGTGTAATCTAAAGCCAATGAAATATTTCCTTCTCTCTTTTGTTTTGGGTCCACGTGATGAATGGAATCAAAAGTCTTCATAAGGAACAAACCTCTGTTAAAAGGATGAACAGAGGATGAATTGAGTTCAACTTGGTTCTGCATTTATGTTTTGTCTTTTTAAGCTGGTTATTTCTTCTTTTTCCCTCTCTTGTTATCATTTTTCTTTTATTTTATGCAATAATATTGAAGCTTTTGTTGGCCGAAAAATAAAAGGGTTTAAAAAAAAATACAAAAGGAAGAAAGTCAAGAAACTCTCAGTCTAACATGAAGGAACGCTATTATCTCTTACCAAGGGATCGGCTTGAGCATGTATTTTACTATTTCCTCCGGTCCTAATTATAAGATAAAGTTGATTTTTTTTTGGAGAAATTAAGGAAACCAATTAAATCACTTTAAAATATTTATATTTATATTTTTTTCTTCAAATTAATTAATTTGACTAATAAACTGATATATAATTTAAAGATACTAAAAATATAAATACTCTAAAGTGATTTAATTGACTTCCTAAATTTCTTCAAAAAAGTCAATTTTGTCTTATAATTAGGACCTGAGGGAGTATTTTTTACTATCACAATACACCATTAGCAAGTTTTTTGCTTTCCTCTTAAAACCCCAAAGTAACTTTTTCAAACCAGAACCCATCTAGTTTTTTTATCTAATCGGTTTTGCTAGTAAGTAGTAATAATCACAGCTAAGGCTTTTTTCATATGTGAGTACGTTTGCCCACATAATTTCCTATTGATGAAAACTATATCCAAATCTATGCAGTATTTAATACTATCTCCGGTCTTAATTATAAGATAAAGTTGACTTTGTTTAGAGAAATTAAGGAAGCTAAATAAGTTACTTAATCATATCATTTGTTATGTATCTTTAGATTATATATTAATTTATTAGTTAAACTAATTAATTTGAAGAAAAAATAAAAATAAAAATACTCTAAAGTAATTTAATTAGCTTCTTTAATTTCTCCAAAAAAAGTCAACTTTGTCTTATAATTAGGACCGGAGGGAGTATATTAATTTATTAGTCAAACTAATTAATTTAAAGAAAAAATAAAAATAAAAATACTTTAAAGTAATTTAATTAGCTTCCTTAATTTCTTCAAAGAAGTCAACTTTATTTTATAATTAGGACCGAAGGGAATATTAATTAAGTTGATTTTTTTTTTTGGCCTTCAAGTGGATGGAAATGTAAATAATTTATTTTCTATTGACAATGTGACACCTTTGACTTTCCAAGTTTTATGCAGAGAAAGACTGTCAATATACATTTTTATGACTAAATGTCTAAGGCACAAATTCAAATCTCACAGAATGACTGTCCAGATTCAAAATAGATGGTTGAGAAATCAACACAGCAGGCAACGTCAAATGCCCACACAAGTCAAAGATACTCCCTCTGATCTTAATTATAAGATAAAGTTGATTTTTTTGAAGAAATTAAGGAAGCCAATTAAATTACTTTAGAGTATTTATATTTTTATTTTTCCTCCAAATTAATTAATTTTACTAATAAACTAATATATAATCTAAGGATACTAAAAATATAAACACTTTAAAGTAATTTAATTAGCTTCCTTAATTTCCCCAAAAAAATTAACTTTATCTTATAATTAAGACATGAGGTAGTATATTTCTGTGAACTATATTAATATCAAGACATTGTACCTGAACATAGAGGCGTTGAAGCCATTCTTTTTCGGCGGTTGTGAATCTTAGAAAAGCTTTGTCAAATTCCTTTGAATTCAGATAACAGCATAAATATATAATATCACCTCTAACCCTGCAAGGAGGATGCCACTCTTTTTGAAGATCGACCACGTCCCACAGCTTGAAACAATGTTTGGGAAACAGAACTTTGGTAGTTAATATCCATTTTACAGAAAGATGACGAAAGGACGAAACAGATTCTCAGCAAGGGAAAAATAAAGCGTATAGAGAAAAAGAAATCTGTTGTGTGAGTGAGTGTGGCTGAACATGAAGAGACACCACTCCTTTTAGGCCTTGTTTGGTTGGAGGGGAGGGGATGAAAAATGACTTCTTTCTCTTATTTGGTATGAAAAGTAGGAGGAGAGGGATCTAAAAAAGGGGTTCAAAATCCCCTCCCACTCTCTCAAATTGGTTCTCTCTAAATTGGGGGTTTTGGAGGGAGTAAAAAATTTATGACTATTTTGCCCTTATAATCTTTTCATATTCCTAATTATACCATGTGAGTCTTCAATAAAAATATAAGTGGTCAGCGACATATCGGCGGCAACCGATGGCGTCGTGTTTATAAGGAATTCTCCGTTTCCTCCGATCCCGATCCCAACGACATCACCGCCAAGCTTGAAGCAGGCGCTCTCAAAATCAAGTTCCCCAAACTCATTGTTCCATCTACCAAATCCCCAGAAAGAGACGTTGATGCTCACAAAAATAATGGTGCTCAATTAGAAAAGCAAGCAAAACCAAAGAGTGACGATCAAGTCTCTGACAAATCCCAGAAAGTGGAAGAACCAACAGAAAAGGGAAAAACTGATGATGGGGTTACTGAGAAAAATGATGTTCATCAAGAGGAGCAAGAAAAAGCCGAGATTGGTGATGAAGATCCTGGGAAAATTGACCTGAAAGAGAAGGAACCTGTAGCTGCAGCTGCAACTGATTATTTTTCGAAGGAAAAAAGGAAAATAAATACTGGGGTTGATGAGAAAAAAGATGTTCATGAGAAGAAATATTCATATGACGAGAAATTAATTTGGAGAATTGAAAACTATTTTTATTTTATACCTTCATCCTTTTTTTTTAATAAATTATATAATTTATATTGAGGTGTTAATTAATTTAAATAATTTATATAAAGAAAAATATATAAATTAATGTTTAAGAGTAAAATGGTAAATTATATATTATCTCCACTCTCCTCCCCTCCCTTTTTTAAATCAAACAAAGGATCATTAAAAAATCTTTCCTTTCCTCCCTCTCTAACCAAACCAAACAAGATGATCTTCTATCTTCCCATTCCATCTCCTCCCTTTAAACCAAACAGTCTCTTATACAAAAAAACACATATTAACAACATCAAACCAACGAGTACCATCACAATAAATTCGGAACCACAAAAACAGAGCATTGAGACACAAAAAACAATAAATGGAGGGTGCAACCAGATGAAATTTAATGCAACCTCAGCTTTGATATAAGAAACACATGACCACAAACATGTTCAGCACTACAAAAGGAATAAGAACGAAAAGTACCCGAAAGATTGCTTCTTCCTCATTCGACAGCATATTCAAAGCTACTGAAAGCAACTAATGACTCTCGTTGTAGTGTAAGACGTAACTATATGACTAGAACATTAAGGTCATATTCGACCACTAAAAGTTAATCCACTGAAGACTACATAAGAAAAAGAAAAGGGATTGCTGATTGGGATGGACTTTCTTTTGGGCCGATCATGGCTTGCATCAAATGGTACAGAGCCAAATGGGACGGAACTGGCTCGTCTCTTGAGCCGTTACTGTTGTTATAAACAATAATGTAAGAGATGAAACTGAGAAGGCAACACGTAACGGTTTATTTCCCTATTACTCTTATAGATATATTTATGCTTCTCTAATCGATTTGAGTTGAAAGTATCCAATTTTATCTGCTCTCTGTCTTTCGTTTTCATTGAAACTCTTTCTAATTGCGATGACATTATAATTTGCTAAAATATTATCTTGATTGCATATGAGTGAATATTAATCCACAAATCATGGTTTCAGGGTTGTACACTTGCACTTAACTTGCCAATGAGTAGCATTGGACATTTACTGTTTAAATTACCAACTTGTCTATATCTAAGAAAAAGCTTCAATTTCATCTGGCCATTTTCTAGTTCGCAATATCATCTCGTATCTTCAAAACATCATCAACTTTTCCATGCGGTAGTCACAAGACCGAAAGATCAGGTGTACATAGAACAAATGAAGACGACAGTGCATGCAGCTATCAACAAATCAAAGAGCATCAGTACGGGTGGTTCACTTTATTTTCATTTTAGATTTTAGAGGCAAAGTTTAAGGCCTCACGAATCAGGCTGTTTGGAATTCGTTTAACAGTGGCTCGCTATAAATCAGGCCCGAGTCTTTGATTAAACCTAAAAGCCCATCCTAAACTCAACATTTTTGTGCACGAAATAAAATAGCTGGGAAAATCCCACAAGAAGCTTACACTTGAATCCGACTCTAAGAACCTGGTTGATTTGCTATTACAACCCAACACCAATCCTATAAGCAGCATGGTGTTTCTTCAAATTCAGAATATGCTGACTTTTGATTGGCAAGTGCAGCTTACAAAATATTAGAGATCAACAAAGTGCGTGTTTCTTTGGGCGTTTTGGAAGGAGGATTGGACTTGAACAGTGCTCAATTGGACTTGAACAGTGTTTTGATAAAAACTGGGTGTTTGTTTTAGCGATTGAATCTAAGGTGAAATAAGTCATAAGTTGGAAAAAGTCATAGCCTAAAAAAGAAGCTTATTGGAGCTTATGTGCCTGTATGTGTATAAAAAAAAATATTGATAGGAGTATTTTCATATTTTTGGGGATCAATGACGTACTCAAAATCACTTCTAATCACAAAATTTCTTTTATGAAAAATGTTCTAAATAATTTTCTCTTTCTTTAGATAGTAATCTTCTGCTAATTAGAGAATACTTTGGGATAAGAGTTTAAACAAGTTTTAAGTTTTGTTAATATATGACTGTAGAAATATAGAGAATAATTAATAATTAATTTTAATTAGTTTAGATTTATTATTTAGTTGTTTTATGATTTTATAATCAATTTTTTTTTATAAACATGTCATAAATTAATTTCTATATAGTGTTTTTATCCATTAAATTTAGTTTAAATAATTTATTTGGATTATTGGAGATATTATTGAAATTTTAATCGGTTTATTTTGTTAGATTTTAAGCTATGTGAAAATATAAGTTATGATTTAATATTTAAATTAGAGTTTGATATAATTTATAAGATTTAAGCTTGAGGTGCACAGGAGAAAAGACTTTTAGAGTGTACCAATTTAAATTATAGTTTGATATAATTTTATTAAAATTGTACCATTACCAAATTTTTAAAGTTAATTTTTGAGAAAATTGTGAAAAAATCCCTCCGTGTGTAGATATCTTCCCAGGCCCCATTGGCAATTAAGTTGCTAATGATGAATTTTTTCACAATTATCCCTTCATTTTTTCATTTTTCATAATTTTTTTAATTTTTTTCTCTTAATTAATACAAAAGTCAAACCAAACATCCTAACTTTTACATAAGTTACTTTAAGTTACTTATCCAATCGCTAATCCAAACACTAATAATTTTACCTAATCTAACTTTTTTCCAATCTTAAAATTCCATAAATTTAAGTAAAAATAAGTTACTTATCTAATCGTCAAAATAAAAACACCCAAAGTTACTGATAGACTTGCAAAGGATGGCTTATCAACTTGAGGCATGTTGGCTGTGTCCTACCCATCTTAGGACATTAGTTCAGAACGAGTCTATGGGACTAGATTCCCCCCAGTTAATGTTAATTTTCAGAGGGCTTTCGCCCTCTTTTGTGCCAAAAAAAAAAAAAGAGAGGAAAGGACAAAATAGTATTTTGAAAATTCATAATGCCTTAAATGTATTAGTAATTGATTTATCTTTTTCGAAATTTAAAGGAAAAGACAACAATGTCCTTAAAAATTATTTTTTTAACACAAAAAGGGAAAAAGACATATAAAGACCAACACAAATAGTAAAGAACAGAAAGATATTTCCAATTTCAAGAACGCTATAATATACTAGTGCTCTATTTGTCTTTTGTAAAATAAAAAGGAAATGACATAAATACCCTTCACACAATTTTTTTTTTTAAACATAACCCCTACCACCGCCAGCTAGTGGCCAGCGACATACCCTACCGAATCTCCAACAAGAATAATTGATCCCTTTTAAATGGATATTGTCATTTCTATATCCGAAGTTGTTATTTTCAAATCCAAACTTGATAAACCCATATCGAGTCTATGAATTCATCTATGCAATGCCTTCTCATTTTCACAAATGGTTATTTGTTAAAGGATAGTTGTCATTTCCATGTCAGGAGCTGTTATTTTCAAATCCGATCTTGATAAACCCATTCCATTCTAGAAATTAACCTATGCATATCTTCTCATTTTCACAAATAATCATTTTTAAATGGATAATTGTTATTTTTATATCCGAAGCTGTTACTTTCAAATCTCAACCTAGTAAACCTATATCAATTCTAGGGATTAATTTATACTTGCCTTCTCATTTTCTCAAGTGGTCATTTACACTATAGGCTTTTAACAAGTTTTATTAAGGAATTTATCATTTTTTTATTAGGTTTTGATAATTTTCGTTTATCAAATAAAAAAATTCACAATACCGTACCATTGACAAATTTAATTATAGAATTTACCATTTTTTATTAGGGTTTGACAACTTTCGTATACGGTATTCACGCTCCATGTTTCTTCAACCATTGACCCATCATTACCCTCTAATTCTTCATCCTTTCCCTTCTTCTCCTCTTCTAACTCCAACCCACCATTCTTCATTTCACTTCCTTTCAAAGGCAAAGTGAAATCATTATTAAATTTCACCAGCATTACCATATGTACATACAGGGCAGAGTGGCACAAGTCATTTTGAGCATCACATTGATGTTAACACCATCTTTTAAGAATGATTTGGTGAAAAATGACACAAAAGAAATCATAAATACCCATTAGAGTAGCTTCAAGAAGGTGCTTAGACATAAGAACCTGATTGGTGTGATTGACTACACTGTCCTCGATTCTGCATTTCTGAATCTTTAGAATGCTGTAGACAGTAGACAACAGCATCACAAGAACCATCCCTCCAAGGGTCTTCATCTTCGCAGGTCCCCAACCGCGCTTGACCCGATCCAAGCTCATTATCACCATTATTCATTCCACGGTACTAGCGAGTCCGAAAATAGAGGAAAAAGAGAAGGAAGAAGGAGCATACATAGGCAAGATGAAGGAGGGAGAACGAGAAATATCAGGTGGGTATGGATCAAAACCAACCAGAGACGATGCCGAGACGGAGAATTTTCGAGCGAGCATGACGAGGCGATTTTTTTTTTTGGGGAAAATCACTCTTAGGCCCAAGCAAGTAATATATTATCAAAAAAGTTTCTGAAGGTTGTAAAATACACTCAACAAGTTGTGAATACACATTTTTAGAGTTGTAATCATGGACTTTTCTGATAATATATTGCTTGTTTAGGATCTAAGAATGATTTTTCCTTTTTTTTGGGGGTTTTGTTACTTTTCTAAAAGAATTGTGTCATCAACTTTTAATTTTATAAAGGACAAATAGAGCACTAGCATGTCATAGGGTTCTTGAAATTGAAAACACCTCTTTATCCTTTATTATTTGTATTGGTCTTTAGGTGTCTTTTCCTAAAAAAAGAGACTAACTTCCTACTCCGCCGGCCAGTTGCTGGTGACTTGCTGCCATTAACTGCTGATAACATACTCTTGTTGGCCTCGGAGCTCCGGTGAGAATAATTATTGGCAAAGTAACAAGATTTTTTTAAGAAATTCATGACATTTCATTATATTTTAACAACTTTGGATTATCAAGCAATAAATCTAAACTATTAGTTTTTTCATAAGTTTTGTTACAGAATTCACGATATGTCATTAGGTTTTAAAAACTTTTGTTTACTAAATCCACACTATTAGGTTTTTCACAAGTTTTGTTAAAGAATTCATTACGTTTATTAGGTTTTGATAACTTTCGCATAGATTTGTTACCTAGTAAACAGAATTTGTTAAAACTTAATCAAATGTTGTGAATTCCTAACAAAATTTGTGAAAAATCTGATAATGTAGATTTGTTACTTGGCAAACGAAAGTTGTTGAAATCTAATGAAATGTTGTGGATTCATTAACAAAACTTGTAAAAAACCTGATAGTTTGATTTGTTACTTAGTAAATTAAAGTTGTTAAAACCTAATAAAATGTCATAAACTCCTTAACAAAACTTGTGAAAGCCCTGATAATTTAGATTTGTTAATTAATCAGTAAATGAAAATTGTTAAAACAAAATGAAATATCATGAATTCCTTAATAAATTTTGTTACTTTGCCAATAATTATTCGAGCTGGAGCTTCAGCGCCAACGATTGACCACCAGAACTCCGGCGTTGGCAGAGGGGTATGTCGTCGACAGCTAGTGGGGGTTACTCTCTCTTCTTCTTTTTTTCAAAAAAAACATCTTTGAAGGCATTTGTGTCATTTCATTTTAATTTCAAAAGGACAAATAAAATACTAACACATTTATAATATTATGAATATTCAAAACACCATTTTTTTCTTTCTTATTTTTAGAGTCCTTTTAGTTTGATTTTCTCTATGCTTTACGGTCCATGTGATTCTGCTATAATTTTATATTTTTATCTGATTCAGCGACAAGAATTTCCCACCACCATATTTATTTGGGAACAAGGCATAATATACTACTTCAAGTCCTAAATATAATATATTATTGATTTTTTTAGAAGAATTAAGGAAGTTAATAAAATTACTTTAAAATATTTATATTTTCATTTTTTCCTCTAAATTAAGTTATCTGATTTATAAAATGATATATACTAATGATACACAACATATAATATCATTAAACAACTTATTTACCTTCTTTAATCTCTTAAAAAAAAATCAATCATGTATTATATTTAAGATGGGAGGAGTATTTTGCTAGCTATTATTTTTCTACTTGTGATGAAAATAAAACTCATAAAGGGGAGATATTCTCCCGCCTTTTATGTATATTTCCTAATGTGAGTTGCAAGCAACATAAGGATTTAGCCACTTGCGTTTTATTTTTTAAAAGGTGTTCTTTGCGAGCCAAAATACCTTACCATATCTACCTCTTTCAAATTCTCTAGCTTAATCCATCCTGTAAAAAACCTGCTCTCTTCTGCAACAACTACTCTCCGCCAGTGAAGAGGGAAATGTTTTTAAAAAAATAAATGAAGGGAAGCTTTAATTAACTAATTAGATAAATACATACATATATATAATTAAAATAGTATACATTTAATGAGATGTCATTCGTCACATGTACTCTCCTAATCTCAGCCAAGAGTTGCAGTGGAATCCATGTTGTGCTTTTCCAAAATTTAAAATAATTAGTACAAGTCATTGCATATAAAAGTTGAAAAAAAAATAAGTATACAAGTTATTTTATTTTACCGAGGCTTTTTCAAAGTTAAAAATAAGCAAAGTTACAATGAAGTGCTTCTTTTGTTATATTAAAAGCGAGTTATTCTATTTTTCTCATGGTTATTAAAATCAGATTGAACCATTTATTCAGAATTTCTTGATTTCAAAAATTAAGATTATATGAAAAGCTTGTGATATCTACTTTCTAATTTAAAAATATTATCATTTGATCCTCAAAAACTATCAAATTTCAAAATTCCAAAATTATTCTAAAATATATTATCGTTTAAGTTCACTTTCTCACCAGTCTGGTCTCGGGTTAGCTCCAGTTTAACTTTAATCTGACCCACTACCCAATCCGATTCAGTAACCGGGTCCGAGTTTAATAACCTTGATTTTTCCCTTTGAAACCATACCATACCAGTGGCACAGCAATTGATTCCCCCATCAGAGTTCACATAATACCAAAGTTTTAACCCCTATTCCTATAAAAGCAATTGATTCCCACAGTATACTAAATATATAGGTGAACCTGTGCAGCACAATTTTATGGTCATAATATTCTCCTTGCCACAATTTGTATTTTGTAATTATGATTTATGATTACAGGAGTTTTCCACCAATAAAAGTTTCAGTCATGATTTGCAGTATAAGTGTTACCTTTGGCTTCAATATCTTTTGGCTGTCACTGAAGTATTGATTTGGATGGTTAATCCCCGCATCACATTGCGTGCCATACTGCCATGAATAGCTTCAAATGTGAGGGTGCAAGCCAGCTACACAAACATTTAACATTCCATATGGTCAGACATCAAATTCCAAGGATAGAAAGAGAATTGAAATTATAAGTAGCTGAAGCTGTTGAGGTCTACCTGATAATGTCTATTTCGTGCTGTTGGAATATATTAATCCACCCTTGATGGATCAAGGCCCAAACCCAATTCAAGAGAGGTTTCATGGAGAGATATGGGTTATAAAGAGTGATACCTTTTGTATTTTAAAGGTTATATCTATTCCTATGTAACTATACATATACACTATATATATATATATAAAAGGTGTGAGATTAAGGAGAGGTTAGTGATGATATAATAAATAATTCTCTCTCTTAAAAGTTTTTCTCATAAGAATGTTCTCTTCTCTTCCTCTCTTTGGTGTATTTGCTGTGTAACGTAATTGGGGTTCGCATCGATGCTCCGGTTTCATGTGGGTACTTCAGCGAGTCTATCGGATTCCAGATACGCCCAAAATTCTTACACGTGTTTTGTCCATTACGTCTTTGATTGCCCGACCATTCACCCCCATTCTGTTTAGAGCAGTTCCAAGATTCTCCTCACTAACAAATACAAATGGCATCAATTAAATATAAAGTCACACGTTTTTAGAAGATAAGCAAAGAAAGGGATCGAACAAAATAAACAATGACAGTTCAAAGCAAGTATGTTATCTCATTTATTGAATGTGAATGTTGGATCTCTCGTCATAAATTAAATTTTCCAGAGGGCCATGAACAAGCTGGATAGAACCAAGCTTTATACTAGGCTTCAACTTCATACCACTAACATCAGATGAAACAAACTGCAATTCAACTTGAGCATTTCCTTGTAAATTACTCCAAAGAAAAACAGTAAAAACTCAAACTTCCAATTTCTCTAGAACCACCAACTTATGAGTATTAGCCATGAAAATAAATATCATAATTCATCAAATTAATATTATGATACCGTTATATGTCATATTGTACTCTATTTTCTAGCAAGATTTTACGTAATTCGAGAAAAACTTTTTTCTTTCATTATTCACAGGGATTCCTTATACAAGGAAAGAAATGCCAGGCAAGTTTACATGCTAAAGTGCATAGGAAAACCAAAAATGCTGTTCAAGCAAGAGAAATATATAGTATGGTTCAGTGAAAAATACTCCCTCCAGTCTTAAATATAAGGCAAAGTTAACTTTTTTAAATAGATTAAGGAAGCTAATTAAATTACTTTAGAGTATTTTTATTTTTATTTTTTTCTCCAAACTAATTAGTTTGCCTAATAAACTAATATAATCTAAGAATATACAACATATGGTATGATTAAGTAACTTATTTAATTTCCTTAATTTTTTCAAAAAAAATCAAGTATATCTTATATTTAAGAGCAGGAGGAGTGTCATATAACATAAATAGATAAACTACTTTAGCTCAGCAAGGTATAATTTCTTACCCTAAAAACCACAAACTAGTTGAATCAGTGATCAAATACACCTAATGGGTACCAAGGCCCATGTAATGAACTTGGTTGAGAAAGCTACACTATCCTTTTTTTTTCCCCCACTGAAAGCTAATCCTTACGAATTCTGACATTAGAAATAAAAGTGACCTGAAGTGTCGATATGGGGATCCGTGATGATCTCCAACACCAGGAGTTGATGAAATAACCTTTTGACAAGAATAGGGACTATAGTCCTGCAAAATCCATCAAATACTACTCGTTGAACTTTGATAAACCATGTATACAAACAAGCATCAGGAGATGTAAGTTCTATGATTAAGTCTTCAAGTGAAACAACGACAATCACAACTCTTAAAGTTATCAGCAATACAAAGACAGGCAGAGACACTTGTATCCAGACAATGCTAACCTCCTCCTGTAAAGGTTAGCATGCTCCAAATTTTATAATGGACCAAGATACTCGCTTTATAAAAGAAAATAAGTGCAAAGGCATATAGGTCAATTTCTTCAAATGCGAATTTTTAGAAGCCGAGTTAAATGACTTCACATTGGTTGTCTTTTAAAATGAACATTTTAACCCCACTACAAACATGTAGAATGGTGGATGCTAAGTTACAAGCAATTTGTACGTGTGCTGGGGAGGAGGCATTATATCTAGTGCTGGGGAGGAGGCATTATATCTAGTACGTGTCAGTTTGTTTTAGCTTTTTGAAAGTGCTTTTATAATTTACGAGATAAGTATGTGAGAGGAGTTTTGTCTCGGCTTGCAGAAAAGGGCTTTTGACCACGGTTTGGTTGTTTTCCAAACATGCTAAAAGATAATTTATTAACCACTATTTGGTAAAATTTAATTAGTGGAATTACTGCAAAAGCCATTGTGGTTAACTATGAACGTGCAATAACATTTGTTGGATTTTGCTTTTACATTAATCTTGACCATTAATATTTGATCAAATGACTTGCAATGAACAACTCTTGCTAGGTGTACAAATGTTTCAAATGTGATATTTGAATGTGTCTGTCTACATGAATACTGGCCTCACTGGTTCTGTAAGTAAGGGTATTAAATTCTAAAAGTCAACCAATGAGTTCACAACTTACAGTTCTCTTCCCTTCCTTTCCATAATTATGGCGTATGTTGTATGCATACTCTTTCTCAAACCTCTCCAGTCCAACCTACAACAGAGTAATTAATTAATGAACCTAAACTGATAGAAATAACGCATCACATATGAAAGTGCAAGCGCAAGCACCATCATTACCTTTTGAGAGAATTCATGTCTCCAAAATACAAGTGCATCATCCAGATTCAGACCAACACCCTTCATGTATCATTTGAGTAAAAGAAAAAAAATGAGAAAATTATGAAGACAGAAATGAAAAATGGCAGATAAATTGGGTGGTAGAAGAATTAAGAAAATATCTTGTTAATTTGGCCATTGCTAACCTGATATGTTCAACCATAAGACATTCAATTTTTTGGAAGGAATATTCAAATTATATCTTTGAAATTGTCACATAAAAGCACCAACATTAAGAAACCATGATCTCACAATCATCAGTTGAGAGAAAGGCATCCAACCCTGACATCACTAGTCAATATGCATATAGCAATTATTTCAGATTTTTAAACAAAGAACTGCATGTTTCTTTACTTTACATCTCTTCTTATGCACAGGAAACTAGAAAGCACAGCTTTTGTTATGATTCATTCCAATCATAAAAATTGTTCCTACAGGGAAGGAGGGGAAACAGGAAACTAGAAAAGAAATAAGAATTGGCTGTGTATAATGGAGGTCCAACCAAGCTATGCTGAACACATGTAAAGAAACAGCTTGAGGACTGGCAAGCCTCATGAACTAAACCATGCCGTCACTCATTACTTTACAGAATATACTCAGACAAGTAGTTAATGCAACCTTGAGAAAGAGACCAAGTTGCATCCTCCCTCCATGCTTTAAATGGTGATCCTCTCTCTGCTGCATTAAATAAGTATAACATCATGCGAGATGAGACCCAAAAGAAGTCTAAACAGAAGAAAGGAAATGGAAAGAATAAAGAAATGAACATGTAAAGTGGTAGACTGGTAGCATGATTTCGAAACTAAGTCCAACCTTTTCAAATAGAAGTCGCATGCACAATGGAAACGAATTCTTAGCAACTTGATCAATATCCTTTAATGATATTTGAGCGAACTCCCTTGGCTGCAGAGACACTCAACCCAAGTGAACATTATAATCTAATATAACCCACTAGTGATGGAATAGACAAACACGTACGGCATGAATTACCTGAGAATAGTCAGGACCTAGATAACTTGAGCACAGGGCTTCCACAATCTACACAAAGAAAACTCGTCAATTTCAATAATGATAAGGAATTATTAAAAGTACAGTGCTGACCAGACTTACAGGAGTCAATCTATGTTTTTCTTGTTCTCTAATTGTAGATGTCCATTTTCTGCAACACATAATTTAAACTCAATTTTAAATTAATGGTTATACAAAACTGATAAGGATAAACGTGGATATTTACTTGTATGAAATTAAAATTATGCGACGATACAAGATAATAACACCTTCCCAAGCAGATGGGAGTTAGTTTACAGTTCTCCAGCCAGGTAAGGCAGAAACTTCACCAATTCTTGTACTAATTTGGCAAAGTTGATAGGCAAGAATCGGGACAGTACAGTGTCAGGAAAGAAGTTTAGGAGAAGATTTACTGTTTTGAGCAAGCTCACATGCACATACACATACAGTGCACTGTAATCAATAAACTTCAGAGTCAAAAGATTGGAAACCTGTTTCAGTAAACATTACCATGTTGCCAAAGGTAACAAAGTATCCTTCGAATTTTAGGAATACTGCGCAAACACATGTGGAAAAGAGATTCAAAAGGCGCAACACAATTTGACTACTCTAACAACAATGATGATAATGTCATACAGCTATCTACAGTGAATGAATAAAATCTACATATTATATTACATTATATTGTCTCCGTGACAATAACCTTTTAATGGATAATTAAAATGCTGATGAGTAAATAAGGGAGAATTTAAAAAAGGGAAAAAAAAGTTGACAAAGCTATGCTTTTTTTTTTTGGTTTACAATACCATTATTAGGAATGTGTATGGAGTGGACCACCGGATTTTTGCTCACACCTAACCATTACGCCTTTAGCCAGTTTATTACACTTTAAATGAATATCATTACTCATTTTGTGAATATTGTTATGCCTTTAGTTCATATCATCACTCGTTGAGTCAATACAATTATGCCTCTATTCAATATCATTACGCATTTTATCATTTCCATCACTTAGTTTGTTAAAGCTATTATACCTTTATTTATATTATATATATATATATATATATATTAATGTGTGTGTGTGTGTATCAAAGGAGTTTGGTGGCCCCCACCAAGCCCTTTGGATAAAGGGGTTCATCTATTTTTTTTATAAAAAAAAAAATTCCCCCCCCCCAAGGCCCCTGGCACTGGAACTCTGGCGGCTGGCCGCCACAGTTCAGGCAACCGAACGGTGCAGGCTAGCTCTGACGGCAGGCCGGCAGTAGAGCTTCGGTAAGGGGCACCTTTTTTTTACAAAAATTGAGGGGCAAAATGGTAAAAGCATCAACATTTTAAAATCTCAATTTGATACATGTCACATTTATATCATTTTCAAGTGTTAACAGACTTTTTGGGGTTTTATAAATTCACATGGTATTTATTTAGAATTTTCCCTAGTTACACCTAAATAAAGGCACCGACCAATTAACAAACCAAATTACCAATCATGAGCGTATCAGTCTATACATCAATGTTCTTTGTGTGATACAGTTTATAGAATGCCAATTGCCAACTATTCTTTGAGTCAATTACATGACATTTCCAGGTCAAAAAAAAAAAATTACATGACATTTGGAAATCATTTAATTACAGCACGTATTGAAATTCTTGACTTTTTCTTATATTTTGTTTGTAAAAAATATGCTTTAGATATTTTATTTCATTTCATTTTATAAGTATTTACAATCATCATATAAATACATGAATATTTTTAAAACTAATAAATTAGACGTGACGTTAACAATTAATATTAATAAATAGTAAAATAACATAAGCTTTTATTCTGATCGATTGTTTACTCTGTTTAAAATTATACTGAGATCAGAAAAAATATTATTTAACAATGAGCAATTAACCAATTCTAAACTTTACCAAATTCATGCTTAATTTGTTTGGGATCACAGATATAGATTGTCATAATTTATTGTCAGTGTGGTATTATCACTTTACTCCCTTATATAAAAAGTTGTATCGATGATTGGTTGATGTTCTACCTAGGGCATGTTACTACAAGTTGGACTCTTAGTCAAATTAGAATATAAACCCCCGGAAGTTATTACAATGCCATAGATATTGAAAGAGTCGATGTCTTCCAAGAGTCACCAACAATAATTTGAAAGTGGGTTAATACAATTTTTAATCTCTCAAATTTATCCTCACTTTGAGTTTAGCCTCTTAAATTTCAAACCATATGTTCTATTCTCTCAAGCTTTGTTTAGTTGATCCCCACGATTCAAACAAAACCTAGACCATTTGACCCCTTAATCTTGAGGGATCAAAACCCATTGATTGAAAGTTTAAGAGATTAAATCTAAAATAAAGGTAAACTCACCAGACAAAAATTGTATTACCCTTTACAAATCAACAGAGTATTTTGAGATGAATCAAAATTACGAGACTTAAGTCAAAATGAAAAAATTACGAGACTAACATTAGAAAAATTGAATACAGACAAGGAACCAAAAAAAAAAAAATGCATGTGCTCCCCAATATACATCCTTTTCATATAATACTCCCTCCGGTCCTAAATATAGGACATAATTTGCAGTTATATTTAGGACCGGAGGTAGTATCAAATATACATTTGATATAATAAATAAGATACCCTAGGGAGAACCCAAAAACAATAATACTAAAGGGGAAGGAAAACACTACAAAACTGAGCCCTAACGTTAATTTTTAGGGCAGGGTCCAATATATCCGTTCCAGAAACTATGTATAGCAGCCTACGCTCGGCTTGTTGCCTCTAGTCAATCCCCAGTTTTAGCCTCTTTGCTTCCTGTTTTCTTTCCTTTCATTTCCCTTAAAGCTCTCCTCTTCTCTTCCCTGCAGCGATTAAAAATAGACAATCAAATACGTACTCTAGGTTATTTAATATGAAGACATGTTCTTCATTGCCATCATCTTTGGACTGGGGAAATGGAGAAAAGATTCAAAAGAACCGGTTTTATTTAAATGCATTCGATCATTACCGTAGTGTCTCTCAGTATAGACAAAATTGTTAAACATGGAGAAAAATTTCACCTGGCTTTTGAAATTTCCCCTCTAGATGGAAATTGCCTTTTCTTCCTCATTTTGGATTCAGCTGCTTGTTCACCATTTGCAGTTTGTATTTTACCATTTGCAGTTTGTTTTTTGCCATTCGCAATCTCCTTTTTGGCATTTGCATTTTGCTTTTCACCGTTACTTGCAATCTCCTTTTGGTTCTCAAGGTTTGCACCTTCCTCCTGTTCTGCCGGTTCTAATGGTTTTGCACTTGGCTTTGAGTTGCTCATTTTTTCAACTACCAAATACAGATCCAAAGAATATAAAAAAAGTTTTGTTTTGAGCCATGCATCAAGAAAAATATGTGCATGCGCAAACACCTTAGAAGAAATATTACTCTTCTGGTCCTTAATATAAGATATATTTACCTAATTTGATTAGATTAAGGAAGTTGGTTAAGTTAGTTAATATAACATATATTTTCTAAAATACCCTAATCACCTTCCTTAATTCTCTCATTCCCTCTCCTCCTTAATTATTGTTGAGGGAGCATCAATAGGGGTAAATTAGGAAAAGATTGATAAATATGAAAACTTTATCTTATATTTAACACCAAAATCAACTCCTCAAATGTGTGTTATATTAAGGACTGAGGGAGTACTAAATCAAGAACAGGACATGATTAGTCATTACATGACACATCATATACTCTGACATAAGAATCATGGCATATAACCGTTTTTAGAACGGATGATTCATTAATAAATAAAAGTGGCAATATTTAATAGGAAAAATAATATTTATACCTTTGCAACAAAAAAACCATCCATGTTATGAACATGAGGATAGAAACGCCTTGTCTTTTCCAATGAAGGGTGAAAACGTTGTTCCCTAAACCTCATATACCTGACAGAAAACAATTGTCAATGGCATGAGGAATACTCAGCAATCAAAAACAACTAAGCGAGAGAGAAAAGGAACACCATCATTACCCAGGACGACCAAAGTCAAGACCACATGGCAGGAGTTTAACGTCCCTCTTTTTGAGAGCATAGTCAATGACTGCTTCATTCTAAAGAAGATTAAAAAGAAAGAACTACTAAAGAAAAATGATAAAAAAACACTGAATTTCACGGTTTACACTAAATAACTAACCTCTGCCACCATGATGGAGCATGTTGAATAAACAATATAGCCGCCAGATTTTGATTTGGCATCCACCATGTCAATGGCAGCAAGGATCAATTGCTATAGGAAATAGAAAGAAATTTGTTAAATTCAAAATGATAAAAAAAATGATAGAACATAGCTAAAAAGTTAACTTCATATCTTTAACACATGGTTGAATGAACCAAGAGAAGTATTCATAGAGGAAAGTGAAAACTTTAACCATTCTGTTATGGCCAGCTGGCAGTTACAGGACTAGTTCACCAACCTTAATCTGTCTCAGTTAAATTTGACTTTCAAAATATAGGAAAAATTGAAAGCCAAAAGCTGGTTCTCTCAAATAAAACTTCAATAAAAAAAAAATCACCTTTTGCAGATGGGAACATTTTTGTATATCTTCCAGATTTTTAGAGGTTTTCACAGATTCATCCTTAGATATAACCTGCGGAAAGAAACCCTTAGTGGCTTTCTAGATATTTAGAAAAATAAAAAACAAGAAATCTACAAAGTGGAAGAACAAATATGGTATTTTAAACAGTCTTACCCCAGTACCACTGCAAGGGGCATCCAATAACACCCTATCAACAGAATTGAGACCCAAAACCTTGGGAAGCTGAAAAAAGAAAAAAATTTAGACACAACGGATTTAGCATTTGATGACATTCAATTACAATGACAAGTGAACCACTTTGAAACTTCTAAGCAAAAAACAGCCCAATAGTATATATTGGGTACATGGATAAGGTTCGATAGCAGTAGACCTACTTCTAACATAACATGCATCATCCCATAAATTTATTTTCAACGCCAACCTCCTTTTTTCCAGTCCAAGAATACAATAGAAACAAAGAACAAGTAATATTATTTAAAAAATTATGGGAGATCTGCCAAACATTGTGTGTGTGTAAGAGGGGGGAGACTATCAAGGAAAGGGATGGATGAGTTGAAGCCCTAAGGTAAAGCTAACTGATGTATGGCAACTCCATTCAGATAAAAGAAATTCACAAAATCGAAATCACTACTAATTAAAACAGAAGAACAACTCCACTGTGTAGAAATGTTAGACAAGATCACTAATCTAAAATATCACCAAAGCAACATGATAGAACCCAGCAAAATAGAAGGGAATTATAGGAGCAAATCAATAATTGTATCCTCTTTACTGAAGGGAAAATGAGAGAATACAGTCATAAAGCTTCCTTCTAGCAGGAAAGCTCCCACACACAGAAACGTAAAGACACAGTAACAGCCAGAACAAACAAAAAATATAACACTCTTGGCCTGGTATTCAAGTGACCATACCCTCTCTCCTTGCTACTCAATGATTGTCTACTTAAAAAACCCACTAAAACCCTCTGCACTAACATATACATCACACAGCTCTCCATCTCTGTCACACACACACACAAAACACATGACCTAGCCTTGGCCCAATAGATTAGAGCCCAATAGTATCGGGTCCATCACAACATTCTTTATCATAATAAATAGATCCCTTGTATTTAAATTATATCACATGCACAATAATCATGTGATGAGAGAGAAAGACAGGCTTTTTCCTTTGCAAATACCTCAGATGATCATATCACATAAGGATACAAATCTGTATCCCCCAATTTCTTAAGTATATTATGTAAATATATAATCTTGTCTACATAGCAACCAAATGATGTTGCAAAACCATACAAATTACAAAGGAGAATTGCACAAGCTAGGCTCATTATTAAAGGGAATGATAAATTCCAATGACAATAGAATGTAAAATCACAGAGAAATAGAATTCTCTATGGCATAAACAAGTGACGGTTTAGTATATTTGCTAACCTCCTTTCCATCGTAGTTACAGACTACAGTGTTTGACACTCCCATACGATGCAAATTTGCAGTAAGTGATTTAAGCCGGGGCACCTTCATTTCATTTGCAAAAATAACTCCTACAGAATTATTATAAGAAAACAAACATGAATAAACAAGCAAAACTTGTAGAAAAAATTGGGTTCACAGTAAATAAATAAGGATTGGCCACTTAATTCTGAGACCCAAATAGACAGAAGCAGCACTAGATCAAAAACAACCACCCAACTTGATACACAATCCCACATGGCTTATGCACAAATGCATTGTCGCTGAAAGAGTATAATATCTAGGATTGGAGAGCAGTTTCCTCATCTAAAGAAAACCTCTACCAGTTTTAATTTCTGTCAAAAACAAAAGGCTTAACTGAAACTAAAGTGAAGTCTTTGCACCCTCTAATGGCTGATTATTTTTTTCATTAAAAAAACCAACACATTGCCAGAGTAACATCATATGGTCAAAAAATAGGAAAACCATTACAAAAGATCAGCACTTCAAAGAACATGACCACAGTTTTTACTGTCTATCATACATAAGGTGGAAGACATTCAAAGTTTCAAACATATAACACTTTGTTATAATGCTGAAATAACATGCGAATGCAATGCATCTTTCAATACGCCACAAGCATTAATCAACTATGAATTTATTTGAAAGAACTGTATTTTGGTCATTTGTCTATAAATTAATATTACAATATGTTATAGTCCTAAAATGTTGCATATATATTGCTAGAGTATCAGTTAACTACAAAACAGTAAAGATTCAGTGAGATATGTCAACACACCAGTATTCTTCATAAGAGCAGCAATATAAGTTGTTTTACCACCAGGTGCAGCACTGCAAGAAGCATATATTACAATCAGCAGAGGATTTATCAACAATAGAAACCTGTATAAGATCATACTCGAAGGGAAGGAAGCATATAGTGCACTGCAGCTAAAGTCTAGAGGTGCTCAAGAAATAAAAGATTTTGTCTTCTATGTACTCATCCATCTCTCAAGAAAAACCCAATTCAAACCATTTATGCAAGAACGAAGACAGCTGTAGGGTAAAAATTACACAGAATAAGGGCAGATTAAGAGCAAAGGGCAACTAGATTCAATAAGCTGAAACTTTTGCTCAACTAGACTCAAAATCAAAGGACATTGAATATGATACTGCTGCTGCCCCCACACAAAGTTAGCAATATCATTAGTTTGCAAGATCAACCATAGTTATTAAAACATGCTTCTAGAAATAAAGTTTTAGCTCAATTAATAGCATATAACACTGCATACCAAATGTCAGTAAATAAGCAGGACACTATAAAACAGCAAGCTGGATTTCAAGTTCAGAAACTGGCAACCTAAAATGGATCAACCAAGGCTTTGAGCTAACTGGAATGCATATCAACCACATCCTAAAAGTGGCAAGAGTAGGAATGGCAGGATTCAAATAATTAATTGCTTCATATACAAGACAAGAAGCAAATGAGTATTGGTTCATAAAAGTTACAAGGGTAACAAATATCAAGAGTTTGACATCTCACTCCCAGTATATAGAAGATTAAGCCATTCCCACCTAAGTGGAACTGTAATTTGCCAATAGTTTAGGGCAGCCCACCATGAGGGTATGCTATGACTTGCTCAAATAATATTGAGCAACAATAGAATATCACAATAAAATAGCATAAAAATTCAATGTGAGCGTGCTACGGAAAATAAAGTATTACTTACGCCATATCAACAACCCGTTCCTTCTCTTGAGGAGCCAAGGCCATCACAGGCAGAAAAGAACTAGCACTTTGAAGCTGCAAATAATTAATGAGCAAATCCTAAGTCAATCGTGCAATATTCAATGTAATGCGACAAGAAACCATAAGAGGATAATACCACCCACCATATAGAAACCAGCCATATACTCAGGAGTGGCACCAATTGGCACTTGAGTTTCATATACAACAAGTCCAACCTGACACAAAATTAGAAAGTTACTTGTATTCATGATAATAAAATAAGATAGAAACATAATATAAGAGATGAATACTTACTTTTGACCATTTACTTAAAGGATCTAGATTTACTCCTCTGTTAATTAAAACATCTGCCAAATCCCTTCTGCGTGTCTAAGTGTACTAAAAAGACAAGTAGTTACTTTAATGCAAAAAGGAATCACTAGGAAACAAGGTTATAACCAAATTAACAAATCAACCCAGGATGACAGAAAATCAGAGCAAGCTATCCTACCTTCAAAGTGTTAGTCCTTAGACATATAGGCCGTGGCTTTTCAAATGCTTCAATCAATTCCATCAGTTCAACAACTGGAAACAGCTGAGAAATTAAACAAAAGATGTTCAAATCTCGCACAAACCTTCGCAAACAAAATGCCGCTTTCCATCTAGTCAAAAGTAGGAGGGGAAAAGGCAAAGAGATGTGGAAATACAATTTAATAATACAAACCTCAACCAAAGCCCCAATAAGGAACTCGTTATATCCATAATATGAACATATGTCTTTCTTAAGCTGGTTAATGTAATCCTTCCTTGTTGACCCTTCTTCCCTCAAAGCCTTAAAATTGGAAAGAACACGAACAACTAGAACAGTGCAACCATTCAAATGATAAGAATGATGACAAAGAAGAAAAGGTGAAAACGGTGCCTGAAGCACAGATAGTGTTCGTCAGTAACTCACTCTCTTTGATTCTTCTCTGAAGATTTGGAAGATCAGGTGGACGTAGAACCTCTTCCTCGAGTGCCTAAGAATTAGAAACATGAACGAAAAAGTGAGCACAATACTAAATATTTCGCATGGATTATAGAACGTTCACCAAACATAATGTGTCAATGGGAAAAACCTCCTTGGTCGGCAATCTAAACTCATCAGATTCTCCTTGAATATTGAGCTTCATTTCAGCTTCTGCATCTTCTTCTTCTCGCGCTCTTTCTTCATCAATAGCTCTTGACTTTTTCTCAATATCATCATCAGAATCCGAGTCCGTACCCGAAGCCGAGCCATCCCTTTCCTCTGCAGTACCTGACGTAGAAAGAAATACAAACGTTAGAGAACACCAAAGGCAACAGAGCAACAATAGCAAACCTAAAAGTAGCCAAAGAACATACCTTCATCCTCACTTCCTTGGAAGATATCATTTGCTAGAGGATTATCTCCGTCAAAAGAATCTTCAGTAGCCGACCCAGAATCGTCTTCCAATTCTTCTCCTTCAGTCTTGTCGGATCCTAACATTTCCTCGTCTTCACTTTCAGAATAATCGGAAGTGTCATTCACAATTGTTGCGGAAGCCATATCGACTCTGGGGACAAAGACGCGAGTGAAGTCTGATCAACGTCTTCTATATACGACTAGGGTTTAGGGTTTTTGGGGGAAATAGAATAACAGAAGTCTCACCCAATGCCATTTTCCGACACTAGCATAAACCAGTTCGTCAAACCCCACAGACAGGGAATCATGGGCTTTGCATCAAATTCATTGTATCTTTTGAGGTTAAGTTCCCTAATTACACATCACCAATCCTATTTTTTTTATAAGGATTTATAGTTGAAAAATAATAATTCAAAAATAAGATACATAGTTACTACATGTAAATGAAAAACTTGACAAAATTGATATAATACACGTAATCTAAGTATTTTTGTTAGGACCTATTTAGTTCAAAGAAAGGGGAGGGATTCATTTTTCATCCCCTTCAAAACCCCCTAATTTAAAAGGAATAAAAATAAGAGAATGGGAGAAATTTAGAACCCCTTTCTTGGGATATAGAATAACAGAAATCTCACCCAATGCCATTTTCGGACACTAGCATAAACCAGTTCGTTAAACCCCCAAAGACAGGGAATCATGGGCTTTGCATCAAATTCTTTGTATCTTTTAAGGTTAGGTTCTCTAATTACACATCACCAATCCTTTTTTTTATACGAATTTATAGTTAAATAATAATAATTCAAAAATAAGATACATAGTTACTACATGTAAATGAAAAACTTGACGAAATTGATATGATACACGTAATTTAAGTATTTTCCTTAGGACTTATTTCGTTCAAAGGAAGGGGAGGGATTCATTTTTCATCCCCTTCAAAACCTCCAATTTGGAGGGAATAAAAATGAGGGAATGGGAGGAATTTGGAGCCCCTTCTTTGGGGTCTCTCCCTCCAATTTTTCATACCAAACAATGGAAATAGCTCATTTTTCATCCCCTCCCCTTCAACAAAACATGCCATTAGGGTGTGTTTCGTTTGAGGGGAGGAGAGGAGATTAAATTACCTTTTCGGGTTAAAGATATTTAAATTTTGGACTGAAACCCAAAATTTCAAAAGAATGAAAGGGTAAATTTTGGATTTCTCCTATTTAAAATTGTAATTCCGGCCCCCTCCCCTCAAACCAAACACACCCATAGAGGCCCATTGAGGAATATCCTTTCTCTTTCTATAGATGTATCATTATTCACATCTAGGAAAGGGAAAGGGGAGGACTCCTTTCAGAACTAACATACAAAATATCATAATGGGCAATGAAGCTGTTATGATTCAAACGAGCAATTAAGGAAAAATTATACTCAAGTCCCAAGAAAAAAAAGAAATAAAAAAATGGTTATTTGAAATTGTAAAATGAAAAAATAGTCCCATTAGGTTGTCAATGCCCATTTCTGAAGTTGTTAATGACCTACTCTTGGAGTTATCAATGTGACCATTTTTTCATTTCCCTTCTTTTTTGGGACTTAAGTGTAATTTCCCCGACAGAGTGAGAGGCTGAGAGATTGCAGGTGGAGACGAGAGTGAGCCACGACCAGTCGACCACGACCCACGAGTGATGAAATGAGAGAGAGACGCGAGAGGGGGAGACTGATACAGTGACGGAGTTAAGAGGGAGAGGATAGCGGTTAGCCACCGACAATAGAGCATGAGAGCGAGAGAGGAAGGCAAGCATCGAGCATAGCTAAATGAGGGATAACGATTGGGTTTGAATTTTTTTAAGGTGAAATTATACCAAACACCCTTAAACTTTAGGTCAGTTGCATATAATCCCACTGACATTTCAAACTTTAAATTTAAACCCTCTAACCCTTTTTTTATCAACACCCTGACCATGTTGTTAACAAACCCTTATTTTTTTTAATAAAAATTATCTTTTTTTTTTGCCATCTTTTTAATAAAAATTATCACGTCAAATTAACATATAACATATGATATCCTATATAAATTATTAATTTCATAAAACCTTCTAAACTTTAACCAGTTATAGAGTTAAACTTTTATTAGCAACAAATAACCCTCCCAACATTTCAAAGGGTTATAGAGTGTTTGGATGAGCGTGTTTAACCTTATAAGCTCGATTTTATAGCATATAAGCCCGAATCAAACTGGATTTTGTTTTTTAGATGGTTGGATGAACGTTTTTAACATTGCATACAGATTGAAAAAGTTACTGAACATTCCCACTGAGCAGCTCTTCTAGCCTAGCTGATCTTCCCTTCCTCGGCGGCCAGCGAACGTCGTTCAGCTGGATCGTTTAGCTTTAGCCTTGTGTTTTGTTGGAATCGAAGGATCCATACAGAGATTTCAGGAGATCGATGGAGGAGATGGTTGAATCGCACGGAGTTAGGGATTGGAGGAATTTTTGGGATGGTACCTGAAGGTGAACGGGAAGAACAATCACGCTTTCATTGTGGAGACTTTCGTCGATTTACTCGTGAGTTTATCGAAGAAGAAGAATCTTGTTTCTCCTTCTTCAACCTCTAATTACTCTTCTGCCATTTCTTCTTTCTCATCGTCTTCTTCACTACGTGTATCTCATTCTCAGGAAGCTCTCAATGATTAATTAATTACTGTTAGTCACAGGTTTTGTGAGTTTTTCTTGAATTTTCGCCAATCATTTTTTACGAGTTGGATTAGTAATGCACTAACATTGTGATGATATGAATATGGGCATGTAAACATTTCAACTAATTACAGAGTGAAAATGTCATTTGACTTTTGAAAATGTCATTTCAATTCGCAAGGGATCAGAATATAAGGCTATATATTTGTGAATTGTGAGATAAAGCATGTATACAATTATATATATATATATATATATATATGCATAAGAGCTAGTTGTAGATTAGATTTGTTCCTAAATATAACACCCAAATCTAACCGATTGCCCAAAACAAATAAACTCTGAAATTTAGTAAACTGTTTTTAATTCTAATTAAATAAATTATATTCGTTGCAGATGATAAATATACTATCTCAAGTCCTAAACATAAGATCTAAGTGACTTTTTTGGATATATTAAGAAAAGTAATTAAACTACTTTAAAGTATTAATATTATTATTTTTCTCCACACTAATTTGCTTAACTTATAACTATTATACAATATAATTATATACAACATATGATATGATTAAGTAACTTGTTTAACCTTTTTAGTCTATCCAAAAAAATCAACTAGGTCTTATATTTAAAACTAAGGAGTATAAAGTTAGGAGTAGGGCACTTGGTGCATTGTCCTAATGATAAAGTTGTTTCATCTTTCATGTAATTAACACAAGTTTTTAATTTTAAATATCTTATTTTCTTATAATTAACACAAGTTTTTACTTTAAAAAAAAACTTATTCAATCGTCAATTCAAACAAGTTTTGACTTATGGAAAATCACTTATTTAATCGCTTATCCAAACATAAATCATATTATAAAAACTGACTTTTCTATTAAAGTCATTTTTAATAAGTCAGAATCATAATAAGTCATTTTTCCTATCGCTATCCCAAACACACTTTTCTCTCATAAGCCCGTTTCTCGGCTGCTCTCAGAATGTTCAAGTCCTATCCATCCATTCCATCCGAGGGTTCATAAAGAGATCATTCAATTCTATAATCCCTGAAGCCTTCCCGAAAGCGCTCTCAGTTTATCGTGAAGTTTTAACCACATCGGTGATGCAAATAGAGAGCTCCGTCGCTACCCACCGTTAGGCACTATTAGAGAATCACCATAGTTTTGTCGAGGTATCTACGTTACAACTCTTCATCTATATCTTCACCCTTCTTTTTCATCCCTTTCTGTCTCTAAGCTGCATTTCTTCTTATTATTCTTTTCCTCCCTTCCGTTTAATTATTTTGAAGTTTCTGTTCTAAATTTCCTAGTTGGACTAAATTGAATTAGGATGATGAGGATCACAAGGTGGAAGTTTGTTTGTGTTCTGAATTTCTTAGTTTAATTGTACAACTTTTGGAAGTTTCTTTTATGTTAAGATGAGCATTTGGCCGAAAAAAGTCATCGGATAAGCAAAAGCCGCTGGTTTTAGTTTATATCTGGGTAAAAGGAGGCCTTCCAATCTTGTTTATATCTCCTCTATATTTGATGGTATTAGTAGTCCCATGGTTTCTCTGTTTCTTGACCCTTGTAGTTGAGGTGTTGTTGATGTCTGATGGCCTATGTCATGAGTTACCCAAGTTTTCCTGGATGTTGTAAAATGAAGCCTTTAAATGTTTGACTCTGGCTTAGTTTTTTTCTTTTTCTTTTGGAGTGAATGACTCATTAACCACCAGTTTAATTAATTATCTCAAGGACAAGACTTGGGATATAGTTTACTAGGTTTCCCTGTTAATCTCTTCAGTGAGAGTTATCACATGTGTACACCATCACTGCATTATCCTCAGCCTACTGATTTAATTAGGAACATTTGAGATTTGAGTTTTTGTAGATAAACAATATCCTAAGCCTACCTGTTCCTTAAAGTTGTCCATTGTTCAATATATTTTACAACCTTTGATATTAGGAATTAGCAATTTATACTAAACATGTGAACCAACCTCCTAAGCTAAAGTTTTAAATTTAAATTATGTGTATTTGTAGGAGTACGCTTGCATCTGCTGCCCTGGATGTTGTAGCCAAACATTCGAACTTGAAAATTTGAGGTAAAGATACTGCTGAATGTCTGTAAATTAGCAGATGCTTTCTAGTGGCTTTTAGACACAAGTGATATAAAATATTTGGACTAACTGAATTTGGTGGAATAAGCATGACTTCTATGTAACTAAAGTTAGTGTATATATATGTGTAGACCAGATTTGTTCTTTCCTTTTATAATTTGTTCCTTTGTGATTTGTAGACTCCCTTAGATTGTCCAACATCATAATTGGAAGTATTGGAAGAAAATGAATTTATTCGTTGGCTGAAAAAGGGAGGGGTAGAAATGTGGATAAGTTAAGGGGAACATCATACTTCTATTAAAATTAACGTGTACAATACATTAAGATGCCAAATACAACTATTACTCTCTAATGCACTCTCTAATATATCTAAAATAATGCATTACAACTATTGTATGAGCCTATAAAAACATCTACTTTATTGCTCTTCTTTCTTCTTATTAGGTGAATGTTCATATTTCATGATAGATTCAACAATGTCTAATCAGTTCCTAGCAAATGAAGGTCCATCTTCTATAGCTTCAACAATGTTTAGTCAGCATGGAGGATGAAGCATCCATTACTTGTAATGACAATTCAAAAGCTAAAAGTTTAGTCATTCAATCCAACAAGTTCTTTTTTATCAGCTCAAATAAAATACACCTAGGAAGAATTTATCTCAAATATCTCTCATATTTTCTTGAGAGTTTGATTTCTTTTTTTCCTTTTTGTAACAAAGAGGCTATGTTGTTTAATATGACAACAAATTCTATTTTATTCAATATGGAAGCAAACTCTATTCCGTTCAATATGGCAACAATCAGAGAGTTGCCTTTTCATTTCATCTAATTAAAAAGACAATACACATATTTACAGAGTGATTGAGACTACTCTAAACCCAGCACCACACAGCCTATGCAAGCATTACTATGTAATCTTTGGGTTCATTCACGTCAGTAATTACTGGACAGATTTGTAGATAAATGCTACCATAAGTTTATGTATAATTGCAATAGACAAGTTTCTAAAGATCACAAAAGTTACCGTTTGTTCATCTAGGTACTATCAGGCTCCTTAATATAGTAAACTCTAAATATACCTCTATCAACTTCTTGGCAAAGTACATTGGACCAAAATAAGAATGCGTAGTCTCCCAAGCATTTGAATATTCTCATGGAATAGCATGGTAAAGATTAAAGACATAATAACTAGAGTCATGAGGTTGAATGGAGGAAATAAAGGAAAAGTGACTGACTAATATAATCTCCCAAGCATTTGAATATACTTAAGGAATCATGTAAGATAAGACATGATCATTTGTGTTGAATGCTATATAAAGGAAACAGGATATTCCTATAAAACATCTGCCAAAGCTTTTTCAAGAGGGAGAATAGGAGATGGAAAAAATGAAACCTTCACGTTTGGTACCTCTAATTGTTTATAACAGTAAACTAGTCCCTCTTGTTTTAATTAGATTGATACAATCAGACCACTTGCCGAGTGAAGAATAAACTTCAGAATTCTCTGTAAACAGCAATGCAAATACCACTAGGCAGAAAGACATATTTAACAGCACAGGTAAAGAAGGAAAAGAAGCCTAAAGACATACCAAAGAGTTGTTTTTAACTGTAGCTATTTTTGTGATTCATACTATCCTCTGTCCTGTTAATCCAAAACATCAGCTTGCATAAATAAATATTATTTTTTACGGAAAAAAACTGACTTATTAATACAAGTCTTTTAAGTATTAGTAAGATGAGTAATAATGGAAATATTGAAGTCACAATTTTTAATAAACAAAACATAGAGGAAACAAGCCTCAAAAACTATACTATCCTACACCTCGGGTAAGCCAAGGTCCTTTTTCAGCACTGATACGAGCGCTTGCGAAGGATTCAAGTCGCAATTTTGAGAACTCATAAAATCTAAGATTCCATAAAGAAGGACCAAGGAAAAACGGATGAAAGTTTATTTGAGCCAGTTAAGCATTCAAAAGTCAAAGTCAAAGAATGAGGAAGAGAGGGATGGAAAAGAAGGGCGAAGTTATAGAGGAAGAGGTGTAAAGGAGATACTTGATTGTGGGCAACAATGGAGCTCCTTTTTTGCGTTGCCAGTGGGATGGAATTTTGACAGAAAAGTGAATCATGAAGGTTGATATGTGATTTTTACAAGCTTCCTAGTGTGTTCCTTTACGAGTCGTTGGATGAATTGGATGGTCAAAATATAAAGATTCTAAGAGAGTGGCTGCTGAGAGTATCTGCTCCCCATTTGAAAATTTAAATCTAACTCTCTTAAAATTTTGATTTATAATATTAAACCCATTGTCGTTATTTTTATCATTTTAATAATTTTTTTAAAAATTTTTTACTATTATTTATCAATTAAAATAGCTTTTTATGGCAAAATATATATAACTCCCTAAACTTTTATTGGTTACAAAAAACTACCCTGACATTTCAGAATTTAAATTTAACTCCCTTAAAAGTTTGATTTATAACATTAAACCTATTGTTGTTCCTTTTATCATTTTAATAATTTTATTAAGATTTTACTATGATTTGTCAATTAAAATAGCTTTTTTAGGGAAAAAACTAGAAGAATAACACTTAAAAAATATAAACAAATGAGAAACAACCTGATTTACAAGTGGCGAAGACATCATGAAAAAACGAAATAGTTCTATGAACAAGTGAGCTTAATTTCTTAACAACACATTAGAGCATGATCGAATCAATCAAATTCCATTTGCAAGTGGCAAACATGTCATGAACAAGTGGAATAGTCATATGAAGACGTAGAATTCCACTTTTTCACCAAGTACCATTTTAAAAGTGTTCATAGGACTATTCAACTTATTCATGACGTATTCGCCACTTACAAATGAAATTTGACTTAATATGCTCCAATGTCTTCTTGTTAAAAAAATTAATTTTTCTTGTTTATTGGATTATTCCACTTGTTCATAACGTGTTTACCACTTATGAATTGAATTTGACTTAATCATGTTCTAATATATTCCTATTAAGAAATTAATTTCTTTGGTTCTTACGACTATTCCACTTGCTCATGATGTGTTTGTCACTTGCAAATAGAATTTGACTTGATCAAGTTCCAATGTGTTCTTGTTAAAAAATTAATTCCACTTGTTCATAGAATTATTCTACTTACTCCTAGGATTATTCCACTTGTTCGTGCAGTGTTCGCTACTTGAAAATGAGGTTATTTCTCCGTTGTTTCTGAAAGAGTTACTTTTATCTTTTTACTTCAGAAATTAATTTTACTTCAACCCCACCAAAATATAGTGAAATTTCATATTTCTTTGGGGCTAATGTGAATTAATTTGCTACAATGATCCTTATGTGAAATAACTAATCTATTGTTGCTTTCTTTTGTGACAGAGATAGATTTTACCCTTAGAAATGGAATGGCTTTATATATGATAATGTATTATTAATTTTCTATTTTTATGATAATTTTAATTTATAGATTTGATTATGAAGGTACAAGTTCTTGAAAGCACATTAAGAGGAGCAAAGTAGGAGGGGGAAGGAGGGGATTAGAGATGTTTAGAGTGTTTTAGAAAAAAAATATCATATTAACTAACTTAATTAACATCTTTAGTCTACTAAAATTAGTTAATTAGATTTTACATTAAGAAACAAAGGAATATTATCTTTGTTTTTCAATCTTGATGTACTTTTTTTTTTCTGTTTTTTTAATATTCAAATGGTACTTATTTCACTATTGTGTTAAAAATTTGTAGATATTGATTTGATTCTTTCGTCTTATTCTTTTAATCAACTACTATTTTTAATCTTTGCAATCTTTTCTAAATTTTATAATCATCAAAACATGAGAATCTGACATTTCTGTTCCTTTTTTATATATGAAAAACCTTGATGTAATAAATTAGTACTAGAGAGAATTACTCCCCCTTAATATATGCAGTCATATACAAATGTAAAATCAAAGACATGATAAAAGATGCACCATTACCATTGAATGGTGTATTTTCCTTTACTTTTTACTCTTTCAAATTTAAATTTAATGCTTTTTTGTATATTTTTCTTGGGTTAATGTGTAAATTCATCTCATAGGTATTCTTAGAAGGGTAATATTATCCGGAAAGATTTTTGAATCTTAATATAAATTTTAAAACATAGTAATGTCGTTCCTTCCAATTAAAAATGATAATTTCCACTGTTAAATCAAATTGTTTGACTGCTGTTTATATGAGATACCACGTGGTAGACAACCTCACCATCCAACTCATTTTTAAATGTAATAACTTTGACTTTGACTCACCTATCCTTCTTTCTTAGACCCTCTCTCTCCTCTCTATCGGAACTTCATACCAAACCCAGCATTTTATAATATACCCATAAATCCTTCTCCTATGCGTTGCAGAGATTAACAAGAAAGGAGAATGAAGAACCCAGAAAAAATAAACAAGAAAGAAAGGAGAATGAAGAACCCAGATTCATGCCAAACCCAGAACTTTATTACCAGAAAAATAAAAGCAAATAGACCGATAACAACAAAATATCTTGCATCTGTGCTTATTAACATTGGGCATCTAGACAACAACAGTTTCTCCAATGATAAATTCATCACATTTGCTATGTGTGGTTTCATTTGTGCCCAAGAGATGCTGATGGCGCATCAGATTGTATATGGCAGAAGAAGAAAGCCAAAGATAAGAAAAACCACCACCAGCCAACATGAATCAAAAATTAATCAACAAGAATAACCCAAAATCATAAAATTAGATCTAAGAAATCAGGAAACACATTCAAACAAATTTCTCAAGCATATGTTCGTTGGAATTGATCTGTAAGCACAAATAATCACTACCTAAGACCACTTTTCATCCAGATCGATTGGCCTACATGCTTCTCCAACTCATTCCAACCATGGATCCGGCGGGGGGCTGTGGATCAGATCCTGAACAGCGGCTGAGCACAACTGTGAGATAAGCGACACTGGTCGGCGTAGAGGAAGATATGTCACTGGGGTTTAGAGGAGAAGTGAGCATCTCAACCGAAAGTGAGGACGGCAATGGAAGAAAAGATGATCGGGGCTGAGAGTGAGGAGGGAAACGACGGAGATGGAGAGCGGAGCTTGACAGCGGCGAGCTGTGGCTGGGACGGCGGCAACGACAGCAACCTGGTCGGAGAAGATGGCGGGGTGGAGGGATGGTTCCATGAGAAATTAGGTTTTTTTTTTTTTTTTTTTTTGCCAAATGAGACACACCTGCCACGTGGATTATATAAAAAGTGAGATGGATGCCATATGGGCTGGCTACATCAACATAATAGAGTCAACTAACGGTCAAATGTTTGAACTGTCAACAGTGAGGCGACGTTGCTACGTTTTAAAACTTTTAGGATGACATTGAAACAAAAAAAACTTTCAAGAGAATTTTACTTTTTCTTAAATATTTATTATTAGAAAATCCTTTGACTAGCTTAAGGTTAAGCCAATAGGTCAAAACTTTAATTTAGCAAGAGGGAATATGATTGAATGTTTTTAACAAAACTAATATTTTACGATATATAATTGATTATAAATTTAATTCAAATAGATGCTCCTTATAAGAGTCAAAATCGAATTAATTTTCTTAAAAAAAATATATTCAAACACCCTTGTACATATCAAAATCAAATATAAGGGTGCGTTTGAGATCACGTTTGGTGGGTCAAACCTGTATCCCAATAGCTAAAAGCCACTTTTTGGCATTCTATGGTGTTTGGATAAGTTTTTGCTTTTTTAATTGGACTTTTAAAAAAATGCTGCTTTAAGTCATAAGTAAAAATTTCATGTTTTTAAATTTTCCACCGTGAGGGGGGGAGTTTCTATCATAGAAAGAGAATAAATTAAATACCTCATGAAGAAAAGATACTAAGTCCCACATTCTTTTATTAAAATAATATTCTAGATTCCTATTATAAGTCCACTTGTAAATGAAAATTTTGGTCTTGATTATATAAGGCTATTGAAAGGTTAATAATGATTATTTTCAATTTTATCCTTATATACGAAAGTATCCAAAGAAAAAAATGAATAATAAAATTTGAGGGAAATTGGGAAAAACTTCGTCATTAGAAATTTAATTGGCGTGAATAACCTAATAAGTTTATATATATAAAGCATGATAGTAGTTAAATTGAAGTCATTCACCAATTAAATTTTTAAAAGGGTCGGGGACTTTTCTCCAATTTTTTCTAAAATTTAAGTAATTTAGTATTTTTTTTAAATTAATATATCCTTAAGAGTAATAGCAAAATAAGCCATGGGCCCAATTCTTTGCACTTTTGTCTCACACGTTACTGTTTATAAGAACAGTAACGACTTCATTTGTCAAGCCGTTGCCCAATTCGATGGCTTCGTTCAATACTGACGAGACATGAACAATTGAATGTTGTTCATCTGAGCTAGGGAAAATGTCTTCATTCATTTTGAGATTTGGTCTTCATTCATTGTGAGAAAGCCTCTTACCTTCCCAAGATACTCCCTGTAGATGGTCTTCATTCATTCTGAGATTTAGTGTAAATTGTTTTGGAGTGGGTGAATGTCTTCCGTTCCCGACATACTCGCCTTGATTGTTTCTTTATTCAGTCTGTGCATTTGTTTGTCTGAGCTCGGGAGCAACTTCTTTCTTTGCCGATAGTGCCGTCTCTCTTCCAAGACATGCGAAAAAGCTGTGGACGAAAGACAAAGCCATCATATGGGTAGTGAATAATGAACAAAGACTTCGTTTAATTTTTTTCCCTTGCTTAAGAATTTCCATTTGGTTCAATTTTTCTTGCTCCCATCATCTTATATTGTTTCTTCTATATGTCCGTTTTCGAGGAATGGTTCTGCACAACCTAAGGCTTGATGCTGTAGATCCTCACAAGACTGAGGCCACAAAGAGGCATATGGTCGAAGGTCATGATGTGGGTTGAGGCTTGATGCCGAGATGATTCTTCCATTGAG
Organism: Inga oerstediana; assembly: GCA_963210345.1. Classification (NCBI taxonomy): domain Eukaryota; kingdom Viridiplantae; phylum Streptophyta; class Magnoliopsida; order Fabales; family Fabaceae; genus Inga; species Inga oerstediana. The sequence continues at coordinate 37,793,019 of OY723405.1, forward strand.
GGCTTTGCTGCTGTCAAAGAGGTGTATCAGAAAAGTGTAGTAACTGGACTTGTATGGTCAAAGGTAATTTTCTGTTGGAGAATATAAGGTCTTGCATGACCTTTTTTTTAATAGCTTTGTGTATTCCATAATCAAAGTTAGAACAATGGTTGTATTAGAAAATACCTTTACAATGATGTTAAAATATGGTACTAACCCAAAGGTATTTTAATCACAATGTATATTGCAGAATGAAACTTACAACCATGCTTATTGGTATTTGCTTTTGGTTAGTACTTAGCACACTCAAAGAAAGTTGTAAAGGTATTTTTTCTTAATGGTCATGAAAAAAAAATCATTTCTGATTAAATGAAAAGGCATTTGAGTTTAAAATCTGTTACTAACCAAAAAGACATTTGATGCATTTGAACAATAACATAATGCAGTTTTTCTGCTATTTATCATGGATTTAATAGATTTCCATCTAAGGGTTTTTAAACTCATATATTGTTTCTATTTCCTTAGAATGAGCTAAGGAAAAAGTGCTCAAGTTCAATGAAGGGCTGTCATTTTTCTTCCATCACCCATCTACAAGGTATTGGAACATTGTATACAGTCTGTCCAATATGTTAGTTGAAATTAAACATATCTGCAGATTCCTCTATCTTTAATTTTAAAAGGGATTGTTCACACCCTTTACATATTGGTTGAGGGATCTTTACTAACTCTCTTCTCTTCTTCTTCTTCTTTCTAATTTTTTTTAATCTCATAAGACAAGCATCATCATCGCATCCATGTCCTCCATTGCCTGTACAAAAATGTGAAAAATTACAGTAGTGTTAAAATAAATTTACAATAGCAAAATTTAGCAGAGTAAACAATAAATTTAAGGAAAACATACAATGTCTGAGAACACGTTTGATTTTGGTACTTGTTCTAAAATTTTTATATCAATTACAACAGCATGTGTGATCGTTAAATTTCAGGGCCTTATAAATAATTGATTTGTGATTTTGGGCTTTTACCGTAATAATTCTGCCTGTAAATAAATTCAAAATTCAAATCATGAATAAAAATTTTACAAGGTGTGCTATGCCAAAATTTCTCATCTGAGCAATTACAGAATGTCACAGCAGTGGAAAATATAGAAATTCAAAAAAAAAAAAAAAAGAACGATAAAAAGTAAAAAATGTTAACTGAGTAGAAGTAGAGGAGAGGGCAAATTTCTTAGCTCTATCTCCCTCAAGCTTGAAAGCACAATTGTCTCACCATAGTTGGCGTCATCTTCTTCACTACTTGTTTTTGCAATTATATCCTCTGATTCCTTACAATTTTACAAGGTTAGGAATGTCAATTTACAATAACAGACATTTTATTGGAGTAAACAACAAATATGAGGAGAACATGCAGCAACAATTACGGAATGCGTGAGCCCAAAATTTAAGGGCATTGTAAATAATTAATTTGTGAATGAAGTTGGCCCTTTAATATAATAATTCTGCCCGTAAATAAATTCAAAATTCAAATTATGAATAAAAATTCTATAAGGTGTGCTATGCTAAAATGTCTCATCTGCGCAATTATAGAATATGCAAAAAAAAAAAAAGAACGATATATATAAATTCAAATATGTATATATATATATGGGGGTAGGTGTGGATAGTTTAAATGAGCGTACCAGCGTGTTATGTTTAGAAGAGCGGTAAACGTGGTTTTGGAGAAGATGGGGCATTCCTCAACTGTAAGATATTCCAGCTTTGGAAGTAAGTTGTTGTAGAAGCCTTCCTCATGGATTTCCACTTCGCTATTACAAACTCCCTTTATTTGAGAGCACTCTTCAATCCCCAGATCTGCCCGGTTTGGAAGATGCTGAGTAGAGGGCAGAGAGGGGAAGAGCCATTTCAACTTCCTGCATCTCTTCACTTCGAAATACTGAAGTCTTGGAAAGCACAATGAATTATTTGGAAAGTGATTATGCTCTTCTTCTTCTTCTGATGACATCACTTCCTCCAACTCTTCACATTCTTCAATCCATAGATACCACAAACATGGTAGGCTTCTCATCACAGTGCTTGGCAATATACACTTCAATCTTCTACATTTAATCACATATAACCACTTAAGATTTTGGAACTTGATGAAAGTGGGGCCCTCCCATACAGATATGAGGTTACTTGAATCCTCCAACCTCATGTTCTCTGCTCTTGAGATCAACAACATCCCTTTTTCTTTATTTACATTTGATGAAGTTTCAACATTTGAATCTTCTGTTGAAACCTGCGACAACCACAATTTCAGTTAAAAAAACACACAAATTAATTCACATCAATCAAGTTATTAGTTAGTAAAATATTTTTTTGAAAACAAAAAACTTGGATTTAAACAGATAAAAAAATATATATACATTGTGAGCATAGTGATCGAGCAAACTCTTTATTGATGTTATACAAATGTTTATATATCAATGTATGATTACAGGCCAATTAAAAATCAATTTATATTTGATTAGTAGTTTACTGCCCACACAGTTATTCCATATTTTCATCCACTGCGCTCTGAAAATACTTTGCTTTCACTCAACAAGTCATGTGTTCTGATAATACAGTTGCAGCTACCAAAAGGATACTCCCTCCAATATTTAATATAAGACATATTTGAGAAGTTGATCTTGATACTAAATATAAGATCTATTTTTCATATTTGTCAATTTATTTCCTAATTTATCCCTATTGATGCTCCCTCAACAAAAATCAAGAAGGAGATGGGTAGAGAATTAAGAAAGATGACTAGGGTGTTTTAGAAAATATATATCATATTATCTAACTTAACCAACTTCATAAATCTAATTGAATTTGATAAATATGTCTTATATTAAGAACCGGATGAAGTATATATGATTCTAATATACATATTATTCCATCTAATTTGAAGACTCTAATGATGACCGTGATATAGAATGTTCATTCATACCGATATTGTTCCCAATTGTTGAAGGGCCGATCCCAAACTTGAATCAACAAATTTGGGGCAGTTGCGTATGTTGATTTTTCTGAGTTCCACCTGAATCTGCAACCCTACTTGACAAACACTCATGAAATTTGGCAAATTTCTTAGCTTTATCTCCCACAAACTCGAAAGCTTAATTGGCTCATCGTAGTTGGCATCATCTTCACTCCCATGTCCAAAAATCTCCTCCAATTCCTCACAATCAGATAAGGTTAGGGAATTCAACTTGGGAAGGTTGTTTTGGACAATAGTGCTCACTGAGAATAAAAACTTCAAGTTTTTAATGTGAGTTACTTCTAAGGAATGAAGATATTGGAATCTCATAACTTGTGTGGGAACAAGACCTCCTAGCATTTGTTGTTGTGATCTCAATATTTCTGAGTCGTTGGCTTCTTCTGGCTCATCATCACCAATGACTTGCCACTTGTGTTCAACTCTAGCACTTTGATGAATATCAATATCTCTGACATTTAGTATAGAAAGCGGAAGATTGAGAGGCTCCTTATTATTTAATTGGCTGTATTTCATCTCATACTCCCTTACAAACCTCTGCATAGAAAAGAGAAGCGAAAGGTGAGGGAAATAAAATATTATAAGTTCCTTGGAAAGATCATTAAAAGAACGAGATCAACTTAACCTAAATCTTTACATACGAGATTTGACTTGAGATTGTAATACATTTATATAAGGGTTCTTGTAATTATTTTGTTATATCAAATGTTTCTCCATGTTTCACTACATTACATGATTATTAACGATCAAACTGTAGAAATGACAATTTTTTATATATTTGGTATTTCATTTATTGAAGGATAATTGGTATTTCATTTATTGAAGGATAACAAGTTAACACATGCAGGAATGTAAGATGTCTTGGTCACTTGTTTGTCTATATTTATTTATGTGATAATCATGTCAAAATAGGAAATATATAATGCATTATCGCATAGATGGAGAACAGTAGTTACCTCTTTAGTCCAATCAATAGTTGCACTCTTAATCGGCATAAGTTTTGGGCAGTCATGAACCTTAACTCTGCAAAACTCCCCTGTGTGAAACTTAAACCCTTGGCAGACATTAACAAGTCTTGGCAAGTTATCAAGTTCCATATCTTTCATGTTTCGAAATGTAATTTCCCTTTCACTGTTAATGTCATGATCTTCAGTATTTGAGCACTTGAAAATTTCTTCCATTTGAGAACAATTGAATATGCCTAAAGTGCTTAGTTGTGGAAGCATTGAGGGAGTAGCACTGATCATGAAAGATAAAATGAATTTAAGCTTGTTGCACTCAGAGATTTTCACGCTCTTCAATTTCACCAGACAAGATTCAGCAATGGATAGATTATTTTGACCCTCTTCATTCCCCGAAAAAATTGCCTCCAACTCATCACAACGAGATATGGTTAAAGAAGTTAACTCTGGAAGACTTTGGCAGATCTGATCAGAAAAGACAAATTTCAATCTTGCACAATCTTCTAAAATTAATTCTTTAAGGTATTGAAATTTTGCAATTAGTTCTCCAACCCCAATCTGATAGTGAAAAATGGATTCTGCTTGACAGTTATGAAGTATAATCCTTTCTATAGTTGCCAATGGCTTGTATTCGTCATTCCTCAATTGATGACCCTTAAGTTCCTGTAATTCCTTTGTGAAAGGGAAGGGAGGAAAAAAGGAAAACCATTAACATATTTCCTAAAAAATATGACTCAATATTAATTAAAATTTGGGGAATTAGTATGAAGTCCCAAATAAGAGACTTAATTATCAAGAATTCTCAACAAGTAAGGAATTGATATTTCTTATAGTGAAACTTGTCATTACATGCTCTTCAGAAGTCAGTGAGATTTTTTGATAATTAAGTCCATTTGTTTGACCTCGTAATAATTCCCCCATAAAATTTTATACGCACATGTATTATTATAGCGTAGATATAATAAAAAAAGAAATTGATAGTATAAGGAATAATGACAATTGTAACTAAAAAAGGGAAGAAAAGAAAACGACAATCATCAACATACTTCCTAAAAACACCAAAAAAATCACCCATATGCATATATAAGAAAATGGAGTTCCAATGAAGTCCAGGAAATATTATCATGAGGAGCCCACAAGAGTCAGTATTTAATGTATTTTTTAAGGTGAATGATGAATAAATCAAATGACTAAAATATAAAAATAACAAAATGTAATTTCGGCACTGAATATTTTTCAATGGCGTGGGCCGTGAAGTATGACGACAAATTGTGGCACACAAAAGGAGAGCAGAGAATGTAAGGCAAGATGGATAGCCCAACTTCTATTAAGGTGAATTTTTTAATAAAAACATATGTTAGGAATTTTTTTTAAATAACAAATTGTGAATAAATTAATTGAACGAATCATCTCTCAATATGTATTCACATAAACACTATTTGCTATTTAACGCATTTTAATTATTTTAATCACGTGAACAAATTAATTTTTATGTAAAAAAATATTTTTAACAATTTTTTTTCTGGCAATTCAAATTAAATGATAGGAGATCAAATGCGTACCATATTTGGACAATCCCTCCAATTTATTGTCTTTATAGATGGCCAACTTGTATGATACCTCTCTGAGCAAATTCCGACAAGACTTGGAAGATTTTGCAGCTGGAGATATTCTAAAAGAGGAAGCACTAACTGAGTTTTATCTTGATCATGAATGGGTTGTTCTTCACCAGCATTTTCACCGAACACAAATTTCATCTCAGGAGCACTTGATACAAATAGATGCTCCAATTGTACAAACCTTTGAGCTAAGAAGACTAGGCATACATATTCTAATTTGCAGCAATTATTCACAGACAAAATTTTCAATTTTGGGAACCTCACATTCTCCCATGCATCACCACCAACCTCTCCCTCTAATACATGCTTTAATTCACTGCAACTTTCTATTTGGAGCTCCTCTAAGGAAAACAGAGTGCAAGCAGCAGAGACAAGGAGGAGAGATGTCAACATCGGACAATCAGAAATTCGGAGAAACTTCAGATTGCCTAAGTTGCAATCAGCAGGGAATATGTGGAGTAATTGAGGGCATTTGTATATCCGTAGTCTTTCCAGCTTTTGGAACAAGGTGAAAGGAGAATGATCACGACATAGCTGTTTAAGATTATCCATATCTCTTAGAACTAACTCATCCAATCTTGGCACAATTGTATCTCCATGAGGAGTAGTTTCATCCATAATGCATTCTATCTTCGAACACCTTGTAAGACATAGTTTACTTAACTCATTCATGCCTCCTACACCTTGGACAATATTAGTCATGAAACTATTGCGGCCTCCTTCAAGCTCATAAAATTCAATTGCAATTGCTCTTTGCGCAAGGTCCTTGATTATATCACCTAACACAGAGATGTTTAATTGTCCCAAGTGTAAAGATCTTGCGCCTTCATCCTGAAATTTGAAGCCTGCACTACACTTCCCAATTTCTAAATTATACATTCTCAACTTCATCACAGTTGTGAGGCCTACAAGGTATTCATAGCAACTCGCCTTTTTTGAGTGTGGAAAATGTTTGGGTACATACAACTCTTCTAACTGTGAACACATTCCTATTACTTTATAACAACATTCTTCTATTGTACACCTTGACAAATCCAACAACTTCAGCTTGTTCAATTTTTCAATTCCATTTGGCACTCTTTCAAATTTACTACCTCGCAAGTCAAGAATTTCAAGTCTTGTAAGGCTTACCACAAAAGAGATGTCACGTAAATCCCAATGTTGCAAGCGCAAAGTTCCAAGATTAGACAAGTGTTGGATTGGTTGAGGATGTAATTCAATCCTATTCCTATACATGTGCATAATAATCAAAGCCTTGAGTTGTTTGGTGCCTTCAAATGATGCATGTGATATATCCAAAGTTTCACGTGAATGTAACAATAGAAACTCAAGCTTTGGAGCATCAAACTGAGAAGGAAATGGAAGTAATTTATCATTATCATGCCATGATGATATGGCAAAGCAATTTTTTATTGCTTCACTAGCAATCAATTTGTTCAATTCTTTTGCACAGTCTACCATAATGGTACGATTCTCTTCGGCTGATATCCATAGAGCTACATCACGAACCATGTCATGCATTTTCACACATTTTTCATTCTTGAAGTTGACAAAATACATCAACAAGGAAGAGTCAATAAGAATATTCATAGCTACAAGAACTTGGCTCCTTGCTATTTCAAATGAGTCAGCATCTTCGCATAGGCCCAACCCAACCCCATATCTGAAAAGATCTTCAATGATAATTTCATGATCTTCGGGAAACACAGCACACATCAAGAACAACTGTTCGGCTTCTACATTTCTCAAGTAATCATAGCTTAACTTGAGACAAGTAAAAGCCTTATCCTCATTAACTGGTTTAGAATGTTTCAACCTGTGCAATACTACATTCACCTCATCAACGCCTTTTCTTCTTAAGCACCTGCCTATGGCCACAATTGCAATGGGTAGTCCCTTACATTCTGCGACAACTTCTTGAGCCACTTTTATAACACCATCATCTACTTTAGCATGAGTTTGAAATAGATCCCACGCTTCACCTTCTGTTAGGAGACCCAAAGGAATAGTTTTTTCGCAATCCATCAAAGTACATACATCTTGACGGCGTGTGGTGAGAAGAACTTTGCAGTTTCTTGGACCTTTATCCCCAAAGGGATTCCCTATTTCCTCAAGGTTCAAAGTATCCCATACATCATCCAATATAATCAGAATGCGTTCCTCGGGACTTTGTAATTTCATGGCAATTCTTCTTGCCCTTCCCGCTTCAGTTTCTTCCTTCAACTCGAGTCCCAACATATCCGCAATTTCACCTTGAATCTTCCTAATATTTGGACTTTGGGAAACTGTTGTAATTATAACTCGATCAAATAGCTTTGACTCTTTGGCTTTCTTTCCTACTTCCTTTACTAAGGTGGTTTTGCCTGAACCGCCCATACCCCACAACCCAATCATATAGCTATCATCGTCTTGCAATGCCGCCCATAGTTCATCATATGCCCTTTTTGTTGACTCAAAGAACGTAAAATCTTTAGAAGAGTGATACTCTATATCTGGAACAATAACATGATGGGAAAACGGATTGAAGAGATCACTCTTTGTATTCAGATCAATCATCCTCTGGACTGTCTTGGCCAACTTTTTGCAAAGACAATATCTCCTCCAAGTAGGACACCACCCTCGAAGGCAACCGTTGTTGGCCCTTAGTTCTCCCTCCAATTTCTCCACCCCTGCTATGAGGCTCTCCACGTCCTTCTTCCACTTGTTAACCTCATCATCAATCCTCTCAGTCCTGTTGATGGCCTCTTGAACACGCTCCTGCACCCTCCCTTGCTTGAGTATCAGCTGCTCTTTTCTGATGTCAACATTTCTGGTGATTTTGCCGATACAGAACAAATATTGCAGCTGCCGTAAAGCTGGATCCACCAAATATTCAGCAAGTTTTGCTGCTACCGACACACACACCTCTGCCATTTGATATTAATAGCAACCTGAAAAGAGTGCGATTCAACATCATCATTGTCAAATGATAAACTTTCATTTTGAATAATTGAGGCATCTTACGTACTAAATCATTCATGAAGATATCATCAAGATCCAAAGAATGATTTATTTTCTATGCAGAAAAAAATAAGAAAGATCAATTGTTTTGGCTCAGCTTTCTTACTCCAGTATCATGTTTTCCTCCCAGTTAAGTTCAGATATTGAAGTAACAAAATTTAGTGTTTTATGATTCTATTTTCTCTAGTAGATCGATGCAAAGGTGAAAGAAAGAAGAAAAAATGCAGCCTACAAATGAGAGCAGCAATTATTAGCAGCTAAGAAGCTACTCATACTTAGAGAATTTAGTGATATCACAGATAGATGCTTATGTATGGAAAAACAAATAGAACAATGGTAAGAAAAAACAGAAAAAGAAACTTCCGAAGGAATAAACAGAGGAAAATGAGACACTGATTCAGGAGGAGAGGGAATATGTTGCTTCATACCTGTGAAGAGCTTGCAGTTTCAATGTTGGGTTGTAGATTTTCAAGAGTGAGAAGAACAGATTTGCAGTGCGATGAGCAGATCAGATGCTGAGAGAAATTGCGTCGTTGAAAAGTTGAGACTTGCAAGTTGGGAGTCACAGTCCGTAGATGTTTCAGGTTTTGTTTTTTTTTTCCATTTCTTTTTACCGCAAAACACGCGGTCTAGATTCCAACATCCAAAAGTCAAAAAAGGTATCATATCATTTTTATTTTTCAAAAGTGACAAGAATTTAAAATTGAAACTTCAGAGTTTTGTTTTAAATTAACTTTTTTTTTATACATAAATGGTCAATACTTGATACAACCAAACATATTCTGATGTGTGCACATACATACATCCTAATTCTTATGAGTTCTTACGACCCAACACAATTTTGATTAATTTTTCACTAATTTATAGTAAAACATTATTGTCAATACTTAAAATTTTTCAAGAAATAAATATCAAGTTAGACAAATTTTTATTGGTGTTGCTAAATAATTTCAGGTTTTTAATCTTCAATATAATGAAAAATCTCTTTTAATTAAAACCGAAGGTGAGACGTGAGATCAGATAATTTATTACTTAGTGCCTTTTTGGATTAGCGGTGGAGAAAGAGCTTTTTTTGCAAATGAGATTTTGAAAAAGTCATATAAAAAAAAAGTCAGATTGTATATGTGATTTGCGTTTGGATTGGCGGTGGCAGAAGTGACTTTTTTTTTTATCTCCATCTGAGTAAAAGCAGCTTTGATCTCCATCTGATAAAAACTCCATTTTCTGCAGAAGCCCGGCTATCACAAACGCTCTTCCAAACACACTAAATGAGCTTTTGGGGCTTTTAACTACCAAATGTACTTTTTTAACCTTCAAACGGGTTCCCAAACAGACCCTTACTATACAAAAAGTTTGCGAAAATCAATACTATAAGAAAGATCTGGATATGTATCGAAAAAAAGAAAGGTCTGAATAATTCTAATAGAAATATAAAATATTTAATTATAAACAATTTCAATTAGAGAAACATAATAAAGAAAATGAAGAATCTTATATTAACTACAGCAACATACTCATATAAATTATAACCCATTTGAGTTTAACAATGATCATTTCTCTCTTAACATGAGTTAGATCTCATCATCATATACATTAAACACATTAACCATGATTTTATAGAGACTAAAATCTCAACAAACTAACTGCTTAATTAATTTCACATAAATATCTCTAACGTTAATCCAAAAGAACGTAAATATAGAAAATAGTGTCACTGAACATAAACACATATGTACAGAACAGACAGTTTAATTTATCTTTTTTTTTTTTTTAACAAGATAGGCGAGGATAGCCTTTTAGACTTCTAGGACCTTCACCTGGATGTACTTCTTTATCAAGCCTTGGCTTGCCTTTCTATCTCAAAAAAAAAAAATTAAAATTTTTTTTTTTGCTTTCTAAAATAAGAAATCAAATTATTGAAAAAGTTGAAGAAATGCGTCTGGGGACATGATGATGATAAAATATCCCCATCACCTGCTTTCCAGCGAGGTTTCCTTTGGACCATATCCAAAAGTTAGAGTGTGGAAAAAGAATCCTATGTTGATTTGATTTTTTTAACTTTTCTTAAGCTACAATTATTTGATGACAATCTAAATTTCTTATTTTGTATTATTTGATTCCTACTTTCTTTGGCAGCATTCGGGGACATAATGTCCCTACTACTTGCTTTAATTTTTCTAAAAAATTAATTATCTTTTAATCATTATCAAAAGAGACAGCAAAGCGCGTGAGCGAGAGGGAGAGAATTCCTCAATAATTTACAAATCAAATTTAATAATTTATGTTCCAAATCAAACTTACATGACAAGTTGAGTTATGTTATTTATAAGTCAATTATATTACGTGCAAATCATTTGGTTTTTTGTTGCTTTCTAAAATATGAAATCAAATTATTGAATATAAATCAAAGTAATTTTCTGACTTAGCTTGTATTTAATTTATTTTTTCATGAAATCTGTAAGTAATTTTCTCAAAAAATAATAGGGGAGAAGAGCAAGATAGAAAAGGAAATACAAAACCAACAAATTGTTAGTTGAAATGATAAGGGGCCTCCCTTAAAGAAGAGGACACATTTGAATTTTGAGAAGTATATTTGTTGAGATGAGGTCAAATTTCTTGTATTTTCTTTAGTTTTTCTCTCACCGCCACAGCATATATTGCCTTACCATATTTTATTCAACCCCACCGTCAAAATCTGTAAATATTATATTTCAGACTTTTTACCATCAAATAAATAAACCCCAAATGATGAAAAAATGATAAAAATCAACTCTATGCAATTACATTATATTACTAACAAAAGCAAGTAGTGTTATTTCAGCTTTTGGAATTTTTTTAACAACTAGCTTATTCTTATTTATAAATGGATTTGAATTTATATAATTAAGACATGTAATATTAACTATCTTTGTTTATAAATATGTTTTTTATTTTTTTATTTGTTAGTGGTTTAATTTGGTACTATGTACTACTACATCTCATTCTTAATATAAGAGTTAATTGATTTTTTTTGAGAGATTAATAAAGCTAATTAAATTACATTAAAGTACTTATATTTATTATTTTTATTCAAACTAATTTTCTTTACTTATAAACTAATATATAATCTAATAGTTCACAACATATATTATAATTAATTAGTTTATTTAACTTCCTTAATTTCTTTAAAAAAAATCAACTAGCTCTTATATTAAGGACTGAAGAAAGTAAGATATATATAAGAATTACTTCCAATGACAGGATACATGCACTTATAAAAAGGAATTAACTTGTCATGTATATATTTTTCTCAAACATATTAATTTACTCATATATTAAATTAAATATTAATTTATTTTTAATTTCAATTATTTAGATTTGAAATACATTTAAACCAATTATTTTGATTTTTTTTTTTTGTATTTTGATTATTTAACTATATACTTTAAATACCCATTTATTGATAGAGATAAACTCTTACGATTTTATGACCCAGGTTTATGATCCGAATTTACGTCGCTGTCACGAGTTTGTTTAAACTCGCGAATTTGACAACCTTAGTTAAAACATGTTTCATTGTTTAGAAATGGCTATAGGCAGAACTGTTGGTCATCAAAATAGAAAGCAAATCATCTCCACTACCTTATGGTCCACTTCCCTTCCACTGTCTTAATCCACCCATTCATAAAATCCAATGGAAAAAAAGAATTCATTTAATGGATGTCACTGTGTGGATTAAGGCAGTGAGAGAATCCACTTCCATCAAAATAGGCCTCCCAGTCTGTAAGCAAATGGGTCTCCACCAAATTGTTCTGACTCTTTAGATGCTTTTAACCTCCTAATGAAGGATTGTGAATTATATCTTGAGATTTTAATCTCTATGAAGATTGGACTGTGGAGCTACACCAGACATATAGGGATATATTATTAGATTTGCTGATTACTTAGCTTGTGAAGGGCACAATGAATTTGCCAAATTCTACGAATTATTCCTAGTCTTTGTATTTCAAGCCTTGGTTTGCTTTTTTAATACAAATAAGCTTGCCGTTTTAATTCAAATAAAGAAAATGAGGCTTTCTTAAAAAAAATGAGCAATATATAGTGTTCATAGAAGCGTGATTTATCAAATTTGGAATCAATTAAAGGAGAAAGGTGATGCTTCTTGCAAGACAAAGAAACTATGGAAGCAAAAGAATGGATTTAGACCAAGTGCAATAACAAGAAAGCTCCCTCGTAAGGTGAGGTCATATGTTTGAATCTGTTTATAACTTCAAATAGTTAGTAATTACCCATAATGGTAGTGGTGAGAGATTTATTATAAAGTTTTAAGAAATAGATTTAATTATTCAAAAGTCCAATAACAACTGAGGAGTATACAATAATAAATTTAAGTGTAGAAAATGACAAAATGTTTATACTACTTATTTATCATTGGAACTTTTTAGTAATTTAATTCCTTGGAATCTCACGTTAATTTTTCCTAAAAGAATATTAGCGAGACCCCATTGAGAAGATCGAGAAAGGCTGAAATAAGCTTTTTGAAGCCATATTTGAAACGAGAGAACGTGATGGGGTGTTTGAAGCATCATTCTTTCTCATCCTAACATAAAGTTGCTGCCATTTTGTCTGACCTAAAGCCAATGAAATATTTCCTTCTCCATTTTGTTTTTGGTCCCATGTGATTGATTAATGGAATCAAAAGTCTGCATAAGAAAAAGAAAACCTCTGCTAAAAGGATTAACAAAGGATGGATTGAGTTCAACTTACTTCTGCGTTTATGTTTTGTCTTTTTCAGTTGGTTCTTTTTTTTTTTTTTGGAGAATTATAGTAGGGTCCCAAGGAAGGAACTTAATTACCAAGAAGTCCCTATAACGACTGATGAGCATGCAATAACAAATTCTTGAGTAAGAAATAATAATACCTCACTTGTTATTAGGATTTCTTGGTAATTAAATTCTTTTCTTAGGACATAATAGCTATTCCTCCTCCTTTTTACCTATCTTGTTATCATTTATTTTATCTTCTCTTATGCAATAATATAGAAGCTTTTGTTGGCCAAAAAACAAAAGGATTAAAAAAAACTCTTGCAAGAGGAAGAAACTCTCAGCCTATCATGAATATATATGGCTCTTGGGTTCTAAGAACTCTTACCAAGGGATTGGCATGCTGTTATTTGATATCCATTTTACCCCATCAGCATGTTTTTTACTTTCTCCCTTAAAGACTAAAGTAATTTTTTCAAACCAGAACCTCTCCGTGATTTTGGACAAACCTATTATTTGGGGATAAAAGCTAATCTCCCCGTTGTAAAAACCAAAATCACGAGTTTAGGATGGGCGTTTCTGCCATTCTGCTTATAAAACCTTGGTTGGGGCCAGAAACTTGATTTTGAAAGTTATCCCAAACAGGTTAGTGAACTCCAAGCCAGGGCAAGTCATTAATTTTGAATGTTAACATTATCCCTAGTAGATAAATTCTTTCGGTTCTAAACATAAAACCTCAAACTCTTTTACCTCACGATTATTTTTTCAAACTAACCCTATTAATGGTACATATAAGATAGTATCTTATGTAAAGAATAAAAAAGAAGCACTTTAAAAAAAAGGAAATACACGTTTTTAAATAACTTAGGTAACTTTCTTAATTAAATTAATCAACTCCTGCATTTAAGAGGAGGAAGTACATTTTTTGGCATATCCTCTCACAAACATCACTATAATAATTTGGGGGGGGGGGGGGGGTTTGAAAGACCAACTAATCAATATATATATAAATACTCTTCCACCAAAGTTACTGTTCACAAGGAATGCATGGCCCAAATTTTTTTTTTCTGTTAAAGGTTACTTTTTACAAGAAATCAACGATTCAGATTGCTTCTTGCCTTACACACGGTTCCCTATCGGCTTTGCTTTTGGTTTCCCGCATTCTGAATTGTGCGTTCAAATTTCAAATTTGTTAACCTGTTTTCCCGGGCACTATATAACCAAAAATACCCGAGTTCCTGTCATTTCCTCCCAGCCAAACCAAATCGGAACCGGCCCGCTCTCCGCTTCCACTCGCTACTGCATGATTCTTCCTTCAGTGCTTAGGTCCGAAATGCCTTATATGAACCTTTTGACCATGTAAAACCTCCAAGACGTGTGCGGGCCATTGTTGTTTTTACTCCACCGCATTTCATTATTCGTGTGAGAACTGTTTTTAGTTTCCTGTACCTAACAAAGTCCTGTTAGCTTTTGCAACTGAAGATAAAGGTGTTTGTTTTCTAATTGTTATTCGTAGTCAAAGGTATTTCTATAACCCATTTTTAAAGTTTGTTTATATTCATCCCTACCTTTGAATCATACTTGCATGTAACACTATTCTTACTCTGTTTTTTCCTTCTGCAAACAGGGTCTCTCTGCCAGATCTCGGAGCTACATTTTTTCTTCAACGAAGAAGAAGAAAGAGGAGGCTTTCTCCATGAGGATACCTGAGACAGATTCCGGATCTGAAAAGCGGTCTTCGGCGATGACGAGGACGGGTGTTTACTATCAGTACCGCCAGTATAAGAGACGATATAAACGAAGTCACGGCAGAGGAATATGACAAATTATTGCTTCTAAATAAGTCCATCTCGATATTGAGGGAAGACTTAAAAGCGGAAGATGAAGAAAAAGAATAGAGAGGGAGCTTGAGCTAAGAGTAAGAGGGGGCAGCAAGCTTCAGCCTGAGATTTTGATCATCTTCACCTTCCTCTACTTCACTGTAGCTGTCGGCATTCACCCTAAATACCATCACTACCGGTCGGAGTTGCAGTGGTGAGTTGCGGACAGAGTCTCGAGAGAGCTGAGTTGCGGACAGAGTCTCGAGAGAGCTGAGAAGCTCGGGAGAGAGGCGACACGGAGAGGGAGAGGAGCTCTAAACCTTCGGTCACTTCCCTCTCACCACCACAGATCACCTTCACCGTCTGCAGCAGATCAGAACAGAGGAAAAGACGAGACCACCATCCCTGTTCATCACACCAGAATCAGAATCACCGTCGGAGCTGCACTTCCACACAACCACCTGCATCAACCAGAACACCATTCGACCTTTTCTGTGTTTTCTAGCAATGTTCATGTAATTCCGGTGAGATTTCCAGATTCCAATATATAATCTAAATCTCAAACTGTTGAAGGGGCTCTGTTCCACTGTATCTTTGTGTTCCCCTTTACTGCAAGCTTGGGTTTAGGGGCTCTGTTGAAGGGCGGCAACAGGAAAGCACAACTCTACGGTTTTCATCAAGGGTGATTAAGGTTTGTAAATCCCTACAAGCTTCTACACTGGAAGAAACTAATTCTCTGATATTGCATCCCAAAGAAGGAAAAAGAGTGCGAAAAGATACGACAGCGAAAATAAAAATCCTGCCAACCTGTTTTTAGATATTTTTTATAGATGAACTCGATCATTTGATTAGACAAGGATACAGTGGACATTTGGTTTCCATTGTGGCAGTGGCTTTCCCCTATTCAAATAAAATTTAAAAAACCAAAAAAAAAAAAGTTTGTTCGTTTTAAATATTGATTTTCAAATCTAAGCCTAAAACTTGCAAATTCGTTTCAAACCAAATTGAATAATTAATTCAAAATGTTTGTTAGTTCTATAAAATGAATTTCAAATCAAAGGAAATTATAAACAATTTGATATATATTATATCTTCAACTAAAATTTAAAACACTTCTAAAAAATTTGTTAGTTTTGAATATTGAATTTCAAATCTGAATTTAAGAAATAGCAAATCCGTTTCAAACCTAACTAATTCAAAACGTTTGTTAGTTTTAAATATTGATTCCCAGCATTTTTGCGCAAAGGAAGATTTTAATTTACAATGTGTTTTTATTTTTAATATAAGCAATTTGCAAATAAGCTAAGGTGTGTTTTTAATTTTTAAAGTAGTCAAAACTGAAGCTCTATGTTTGATTTCCCCCCGCCCCCTTTTTTCACGTGAACATTGGAAGTAGTTATAGTCTCAAGGATGACCTCCAGTTTTAATTGAATGGGAAAATCAGAGGAACAATAACATATCTAAAAGATGGTGTCAGTAAGTCTAGGATTGATGTAGGCATGGATACATGAATTCTGAAGCACGTGAAGATCTCTGCAAAAGGTCAAAAGGATAGCTGTCAAAGCAATTGATTGGGCACAGGAGTTCTGAGAACTCTTTTTCAAGGAGATCTCTAGAATCTTTTGTTATCATAGATGATTTAAGTGTAAATAGATCACTTGATTAAGACACGGCTGAAGGGGATATTTGTTTTCCATCGTGAAAGACATGAGACCAATGGGTTTTTGAGTATAATGTCATGTAGAAGTTGTGTTTTTTCCTGTCACTTATTATGTTAAGTAATGCAGGAATGAAACATTGTTTCCTACAGATTATGAATGGAAAAGCACGTGAACACTAGAATTCGCTCTTCCACTTTATACGGCCAAAAGGTCATATGTCGGTGGAAGGTTTTGAAATTAAACAAGTCCCTTATTTTTTCACTGGACCACACTTGCACTAAAGATCATAGATAATGCAGGATTGAAACTTGCTTCATGCAGATTATGGTGGTTTTGCTAAGTTAGAGGGTGTGTAAATTTATTCTTTTTTTTTTTCTCAATGTCACATTGAAAGTTTTAAAATAGTTCCATATGGACAAGCTCCCTTATAAAATTTAATGTTCACCACTTTAGCTTTCATTATAACATAATATTTATGCTTGGAAATTCATAATTGTTTTTTTACCTGCAATTAAGATAAATTTTAATAACGAAGTACATATGGAATTTTAGATATCTATTTGGCATAGAACATGTGAACATATTAAACTCAGGTTTGTGAACTGAATTGAGTTTGGTTGATGCAAAATTTAGTTTTGGGAAAAATAATTATTTTATTTTCTGTCATTTCAAAAAAGAAAGAAAGAAAGGACAATTAATAAGTCATGTTGATTTTATATCTATAAAAACATACTTTTAAATAATTATAATCAATTGCTTATGTTTAAAAAAATTATACTTGAATAATTAGAACCAATTTATATATATTGTAAATATATTTATTTCTTCAGCAAACTGAAGAAGCTATTGAATCTGTTTTTATTTAAATTCGAGTCGCGTTGTTTTATGTTATGAACCAAATAAGCATCATTTACTGTTGAAGGTGTACTAGGTTATGTGATGGATTAACATGGGTTAAAAAAAGGTGTAACGTTGTTTTAATAAAATGCTCCCCGTACAACACGCGGGGGAGTAAATGCTCGTGGATAATTAACAAGACAAAATACTTCAATTTAGAATAGTTTCTTCTAAAAAATAGATATATTTGACGACTATCAACCTAATGTAAATAATATATAATTTCAATTTAGAATACTTACTTTTTTAGATATATATTTATTTTGATAAAGTAACCATGGTTTTATTAATAACTCTGTAAATTAATTTAGTAGGACCCTTAAAGTCTTTTAGGCAGAAGAAAAATGGGGAGGAATGGAGAGAAATTTCTATTCACAAAATACAAATACAAATATATTATTCTTATATTATACAAACACTGGCATATATATAATTTAATATATTATTAAATATTTCATTGGATAAAATATACTTGGTTTTTTAAGAAAATTGCATGAATTTTAATCATTTTTAAAAATTACTCAACGTATAATTAAATATCAATTTGTTTGTCACGATATTACAGTTTTTGAAATTTTGGTTAAATTAATTTTGATAATGAATACAATTTTTTTTGTTGAAAATAATACTCCCCGCGCAACGCGCGGGAGAGGAGTTGCTCGTTATGACAATTGTGAGATAATGGAGAAAAAAATATACCAAAATATTAAACATTCAGCATCCAGTGCCTGAGTTGCAAGTTTTCCAGTTGTCGAACTAATAAATTGCGTTGCAAATCGCAAAACAAAAGAGAGCTTCACAATTCTCCACTTTCCTTCTAAATGATTAATATAGGTGGAACACACAATTATCTGCCAAAACTATTTTCAGAGGGACCAAATGTACATACTCCATAACTTAGCCTTTCAGAATCAGAAAAAATAAAAATTTCACTACAGAAACAAGAGTAAACAATTAAACAAAGAAGCTTTCGGCTAACATTGGCCTAAGTCCACAAGTCTTGGAAAAGATCAACACTGGTACATGCTATGCCCCTTCAGCTAGGGTCCTCTTCGAGGTACTGATGTACAGAACTGCATCACAAACCCAAATGAGAAAATCTCGTTAGTGGTAAAGAATGATATTTTCCTATATATCCAGATTAAAATAAGAAAGATCAATTTTTTTGGCTAAGCTTTCTTGCTGCCGGTATCAGGGTTTTTTGGTCCCAATTATGTTCAGATATTGGAATAACAAAATTAATCTTATATGATTCTATTTTTTCTAGCAAATTGATGCAAATGAGAAAGAAAGAAGAAAAAATGCAGTCTGCTAATGACAGCAGTAGTTATTAGCAATCTGAAAGGAGAGTGAATCATCATCATTGAATGTACTTAATCTTTCATGAAAAAAATCATCAAGATGAAGAGAATGATTTGTTTTTTTGTTTTTTTTCCATCCAGAGTAACATAAGGAGGACCAATTATTTTGGTTCAGCTTTCTTGCTCTGATATCAGGTTTGGGCCCATTTATGTTCAGATATTAGAGTAACAAAATTTAGTGTTTTGCGATTCTATTTTTTCATGTAGAACGATGCAAAGGTGAAAGAAAGAAGGAAAAATTTAGTGCGCAAATGACAACGGCAATTATTAGCATCTAAGAAGCTACTCATACTTTGAGAAGTAAGAGATATCACAGATAGATGCTCATGTATGGAAAAACAAACAGATCAATGGTAAGAAAAGTAGAAAAAGAAACATGTGAAAGAATAAAGAGGGGAAAATGAGACTCTGATTCAGGAGGAGAGGGATATTGCTTCATACCTGTGATGAGCTCGCAGTATTGCAGTGCGATGAGTAGAAGTTGAGAGAGATTTGAGTCGTAAACTACATTAGATGCTTGACGCTTTGATCAGTATGGGGTTGTCCGTTTTCCATTTCTTTATATTCCAACGTTCAAAAGTTAAAAAGCAATCTTTTTTTTTTCTTAAAGTGACAATAATTTGAAATTGAAATTTCAGAATTTAGTTTTACATTAACTTTGTGATGAAGTGTATATATTCTAATTCCCATTGATGAGTACTGAGGACGCAACTAACGTCAATTTAAAATTTGTATAATGAAAACGAAAAGATAAAACTGTCATTTTGACTAATGTTTTATTAACGGGCGAAGCTGTAAAAATGTCTATCTATATATGTTACATGTGCGTCTGGCACCATTTATATTCCTTGGATGTAAAAATACCCATGATCTTTACAAAAAGGGGCAAAAATACCAGCAACGTCAATTGAGGCAAACGAGTTTTTTTTGTGGGCCCCACTTTAATATTTTTTAATTAATTATTTTAAGGGCTAAGATGCAAAATTACCTATCTACATATTTTTCGGGTGCAAAAATACCTATAATCATTAAAAAAAATGGACAAAAATGCCAGCTTCGTTAACGAAGGCAAACGACCGTTAATTTCTGATTTTGTGAGCCCACTTTAATCATTTTTAAATAATTATTTAAAAAACTCTCACACTCTCTCTCTTCTTGCACCCTTTTCCCTCTCACCCTCCTTTCTCTCTCCTCGTCCAAACTAGAGCCCCACCTTCACATCGGCAATAACTCTCTAATGCCACCCACATGGTCACCGCCTTTATACTACCCGCTCCTTCCAAATGCCCTTTCATAGTTCATCATCAAAACTTTTCCCCTTATTAACGAAGCCAAAAATTAATGAATGTTTGCCTTCATTAATTGAGCTGGAATTTTGTCCCCATTTTTAATGATTATAGGTAATAATTAAAAGCTTAATGTAGAGAGGTATTTTAAGGTTTTAATTAATACTTATGATTATTAAAAAAAGTGGACAAAATGT
The DNA here is from genome assembly GCA_963210345.1 of Inga oerstediana. NCBI lineage: Eukaryota > Viridiplantae > Streptophyta > Magnoliopsida > Fabales > Fabaceae > Inga > Inga oerstediana. The sequence goes on from OY723405.1 coordinate 37,813,561, forward strand.
TGCTTTTAGTTAATACCTATTATCATTTTGTCCGCTTTTTTAATGATCATAGCTTTTAATTAATACCTATGATCATTAAAAAAGGGGACAAAATGTCATCACCATTAATAAAGATAAATGTTCGTTAATTTCTAATTTCGTTAATGAAGGGAAAAGTTTCGATGATGAACTACGGAAGAGCATCTAGAGGGAGCGGGTAGTATAAAGGCGGTGACCATGTGGGAGGTCGGAGAGAGTTATTACCGGTGTGAAGGTGGGGCTCTAGTTTGGACGGGGAGAGGGAAAGGGGTGCAGGAAGAGAGAGAGAGAGGGTGAGAGTTTTTTAAATAATTATTTAAAAATGATTAAAGTGGACTCACAAAATCAGAAATTAACGGTCGTTTGCATTCGTTAACGAAGTTGGCATTTTTGTCCACTTTTTTAATGATCATAGGTATTTTTGCACCCGAAGGATATGTAGATAGGTAATTTTGCACCTTAGCCCTTAAAATAATTAATTAAAAAATATTAAAGTTGGGCCCACAAAAAAAACTTGACGTTCATTTGCCTCAATTGACGGAGCTGGTATTTTTGCCCCTTTTTGTAAAGATCATGGGTATTTTTACACCCAAAAAATATAAATGGTGTCAGGCGCACATGTGACATATGTAGATAGGTATTTTTGCACCTTCTCCCTTTATTAATTTGATAGTAAAACATTATTGTCAATGCTTAGGATTTTTCAAGAAATAGATAGCGAGTTAGACAAATTTTTATTAGTGTTAGCTAAATAATGTTAGGGTTTGTAATCTTCAACATAAATAAAAATCCCTTTTAACTAAAACTGAAGGTGATAACAGATAATTTAGTAATCACTCTAAAAAAAAGTTTGCGCGAATCAATACTTAAATAAAAGTATGGATGATTTAATAGAAATACAAATGCAAAATATTTAATCCAAAAGAACGTAAATATAAGAAATAGTGTCACTGAACATAAACACATGCACAGAAATATAGTTTAATTTATCTTTTTTTTTTCTTTCTAAAATATGAAATCAAATTGGGTTAATATAACTTTTGGTCCCTGAAGTTTGATTCAATTTTGGTTTTGGTCCCTCAAGTTTGAAATATGTGGTTTTAGTCCTTGAAGTTTCAAGCGATTTTGGTTTTGGTCCCTGAAGTTTCACCCGATTTTGGTTTTGGTCCCTGAAGTTTGAAAAGGACTTGGTTTTTTTTCTGGGTCGGGTCGGGTTTTTTAATTGGGTCGCCAAGTCCTTTTCAAACTTCAGGGACCAAAACCAAAATCGCATGAAACTTCAGGGACCAAAACCACATATTTCAAACTTGAGGGATCAAAACCAAAATCGCATGAAACTTCAGGGACCAAAATCACATATTTCAAACTTGAGGGACCAAAATCAAAATTGAATCAAACTTCAGGGACCAAAAGTTATATTAACCCAATCAAATTATTGAAAAGGTTGAAGGAATGCGTTTGGGGCCCTGACAATGATGATGATGTCCCCATTACATGCTTTCCAGCGAGGCTGCGTTTGGAGTTTGGACCACATTCAAAAGTTAAAGTGTGAAAAAGAATCTTATTCTGATTTGACTTTTTTTACCTAAAGTCACAATTATTTGATAATATTTTACTATTCTTCTTTTGCATTATTTGGGGACATGATGTTCGTACTACCTTTAGGGATGAGTATGGTTTTTCAGTAAAAACCGAACTATCGAAATAAAGAAAATTCTGAAACTGAAATCGAACAATCGAAATAACTGAATTGAAATAACCGAAATTATTCGGTTCGGTTTCGGTTTTGTAAGAAAAAACTGAAATTTTTTTAGTCTTCATTTTTTACTTTAAATATCTAAATTTTCAACCAACAAAAATTAATGCAAATTATAAAATTGAATAACCTCATCAAGATCCAAAGAAAGATGATATAAAACAAAGTATAAACAACATATTATATATATAATCAATGTAGTTTGGAGTACCCAATATTCTAATAATGGAACCAAAAATAGGAAGGTTTTTTAGAGATGCAGAATAATTGTATTCAAAATTACTTAATCCAAAGAAAGCATAACAAAAGTTCAAAAAGATAAATATCCAATGATATATCATTATTTGTCTTGTATGTGGTTTTTCGGTGGTGATATACTCTTTTAATATTTTCTATTTTTTGATTTAAACCAAATTTTTTTTAAAAAAACCGAACCCAACCAAAAAATCAAAGAAAACCGAACGAAAAAACCGAAAATGCATCGAACACCGGAAAAACCAAAATTGATTCGATTCGGTTTTGGTTTGGTTTCGGTTTTGCACACCTCTAACTAACTTTACAGCGAGGGTGCCTTTGGACCACACTGAAAAGTTAAGCAGGAATCTTGGCATTTTTACTTTTCATGGAACAAATCTCAAAAACATAAAATTATTACAGTCCTTTCTCACCTGTCAGTCTCACCATCACTTTTACCTTGTCTTGTTTAGTTTTTCAATAGACGTAAAATTAATTTATTACTCGTACCATTTTTTCTGCCATTCACACTGGTTTTTTTTTTTGGCCAATGTCCATTCACACTGTTCGAGGCATGGAAAGTGAAAACTTATTAACTAAAAATATATTTTCTTTAGATAAAAAAACGACGGACTATTCCTAGGGAATATAATAGAGAGGCTGACCACCTTGTTAAGTTAGCTCATACTAGTACAGGGGTTTTTGTTTTCTTTGATCAACCACCACCTTCACTATTGGAGGTGGTCGTTGATGATGGATAGGGGTCCTCCCTGCTTTCTAGTCGTACTTGTATTAAGTTTTCCCAGTTGAAACTTAATGAATTCCAGATTTCACTCAAAAAAAAAAACAACGAACTTCTCCTTTTTTTTTTTTGTACCAAATAGTCGAATAATGGACAATTTTTTAAGTTTATTATTCATTTATACTTTTTCATCTTTTTATTGTTATTTTTATCTAAATTAATTAATATATAATTAAATATATGTGTTTTTTACTTTATTACTATTGATAACTTAGAGCACATACATTACTAATTATACTTATATCATTATATATGTGTATGATATATATTTCTAATTTAATTGTTAAGTCATTAGTCTGACCCTTTTGACCGTTTAAACCATGACTCAATGATCTTTCTGAATGGATGTGCGGTTCGACTTTTAAAATATTACTTTTTTTAAGCAAAAATTATTTGACATTTAAAAATTCTTATTTTTCTTTAATTTATCTCAAAAATTAGTTACCTTTTATTTCTTCCTCAAAAGTGACAACAAAGCGTGTGAGGGGAGAGAGAATTCCCTAATAATTTACAAATCAAATTTAATATTTTATGTTTCAAATCATACTTTCATAACAAGTTGTCAAATATATAAGATTTGTAAAAAAAATAATTTTTTATGACTTGTATTTATTTATTTTTTTACATGAAATCTGTACATAATTTTCTCAAGAAATAATGGGAAAAAAAGAAGAAACAAAGAAATCAGAAAAAGCAAAAAGGAAAAGATGAGACACATGTGAGTGTTTGGCATCACTTATTCTGGGACAATAAGTTCTTATTACGTAAGTCGAGACAAAACTCCTCTCACATATTTATCTCGTATACCGTGAATCACGATTTATAAGCACTTATTGCTCAAAAATAAACTATCTCAAACGAACACATGAAAGGGACAGTTTTATATTTTCATTTATCTATTAACGATAAGACACGATTGCTTTTTTTTTTTTGGTCTTTTTTTTTTTTGTCAAATAAGACATGATTGTTGACATAAACACAAAATTGTCACCATAATGAATTTGAAAATCAGATGTGATTAATTTAAGAAAACTTAACTTTAATCACCCACTATATGCTTTGATCTTTGGAAAACAATCTACTCTAAATTTTATAATCATCAAAACATGAGAATATGATATCACTGTTCTTTCATTTTTTTTTTTTTATGGCCGGAAAAACCTTGATGCAAAAAATTAGTACTAGAGAGACTTATTCCCCTTTAATATATGCTCTAACATAATGTGAAAGAATTATGGATAAATCAGAAAGAATATCTATCAAAACATTAAACTGAAATATATTAACACTTTGAGATGTACGCAAGTTCATTCATAAGTTCAGTTTCAAAAGCAAAAGCACAAGTAAGCATGTTTGTTTGAGCTAAGCATGTTTGTTTGAGCTTAAAAAAACTTATAAGTTGCTTTTTACGTAAATCGAGACATAACTCCTCTCACATACTTACTTCGTATACCGTAAATCACTATTAAAAAGCAACTTATAAGCAATCGAATCGCTCAAACAAACATAATAAAACTTATAAGTTGCTTTTTACGTAAATCGAGACACAACTCCTCTCACATACTTACTTCGTATACCGTAAATCACTATTAAAAAGCAACTTATAAGCAATCGAATCGCTCAACCAAACATATAAAAGATGCACCATTACCATTGAATGATGCATTTTCCCTAATTTGCTTTTTCAAATTTAAATTTAACGCTTTTAGGTATATTTTCCTTCGATATTTTTCTTAATAAGTTGATGGGGCATATTAAAGAGTTTCTGTCTTAAAGTAGTGATGATAAAATAGTCGATTGGTTACCCAGGAGGCTGATGAGCTAGCAAAAAGGGCTCTTGCATGCTCCCCTGGGCTTCACTTTATGTCCCCTCTTGACGGTTCTTCTATGGTTGGCCAGTAGAGGAGTGGTTTTATTTCCATTGTATCAAAAAAAAAAAAAAGTAGTATTTTAGGAAAATCATCTTATATTTATTATAAATACTAACTTATCTGATTTGTTAACCTTACCAAATTAATCAACTTATTTTTATATTAAAAAGGGAGCTAGTAAGCGACAATTCATATATCCCACCATTGATCAGTAGCCAGTAGGTGTCGTCCATTTTTCATTTCTTTGGACCCAAAACATGTGCAATCCGCCGACAGTCGACGGGTTTAGGATTGGGACCCCGTACCCAGCCCTCTGAGCCAACCCTTTTTCCGAGGTTATGGACCTATTTTACCGATTTCCTTTCAATATTCCAACATCCATTCCATAAGTTAAAAAGCGATCCCATCATTTTTAATTAATTATTCAAAAGTGACAAGGATTTAAAATTGAAATTTCAGAATTTTGTTTTACATTAACTTTGTGATGTATATCCTAATTCTAATAAGTTCTTAGGACGCAACTAGCGTCAATTTAAGCTTTGTATAATTAAAACGAAAAGATAAAACTGTCATTTTGACTAATTTTTTTATTAATTTGATAGTAAAACATTATTGTCAATGCTTGGGATTTTCCAAGAAATAGATTGCAAGTTAGACAAATTGTGATTAGTGTTAGCTAAATAATGTTAGGGTTTGTAATCTTCAACATAAATAAAAACCCCTTTTAACTAAAACTGAAGATGAGAACAGATAATTTATTAATCATTCTAAAACAAAGCTTGCGCGAATCAATACTGAAATAAAAGTATGGATGATTTAATAGAAATAAAAATGAAAAATATTTAATCCAAAAGAGCGTAAATATAAGAAATAGTGTCACTGAACATAAACACATGCACAGAAACAGAGTTTAATTTATCATCTAATTTTACAGGCAAAAAAAAATTATCATCTAATTTTTTTTGCTTTGTAAAATACAGGGTTATGGAAACCGGACTGGATCGGCTGGTCTAGCCCAGAAACTGGCGAACCGGCCGGTAGACTGGTCCTTTTTCTTTCAAATTTTCGCCTAGCACAAAGAAAATGGAGGGAAAAATGATCCTTGGAATTAAACATGCAAAGTGTCATTATTATATGAAGAGGGGATTAGTTTATAATTAATTAAGAAGAGCACATGTCTAATTGCATTAAAATAAGAGGCAATTACAATGAAATCCCATACAAGAGAAAAAATGAAAAAATGATCCCTGAAGTTGTCAGTGTAAGCTCCCCGACTTGTTAATGGACGTTCTTCGACTTGTCATTAACAACTTCAGGGACCATTTTTTCATTTTTTCTCTTGTGTGGGACTTCATTGTAATTGTCCCTTAAAATAATGCTACATGGACATAGTAATCATGATTAATCATGACAATGGTATGCTACTTGAGTGCATGGTTGGATTAGTTGAAGGAAAGCAATTTGGCTAGTGGAGCATAAGAGGGGGACGGTTTTTAGCTAACCAAAGGGAGAAGAAAACTAGTTCAATGCTAATGGAAGCCTAATGGAGCAATTATGACAGAAATGTGGAGGAGGTGTGGATTGTGACAAGTGTCACCATAATATCCCTTGATGAAATCATGTGGTGTAGGATGGAGGGAGACATTTTATGAAGCACTCTTCCTTCCTCTTCCCTTGCTCATTTCGGCCAGCCAAGAGAAAGAAGAGAGAGAGGGAGCTTTGAAGACATTATGTGCTAGAGAGAAGGAAAGAGAGAAAACTTAAGGTAAGATATTGTTTCTTAAGCATTTTCTTGTAAGCTTCCATGAAAAAACCTTCTCTAAATCTTTCTCTTCATGGAATTCATGGTGTTGAAGACACATTTTGAGCTCAAGGAGAGAGAGGAGAGGACGCCTAGAGAGAGAAAATCCAAGAACTCAAGAGGTAATTTCACAAAACTCAAACACATATAAGTATGTTGTTATTGTTGAAGTGTATTATTAATTTTGGTGGTTTTTATCAAATTTGTAAATTTGAAAATATGAAATTATTATTTCACGACCAAAAGGATTTAAAGACACATTATTATTATTCACTATAAAACAAAGTCTTCTTTTTAAGGTAAGTACTAAACCGCGGTTCCAAAAGTTTTTTTTGATAAATTGAGATAAAACTTCTCTCATATATTTATCTTATAAATTATAAAAATTATTCTTTAAAAATTATTTCAAACACATGTTAAATTTTTTTTTGCGCCGCAGTGGTAGCTTTTACCACAGTAAAGAGTCTCATCCAACTTTCCCAGGTAAAGTAAAGGGGTTCAAAGTTTCAAACTTGTCATGTAGCAGGGAGAGATATGTAGTGGAGGATGCTGCAAAAAAGGAAACTTTTTTTCAAAAAGGAGTAAATAAATACAAAAAAAAAAAAAAAAAGGCCTGTATTTCAACTTACATTGCATCAAACATGAATGATGGGCATTCCAAAGGGACCTGCATCTGTACGATGATTTAACTTCAAGCTAATGGATCGCCACAATAATTCAGATGCTTTTCATTTCTTTCACTAACATTGATTGATGATACTATCATACTCCATTCAATTCTTAATATAACATGTTGTTGATTTTTTTTAGAGATTAAGAAAGCTAAATAAATTATTTAATCATAGTGTATGTTATAATATATCATTAAATTATATATTAGCTTATAAGTCTGATAAATTAATTTAAAGAAAAAATAAATATAAATATTTTAATATAATATATTTAACTTTCTTAATATCTTTAAATGTATAAACTAGCTTTTATATTGATACATTGTTATAAATAAATGTGTAAGCATAACAACAACAAAACAACAAAAGCATCCTCTTCCTTTATCTTCTGGGACTGATGTGCACACAGCAAGCAACAAAACAAGAACGTCCTTCTCCTTTTCCAGTACCACAATTACACAGCAGACAAAAACCTAAATTACAATTTAATTATTTCTTTGTTTTATTTTATGAAATGGGATTTACTTTTGGAAAAAGTTCACTGCATCCTCCTAGCCATTTAATATCAATTAACCTCTAAAATTTTTAAAACTTTGCTGTAACTTTTAGGGCTAAACTGAAATTAAGTTTTTTTTTTGTTGAAAAAATATTTATACCCTTATCTTATAGATTGCCGAGATTGTCTTATAAATTCCTCATGTATCTTATAAATACGCATATTCGACTTATAAATTCTCACATATATCTTATAAATAATCATATATGATTTGTAAAGTAAGGACACAATTATTTTTTCACTCACAAATTTTAATTTCAGTTTAGCCTTAAGGCTTTATTTGGTTGGAGGTTAGGTTAGGTTGGGGGTAAAAAAGTGGTGTTTGGTTGGAAGGAGGTTAGGTTAGGTGTTGGATGTTTTTTTGTTTTCTAGTGGTAACCTAACGTAGGTTGTGAACCCTCCAAAATTGGGGTTTTTCCTAAGTGAGAGAATATTTATCTTCAATTGTGACTAAATTGCCCATGATAATTTTTTAAAATTCCAACACTGCCCTCCCCTTTAAAACTTGACCTCCTGATTCAACGAACTTTTCAAATAATAATAATTTTATAAATAATAATTTTATATAAATAATTATTATTAATAAATACATTATAAAAGAAGAAGGAAAATATGTAGAAGAGCATTTTAACCTCCTTTAACCTAACTTAACTTAAATAAACCTCACTTAACCTAACCTTCGTTGAACCAAACAACATTATAACCTCTTCTAACCTAACTTAAGTAAACCTCATTTAACCTAACCTTCGTTGAACCAAATAAAACCCTAGGGTATAGGGTATAGTAAAATTTCAAAAACTTTTGAGACTATTTGATATTAAATGGCTTCAGTACACTGAAATTTTCCCATTACTTTTTTTTGGTCCCGATTATTTTGCTTTAATTATTGGGTCAGCGCAGAGTAGCCCTTTGGTCATACCTGACAAAATTTGAGGCCCTGTTTTGCAGAGTCACAACTTTTACCAATGCTTTTAGTTCAGAGTTCAGAAACAGACGTGCGACCATCATAACTTTCACTGCTGCTATTCAATAAATTTTTGGAACCAATTAAGATCTCCCAAGACCAACCCACCTGAATCTTATGCTACTTCTGTTATATAACTGACAAACAAACACCTCATGGACTGAAGGCAATTAATTATCATGATTCCAAACTTCTGAAAATTTGAAGAAAATAAAGTATTTTCTTTTATTCTGAACTTAATTGAAAATGGATGACTAACTTGGAGGAGAAACGTTGGTTCCATGAATAACAAAAGATCTAAAACATAAATGCTCCCTCCATTCTTAAATATAAGAACTAATTAACTAATTCATATAGATTAAATTTGTTACGTTAGTCATTTATAAAAATATTTCCTGATTTTCCTAAATTATACTACTGCATTTGAATTATTTCTGCATTTCATTATTGTTTTGATGGGGAACTAATAGAGATAGTTTAGAAAAAAATTAATAAATATAAAAAACAAAATAGATTAAGGTTTTGCATATTTTTTGATGAATGATTAAGTTCTTACATCTATGACTAGAATAAACCTTCTAACTATTACATTTATGACTAGATGGTGTAGAAGAAAAATGCATTGCATAATTTTTCTCTTTATTTCTAAGGGGTCTTAGCAATTGGTGTCACTTTTTATGCTAATATGAATTCGATTCTCTCAAGAATACCCTAAGCATAAAATCTTGAAAGTATAAGTAAAGAAGCGGCATATCTTTTTTTTTTTTTGAATGAAACTGTATATCCATTATGTGTGTGTTTGTTTTACCAATTGAGAGGCTAATCGTATGATTACAGTGGATGAATTGGGTTTAAACAGTAACTCATGCTTGCAGCCCTGTTTGTTTCACCGATGAAATTTAAGTGAGAACTTGCAGCCCTGTTTGTTTCACCGATGAAATTTAAGTGAGAACTTGCGAAGCCATGATTTTCAAAGAGAATGATTTGTTTTTTTGTTTTTTTTCCATCCAGAGTAACATAAGGAGGACCAATTATTTTGGTTCAGCTTTCTTGCTCTGATATCAGGTTTGGGCCCATTTATGTTCAGATATTAGAGTAACAAAATTTAGTGTTTTGCGATTCTATTTTTTCATGTAGAACGATGCAAAGGTGAAAGAAAGAAGGAAAAATTTAGTGCGCAAATGACAACGGCAATTATTAGCATCTAAGAAGCTACTCATACTTTGAGAAGTAAGAGATATCACAGATAGATGCTCATGTATGGAAAAACAAACAGATCAATGGTAAGAAAAGTAGAAAAAGAAACATGTGAAAGAATAAAGAGGGGAAAATGAGACTCTGATTCAGGAGGAGAGGGATATTGCTTCATACCTGTGATGAGCTCGCAGTATTGCAGTGCGATGAGTAGAAGTTGAGAGAGATTTGAGTCGTAAACTACATTAGATGCTTGACGCTTTGATCAGTATGGGGTTGTCCGTTTTCCATTTCTTTATATTCCAACGTTCAAAAGTTAAAAAGCAATCTTTTTTTTTTCTTAAAGTGACAATAATTTGAAATTGAAATTTCAGAATTTAGTTTTACATTAACTTTGTGATGAAGTGTATATATTCTAATTCCCATTGATGAGTACTGAGGACGCAACTAACGTCAATTTAAAATTTGTATAATGAAAACGAAAAGATAAAACTGTCATTTTGACTAATGTTTTATTAACGGGCGAAGCTGTAAAAATGTCTATCTATATATGTTACATGTGCGTCTGGCACCATTTATATTCCTTGGATGTAAAAATACCCATGATCTTTACAAAAAGGGGCAAAAATACCAGCAACGTCAATTGAGGCAAACGAGTTTTTTTTGTGGGCCCCACTTTAATATTTTTTAATTAATTATTTTAAGGGCTAAGATGCAAAATTACCTATCTACATATTTTTCGGGTGCAAAAATACCTATAATCATTAAAAAAAATGGACAAAAATGCCAGCTTCGTTAACGAAGGCAAACGACCGTTAATTTCTGATTTTGTGAGCCCACTTTAATCATTTTTAAATAATTATTTAAAAAACTCTCACACTCTCTCTCTTCTTGCACCCTTTTCCCTCTCACCCTCCTTTCTCTCTCCTCGTCCAAACTAGAGCCCCACCTTCACATCGGCAATAACTCTCTAATGCCACCCACATGGTCACCGCCTTTATACTACCCGCTCCTTCCAAATGCCCTTTCATAGTTCATCATCAAAACTTTTCCCCTTATTAACGAAGCCAAAAATTAATGAATGTTTGCCTTCATTAATTGAGCTGGAATTTTGTCCCCATTTTTAATGATTATAGGTAATAATTAAAAGCTTAATGTAGAGAGGTATTTTAAGGTTTTAATTAATACTTATGATTATTAAAAAAAGTGGACAAAATGTTGCTTTTAGTTAATACCTATTATCATTTTGTCCGCTTTTTTAATGATCATAGCTTTTAATTAATACCTATGATCATTAAAAAAGGGGACAAAATGTCATCACCATTAATAAAGATAAATGTTCGTTAATTTCTAATTTCGTTAATGAAGGGAAAAGTTTCGATGATGAACTACGGAAGAGCATCTAGAGGGAGCGGGTAGTATAAAGGCGGTGACCATGTGGGAGGTCGGAGAGAGTTATTACCGGTGTGAAGGTGGGGCTCTAGTTTGGACGGGGAGAGGGAAAGGGGTGCAGGAAGAGAGAGAGAGAGGGTGAGAGTTTTTTAAATAATTATTTAAAAATGATTAAAGTGGACTCACAAAATCAGAAATTAACGGTCGTTTGCATTCGTTAACGAAGTTGGCATTTTTGTCCACTTTTTTAATGATCATAGGTATTTTTGCACCCGAAGGATATGTAGATAGGTAATTTTGCACCTTAGCCCTTAAAATAATTAATTAAAAAATATTAAAGTTGGGCCCACAAAAAAAACTTGACGTTCATTTGCCTCAATTGACGGAGCTGGTATTTTTGCCCCTTTTTGTAAAGATCATGGGTATTTTTACACCCAAAAAATATAAATGGTGTCAGGCGCACATGTGACATATGTAGATAGGTATTTTTGCACCTTCTCCCTTTATTAATTTGATAGTAAAACATTATTGTCAATGCTTAGGATTTTTCAAGAAATAGATAGCGAGTTAGACAAATTTTTATTAGTGTTAGCTAAATAATGTTAGGGTTTGTAATCTTCAACATAAATAAAAATCCCTTTTAACTAAAACTGAAGGTGATAACAGATAATTTAGTAATCACTCTAAAAAAAAGTTTGCGCGAATCAATACTTAAATAAAAGTATGGATGATTTAATAGAAATACAAATGCAAAATATTTAATCCAAAAGAACGTAAATATAAGAAATAGTGTCACTGAACATAAACACATGCACAGAAATATAGTTTAATTTATCTTTTTTTTTTCTTTCTAAAATATGAAATCAAATTGGGTTAATATAACTTTTGGTCCCTGAAGTTTGATTCAATTTTGGTTTTGGTCCCTCAAGTTTGAAATATGTGGTTTTAGTCCTTGAAGTTTCAAGCGATTTTGGTTTTGGTCCCTGAAGTTTCACCCGATTTTGGTTTTGGTCCCTGAAGTTTGAAAAGGACTTGGTTTTTTTTCTGGGTCGGGTCGGGTTTTTTAATTGGGTCGCCAAGTCCTTTTCAAACTTCAGGGACCAAAACCAAAATCGCATGAAACTTCAGGGACCAAAACCACATATTTCAAACTTGAGGGATCAAAACCAAAATCGCATGAAACTTCAGGGACCAAAATCACATATTTCAAACTTGAGGGACCAAAATCAAAATTGAATCAAACTTCAGGGACCAAAAGTTATATTAACCCAATCAAATTATTGAAAAGGTTGAAGGAATGCGTTTGGGGCCCTGACAATGATGATGATGTCCCCATTACATGCTTTCCAGCGAGGCTGCGTTTGGAGTTTGGACCACATTCAAAAGTTAAAGTGTGAAAAAGAATCTTATTCTGATTTGACTTTTTTTACCTAAAGTCACAATTATTTGATAATATTTTACTATTCTTCTTTTGCATTATTTGGGGACATGATGTTCGTACTACCTTTAGGGATGAGTATGGTTTTTCAGTAAAAACCGAACTATCGAAATAAAGAAAATTCTGAAACTGAAATCGAACAATCGAAATAACTGAATTGAAATAACCGAAATTATTCGGTTCGGTTTCGGTTTTGTAAGAAAAAACTGAAATTTTTTTAGTCTTCATTTTTTACTTTAAATATCTAAATTTTCAACCAACAAAAATTAATGCAAATTATAAAATTGAATAACCTCATCAAGATCCAAAGAAAGATGATATAAAACAAAGTATAAACAACATATTATATATATAATCAATGTAGTTTGGAGTACCCAATATTCTAATAATGGAACCAAAAATAGGAAGGTTTTTTAGAGATGCAGAATAATTGTATTCAAAATTACTTAATCCAAAGAAAGCATAACAAAAGTTCAAAAAGATAAATATCCAATGATATATCATTATTTGTCTTGTATGTGGTTTTTCGGTGGTGATATACTCTTTTAATATTTTCTATTTTTTGATTTAAACCAAATTTTTTTTAAAAAAACCGAACCCAACCAAAAAATCAAAGAAAACCGAACGAAAAAACCGAAAATGCATCGAACACCGGAAAAACCAAAATTGATTCGATTCGGTTTTGGTTTGGTTTCGGTTTTGCACACCTCTAACTAACTTTACAGCGAGGGTGCCTTTGGACCACACTGAAAAGTTAAGCAGGAATCTTGGCATTTTTACTTTTCATGGAACAAATCTCAAAAACATAAAATTATTACAGTCCTTTCTCACCTGTCAGTCTCACCATCACTTTTACCTTGTCTTGTTTAGTTTTTCAATAGACGTAAAATTAATTTATTACTCGTACCATTTTTTCTGCCATTCACACTGGTTTTTTTTTTTGGCCAATGTCCATTCACACTGTTCGAGGCATGGAAAGTGAAAACTTATTAACTAAAAATATATTTTCTTTAGATAAAAAAACGACGGACTATTCCTAGGGAATATAATAGAGAGGCTGACCACCTTGTTAAGTTAGCTCATACTAGTACAGGGGTTTTTGTTTTCTTTGATCAACCACCACCTTCACTATTGGAGGTGGTCGTTGATGATGGATAGGGGTCCTCCCTGCTTTCTAGTCGTACTTGTATTAAGTTTTCCCAGTTGAAACTTAATGAATTCCAGATTTCACTCAAAAAAAAAAACAACGAACTTCTCCTTTTTTTTTTTTGTACCAAATAGTCGAATAATGGACAATTTTTTAAGTTTATTATTCATTTATACTTTTTCATCTTTTTATTGTTATTTTTATCTAAATTAATTAATATATAATTAAATATATGTGTTTTTTACTTTATTACTATTGATAACTTAGAGCACATACATTACTAATTATACTTATATCATTATATATGTGTATGATATATATTTCTAATTTAATTGTTAAGTCATTAGTCTGACCCTTTTGACCGTTTAAACCATGACTCAATGATCTTTCTGAATGGATGTGCGGTTCGACTTTTAAAATATTACTTTTTTTAAGCAAAAATTATTTGACATTTAAAAATTCTTATTTTTCTTTAATTTATCTCAAAAATTAGTTACCTTTTATTTCTTCCTCAAAAGTGACAACAAAGCGTGTGAGGGGAGAGAGAATTCCCTAATAATTTACAAATCAAATTTAATATTTTATGTTTCAAATCATACTTTCATAACAAGTTGTCAAATATATAAGATTTGTAAAAAAAATAATTTTTTATGACTTGTATTTATTTATTTTTTTACATGAAATCTGTACATAATTTTCTCAAGAAATAATGGGAAAAAAAGAAGAAACAAAGAAATCAGAAAAAGCAAAAAGGAAAAGATGAGACACATGTGAGTGTTTGGCATCACTTATTCTGGGACAATAAGTTCTTATTACGTAAGTCGAGACAAAACTCCTCTCACATATTTATCTCGTATACCGTGAATCACGATTTATAAGCACTTATTGCTCAAAAATAAACTATCTCAAACGAACACATGAAAGGGACAGTTTTATATTTTCATTTATCTATTAACGATAAGACACGATTGCTTTTTTTTTTTTGGTCTTTTTTTTTTTTGTCAAATAAGACATGATTGTTGACATAAACACAAAATTGTCACCATAATGAATTTGAAAATCAGATGTGATTAATTTAAGAAAACTTAACTTTAATCACCCACTATATGCTTTGATCTTTGGAAAACAATCTACTCTAAATTTTATAATCATCAAAACATGAGAATATGATATCACTGTTCTTTCATTTTTTTTTTTTTATGGCCGGAAAAACCTTGATGCAAAAAATTAGTACTAGAGAGACTTATTCCCCTTTAATATATGCTCTAACATAATGTGAAAGAATTATGGATAAATCAGAAAGAATATCTATCAAAACATTAAACTGAAATATATTAACACTTTGAGATGTACGCAAGTTCATTCATAAGTTCAGTTTCAAAAGCAAAAGCACAAGTAAGCATGTTTGTTTGAGCTAAGCATGTTTGTTTGAGCTTAAAAAAACTTATAAGTTGCTTTTTACGTAAATCGAGACATAACTCCTCTCACATACTTACTTCGTATACCGTAAATCACTATTAAAAAGCAACTTATAAGCAATCGAATCGCTCAAACAAACATAATAAAACTTATAAGTTGCTTTTTACGTAAATCGAGACACAACTCCTCTCACATACTTACTTCGTATACCGTAAATCACTATTAAAAAGCAACTTATAAGCAATCGAATCGCTCAACCAAACATATAAAAGATGCACCATTACCATTGAATGATGCATTTTCCCTAATTTGCTTTTTCAAATTTAAATTTAACGCTTTTAGGTATATTTTCCTTCGATATTTTTCTTAATAAGTTGATGGGGCATATTAAAGAGTTTCTGTCTTAAAGTAGTGATGATAAAATAGTCGATTGGTTACCCAGGAGGCTGATGAGCTAGCAAAAAGGGCTCTTGCATGCTCCCCTGGGCTTCACTTTATGTCCCCTCTTGACGGTTCTTCTATGGTTGGCCAGTAGAGGAGTGGTTTTATTTCCATTGTATCAAAAAAAAAAAAAAGTAGTATTTTAGGAAAATCATCTTATATTTATTATAAATACTAACTTATCTGATTTGTTAACCTTACCAAATTAATCAACTTATTTTTATATTAAAAAGGGAGCTAGTAAGCGACAATTCATATATCCCACCATTGATCAGTAGCCAGTAGGTGTCGTCCATTTTTCATTTCTTTGGACCCAAAACATGTGCAATCCGCCGACAGTCGACGGGTTTAGGATTGGGACCCCGTACCCAGCCCTCTGAGCCAACCCTTTTTCCGAGGTTATGGACCTATTTTACCGATTTCCTTTCAATATTCCAACATCCATTCCATAAGTTAAAAAGCGATCCCATCATTTTTAATTAATTATTCAAAAGTGACAAGGATTTAAAATTGAAATTTCAGAATTTTGTTTTACATTAACTTTGTGATGTATATCCTAATTCTAATAAGTTCTTAGGACGCAACTAGCGTCAATTTAAGCTTTGTATAATTAAAACGAAAAGATAAAACTGTCATTTTGACTAATTTTTTTATTAATTTGATAGTAAAACATTATTGTCAATGCTTGGGATTTTCCAAGAAATAGATTGCAAGTTAGACAAATTGTGATTAGTGTTAGCTAAATAATGTTAGGGTTTGTAATCTTCAACATAAATAAAAACCCCTTTTAACTAAAACTGAAGATGAGAACAGATAATTTATTAATCATTCTAAAACAAAGCTTGCGCGAATCAATACTGAAATAAAAGTATGGATGATTTAATAGAAATAAAAATGAAAAATATTTAATCCAAAAGAGCGTAAATATAAGAAATAGTGTCACTGAACATAAACACATGCACAGAAACAGAGTTTAATTTATCATCTAATTTTACAGGCAAAAAAAAATTATCATCTAATTTTTTTTGCTTTGTAAAATACAGGGTTATGGAAACCGGACTGGATCGGCTGGTCTAGCCCAGAAACTGGCGAACCGGCCGGTAGACTGGTCCTTTTTCTTTCAAATTTTCGCCTAGCACAAAGAAAATGGAGGGAAAAATGATCCTTGGAATTAAACATGCAAAGTGTCATTATTATATGAAGAGGGGATTAGTTTATAATTAATTAAGAAGAGCACATGTCTAATTGCATTAAAATAAGAGGCAATTACAATGAAATCCCATACAAGAGAAAAAATGAAAAAATGATCCCTGAAGTTGTCAGTGTAAGCTCCCCGACTTGTTAATGGACGTTCTTCGACTTGTCATTAACAACTTCAGGGACCATTTTTTCATTTTTTCTCTTGTGTGGGACTTCATTGTAATTGTCCCTTAAAATAATGCTACATGGACATAGTAATCATGATTAATCATGACAATGGTATGCTACTTGAGTGCATGGTTGGATTAGTTGAAGGAAAGCAATTTGGCTAGTGGAGCATAAGAGGGGGACGGTTTTTAGCTAACCAAAGGGAGAAGAAAACTAGTTCAATGCTAATGGAAGCCTAATGGAGCAATTATGACAGAAATGTGGAGGAGGTGTGGATTGTGACAAGTGTCACCATAATATCCCTTGATGAAATCATGTGGTGTAGGATGGAGGGAGACATTTTATGAAGCACTCTTCCTTCCTCTTCCCTTGCTCATTTCGGCCAGCCAAGAGAAAGAAGAGAGAGAGGGAGCTTTGAAGACATTATGTGCTAGAGAGAAGGAAAGAGAGAAAACTTAAGGTAAGATATTGTTTCTTAAGCATTTTCTTGTAAGCTTCCATGAAAAAACCTTCTCTAAATCTTTCTCTTCATGGAATTCATGGTGTTGAAGACACATTTTGAGCTCAAGGAGAGAGAGGAGAGGACGCCTAGAGAGAGAAAATCCAAGAACTCAAGAGGTAATTTCACAAAACTCAAACACATATAAGTATGTTGTTATTGTTGAAGTGTATTATTAATTTTGGTGGTTTTTATCAAATTTGTAAATTTGAAAATATGAAATTATTATTTCACGACCAAAAGGATTTAAAGACACATTATTATTATTCACTATAAAACAAAGTCTTCTTTTTAAGGTAAGTACTAAACCGCGGTTCCAAAAGTTTTTTTTGATAAATTGAGATAAAACTTCTCTCATATATTTATCTTATAAATTATAAAAATTATTCTTTAAAAATTATTTCAAACACATGTTAAATTTTTTTTTGCGCCGCAGTGGTAGCTTTTACCACAGTAAAGAGTCTCATCCAACTTTCCCAGGTAAAGTAAAGGGGTTCAAAGTTTCAAACTTGTCATGTAGCAGGGAGAGATATGTAGTGGAGGATGCTGCAAAAAAGGAAACTTTTTTTCAAAAAGGAGTAAATAAATACAAAAAAAAAAAAAAAAAGGCCTGTATTTCAACTTACATTGCATCAAACATGAATGATGGGCATTCCAAAGGGACCTGCATCTGTACGATGATTTAACTTCAAGCTAATGGATCGCCACAATAATTCAGATGCTTTTCATTTCTTTCACTAACATTGATTGATGATACTATCATACTCCATTCAATTCTTAATATAACATGTTGTTGATTTTTTTTAGAGATTAAGAAAGCTAAATAAATTATTTAATCATAGTGTATGTTATAATATATCATTAAATTATATATTAGCTTATAAGTCTGATAAATTAATTTAAAGAAAAAATAAATATAAATATTTTAATATAATATATTTAACTTTCTTAATATCTTTAAATGTATAAACTAGCTTTTATATTGATACATTGTTATAAATAAATGTGTAAGCATAACAACAACAAAACAACAAAAGCATCCTCTTCCTTTATCTTCTGGGACTGATGTGCACACAGCAAGCAACAAAACAAGAACGTCCTTCTCCTTTTCCAGTACCACAATTACACAGCAGACAAAAACCTAAATTACAATTTAATTATTTCTTTGTTTTATTTTATGAAATGGGATTTACTTTTGGAAAAAGTTCACTGCATCCTCCTAGCCATTTAATATCAATTAACCTCTAAAATTTTTAAAACTTTGCTGTAACTTTTAGGGCTAAACTGAAATTAAGTTTTTTTTTTGTTGAAAAAATATTTATACCCTTATCTTATAGATTGCCGAGATTGTCTTATAAATTCCTCATGTATCTTATAAATACGCATATTCGACTTATAAATTCTCACATATATCTTATAAATAATCATATATGATTTGTAAAGTAAGGACACAATTATTTTTTCACTCACAAATTTTAATTTCAGTTTAGCCTTAAGGCTTTATTTGGTTGGAGGTTAGGTTAGGTTGGGGGTAAAAAAGTGGTGTTTGGTTGGAAGGAGGTTAGGTTAGGTGTTGGATGTTTTTTTGTTTTCTAGTGGTAACCTAACGTAGGTTGTGAACCCTCCAAAATTGGGGTTTTTCCTAAGTGAGAGAATATTTATCTTCAATTGTGACTAAATTGCCCATGATAATTTTTTAAAATTCCAACACTGCCCTCCCCTTTAAAACTTGACCTCCTGATTCAACGAACTTTTCAAATAATAATAATTTTATAAATAATAATTTTATATAAATAATTATTATTAATAAATACATTATAAAAGAAGAAGGAAAATATGTAGAAGAGCATTTTAACCTCCTTTAACCTAACTTAACTTAAATAAACCTCACTTAACCTAACCTTCGTTGAACCAAACAACATTATAACCTCTTCTAACCTAACTTAAGTAAACCTCATTTAACCTAACCTTCGTTGAACCAAATAAAACCCTAGGGTATAGGGTATAGTAAAATTTCAAAAACTTTTGAGACTATTTGATATTAAATGGCTTCAGTACACTGAAATTTTCCCATTACTTTTTTTTGGTCCCGATTATTTTGCTTTAATTATTGGGTCAGCGCAGAGTAGCCCTTTGGTCATACCTGACAAAATTTGAGGCCCTGTTTTGCAGAGTCACAACTTTTACCAATGCTTTTAGTTCAGAGTTCAGAAACAGACGTGCGACCATCATAACTTTCACTGCTGCTATTCAATAAATTTTTGGAACCAATTAAGATCTCCCAAGACCAACCCACCTGAATCTTATGCTACTTCTGTTATATAACTGACAAACAAACACCTCATGGACTGAAGGCAATTAATTATCATGATTCCAAACTTCTGAAAATTTGAAGAAAATAAAGTATTTTCTTTTATTCTGAACTTAATTGAAAATGGATGACTAACTTGGAGGAGAAACGTTGGTTCCATGAATAACAAAAGATCTAAAACATAAATGCTCCCTCCATTCTTAAATATAAGAACTAATTAACTAATTCATATAGATTAAATTTGTTACGTTAGTCATTTATAAAAATATTTCCTGATTTTCCTAAATTATACTACTGCATTTGAATTATTTCTGCATTTCATTATTGTTTTGATGGGGAACTAATAGAGATAGTTTAGAAAAAAATTAATAAATATAAAAAACAAAATAGATTAAGGTTTTGCATATTTTTTGATGAATGATTAAGTTCTTACATCTATGACTAGAATAAACCTTCTAACTATTACATTTATGACTAGATGGTGTAGAAGAAAAATGCATTGCATAATTTTTCTCTTTATTTCTAAGGGGTCTTAGCAATTGGTGTCACTTTTTATGCTAATATGAATTCGATTCTCTCAAGAATACCCTAAGCATAAAATCTTGAAAGTATAAGTAAAGAAGCGGCATATCTTTTTTTTTTTTTGAATGAAACTGTATATCCATTATGTGTGTGTTTGTTTTACCAATTGAGAGGCTAATCGTATGATTACAGTGGATGAATTGGGTTTAAACAGTAACTCATGCTTGCAGCCCTGTTTGTTTCACCGATGAAATTTAAGTGAGAATAAGTAAAAGTCACCGATTGGGCAAAGTAGGGAAATGAAGCTTTTTTTTGCTTCAGCCCAAATGAGACCGTTGGATAGCATTTATGTGCATGTGGGTGTGTAAAATAATATTGATATGAGTATTTTCATATTTTTGGGGATCAATGAAGTACTCAAAATCACTCTAATCACAAAACTTATTTTATAAAAAATGTTCTAAATAATTTTCTCTTTCTTTAGATAGTAATCTTCTGCTAATTAAAGAATACTTTGGGATAAGAGTTTAGGAAAGTTTTGAGTTTTGTTAATATATGACTGTAGAAATATAGAGAATAATTAATAATTAATTTTAATCAGTTTAGATTTATTATTTAGTTGTTTTATGATTTTATAATCAATTTTTTTTATAAACATATCATAAATTAGTTTCTATATAGTGTTTTTACCCATTAAATTTAGTTTAAATAATTTATTTAAACTAAAGGAGGTATTATTGAGGTTTTAATCAGTTTATTTTGTTAGATTTTGAGCTATGTGAAAATATGAGTTAGGATTTAATATTTAAATTAGAGTTTGATATAATTTTAAAGATTTAAACTTGAGATGCACAATAGAAAAGACTTTTGGAGTGTACCGATTTAAATTAGAGTTTGATATAATTTTATTAAAATTGTATCATTACCAAATTTTCAAAGTTAATTTTTGAGAAAATTGTGAAAAAATCCCTCCGTGTGTAGATATTTTCCCAGGTCCATTGGCAATTAAGTTGCCAATGAGGACTTTTTTTCACAATTATTCCTTCATTTTTTTATTTTTCATAATTTTTAAATTTTTTTCTCTTAATTAATACAAAAGTCACTTATGCAAAAGTCAAACCAAACATCATTCACTTTTACATAAGTTACTTTAAGTTACTTATCCAATCGTTAATCCAAACACTCATCATTTTACCCAATCTAACTTTTTTCCAATCTTAAAATTCCATAAGTTTAAGTAAAAATAAGTTACTTATCTAATCGCCAAAACAAACACACCCTATAACTTCAAAAGAAAAGTTACAAATGTGTACCAACCTACACTTTACAAAACCAAACAAAGAAAATTTTGACATAGCAGCAAAGCCTCATCCTTCAGTACCAACCACCTCTAGAAATGAAGCTGGTGGGTTATGAAGGATGACAAAATTCTCCTGCATACTATGAGCTGACATGGCTAGGGAGTCCGCTATTATATTAAGCTCCCTAAGCCAATGTTTAATCAAAACCTGCCAAACTTTAGACATCCATAATCTAGCATTTGCTAAGATATCACTAAAAGGGTGGCAGTCATCACACCCTCTCATAAGTAAGTTTATAGCCTCAATACAATCAGTGAAAATAACTACTTTCCTGTATTCTTTATTCCAACATAGCTGTAAACCCTGAACAATCGCAACAATCTCAGCAACGGCCGGGGGGACTGGTGTGAGTTTACATTTAAATCCGCAAACCCAGTGTCCTTCAGATGTAATAACTGCTCCGTAAGCACTTTGTCCTGTTTCTAAAACTGAGCCATCAACTTCCAGAGAGATAAAGCCTGGGACTAAGAGACGCCCCACCTCCGGTTGACATAGATGATGGCTGTAGAATTGACACTTGGTCACGAGATCCTAGTCCCAACTTGCTCTAAATAAACTAGAGAGAGCATTTTGGCAACTTATCTCGTCATCTTCATCAAACAGCTTCCTGCACCTGCTTACCCAGATGTCCCAATAGACATATCCAAAAAGAGTGTCCCATATGACTTTTTTAGTGAAGTCCCTTCCCGCCTTCTGATTTAGGTTCCATAGTAGCCACTCTGTATCTGATAGAGAGTTGAACTTCTCCCATAATTCTGGCTTAACAATGGATATCCATCTCTCCCTTGCATTACTGCAGTCCCGCACAAGGTGCATCAAATCCTCTTCTTGGTGACATCCAAAAGGGCAGTCTGCAGAATCAGTAACACCTCTAGTAGCTCTCAGCTGGCTTGTATGAACTCGACCGTGCGCAAACAGCCACATAAAGGATTTGATCTTCTCCGGGCCCTTCCATTTCCACAACGTCTTCCAAACCAGTTCACCCGCATTATGGATACCTGCAAAAAGAAAATGATAGGCAGAGCTAACAGAAAATTGACCGTTAGAAGAAAGTTTCCAAAAGTATTTATCCTCTCCCCTCTCCTCTCTGGGTGGATGAGCACGCCGAATTTGTTCGACCACATGAGGATGGAAACACCTGCTCAACTTTTGAATATCCCATTCGCCCCAATAGGTAACATACTCACTGATTTTCACATTCTTGTCCGCCAAGGCTTCCAACCCTGGAATGAGTTCAATCAAAGGTCTATTCATCTCAGACCAGTTGTCATACCAGAACGAAGCCACTTCACCATTTCCAACTTTGACCCCTAATCCTTTTTGAAACTTATCCCAAACTGCACAGATTCCTCTCCAAGTAAACGAGGCTACCTTTTTCTTGTTGACTTTCGGCATATTTTCTAAACCACACTGATATTTATGCCTCAATACCTGGACCCATAGAGCCTCACGATTACATATAAGATTCCAGCATAGCTTCATAATGAACGCTTCATTGTGTTTTCTAAGATCTTTTATCCCTAGGCCACCTCCTTTTTTTCTCTTGTAACATGATTCCATGACACAAGGTGAAGCTTCCTTTCATCCTCCTTTTCACCCCAAAGGAAACTACGACTTTTTCTTTCCAGCTCTTTCAACACGCCCTTAGGAAGGAGCATCGTTTGCATGTAATATGAAGGTAATGCAGACAGAATTGCCTTAATAAGCAAAGTACGACCAGCTAAATTAAGACATCCTCTTTTCCAACCGGCCAACTTCTTCTTCGTTCTCTCCAGAATAGGAGCAAATGTGATTCTAGAAACCCTCTTATGGATCAAGGGAATTCCCAAGTACTTACCTAAATCTCCAGTTAATTGAACACCCATGATACGACTTAAATTCAGAGCTCTAGAGGCATGCACATTACTAGAGAAAAATATTCTTGTCTTACTCTTATTCATATTCTGGCCTGACACCTCACAAAAATCCTGTATGCTTTGTAACATACTTTCTACCTGGCTTGTTGAAGCTTCGCCAAATAGGATAAGGTCATCCGCAAAGAAGATGTGTCGTATTTGATAACCGCAAAGAAGCTGCATATCTTCAAGAGCGTATTTGATAATGTGTTGTCTGCGTTTAGGCCAGAAAGCACACATTATCATTAGATTCTCTAAACCACTTGGGAAAGAGACAATCCAAGCAAAGTCCAAAAATACCCAGCGAAAAAACATTCCCCTTTTACTCCTTATTAGACTTTCTAATAGTCTTAATAATGTGAATAAATTAAACACACCAATTGTTTCATTATGTTGATTGATTTCTCATAAGCTATCACAATTAATTCCATTTTCCCCGTAGGAAATCTAACAGGTTGTTTGTTTTGTGGGGGAGGGAAAGTGAGCAAAGGGAAATTTTTTTAAGTAAGATTTATAAAAATTAGAGTTGGATTAAATATTTTTAATTAATTTTTTATATTCTTTTATCTTACATCTTCTCTTTATTAAAATTTTGTAACCCCATTTCTCCAATTTTTTAAAATTCAACTCATAAAAATTTCCCCTCACCTCCTCTCCTAATCCCTACTCTCCTAATCCCTATGAAAAGAACAGAGGACACTTAAAATTCTTTTTTCCCAAAAAGGAAGTCATGTTGTTGAAAGACGAATATATTCAGCATTCATGTGGGTAAGATTACCAAAAGGAATAATTCATAATTACATACGCATACAGTGAATGACATGGTGATGTGACAAGTTGAGGTATAAGAAGGATTAACATTTCAAGTTGTAAAGTGAAGAGAGGGAAGTCTTAGAACAACAATAAAGGTTTATAGAG
Organism: Inga oerstediana; assembly: GCA_963210345.1. Taxonomy (NCBI): domain Eukaryota; kingdom Viridiplantae; phylum Streptophyta; class Magnoliopsida; order Fabales; family Fabaceae; genus Inga; species Inga oerstediana. The sequence goes on from OY723405.1 coordinate 37,838,139, forward strand.
TAAAAGTCACACTAAGAGTATTATTCTCCAGTGGAAGACTTGATGAGTAGTCACTTGAAGATAGAAAAGGCTTTTAGTTTGGCAACTGCATGGTGGTGGGGTTTGAATTTTTTGGATAACTAATACTCCCTCATGTCCTAATTATAGGACATATTTACCTAACTTTGGAAAAATTAAGGATAGTGGTTAAATTAGTTAATCTTATTTATTTTCCTAAAATGCCCTTTTTTAATACATACAAAAAATCATGTTCTGTTCATGTTGATCACTTGCCTTGATGTAAAGCAAGTGATATTGCCTGTCATTAAAATGGAGTTATGCAGGTTTGGTTCAAGTGGAATTAAAGAAAAAGAAAGTTACAATTTTAAAAATAGAGATGATGACGTTGATAGTGTTAAATTGATTTTCTTACCCTTTATTCTTATAAAATAAAAAAAATAGTAGAATTGAGGTATATGTGACATTAATGAATTATAAGTATTACTTACTTTATAGAATACATAGATGTATTATAAAATTATTATTGTGTTTCATTGTTATTAAGAAAGTATCAATGGGGATATTTTGGGAAGAAATTGATAAAAATTAAAAATTTGTCTTATAATTAGGACCAAGATCAACTCTCAAATGTTGTCCTATAATTAGGACCGGAGGTAGTAATATTAGTAGATAAAATGATGAAGCTAACACATCAAGATCTTATCTATTATGCAATATGATCAAGTAGCAATGCTGCAAGGACTGAAACTTCAGCGCTAAAAGTGAAACTAATTGTTCTTTCAATTGCAAATTGCTTGTGTTTTGCGAGCAACAAGTTAATGAGTACGAAGGAGGAGATATATATATATATATAAAGTTGATTTGTTAACTGAAATGCATGTTTAGGAAGAATTGTCTCCACTGAAAGGGATACTTGGTATTGATAAAAAAAAAGAAGGGATACTTGACAAAAATGAGTGCGAATGCCCCACATGAAGCAAGTGACATGTAATTTTTCTAACATGGAATTGGCAGTCTACCATATTTATTGGTTGATTAAGAGATGCTTTTTTTTAAAAAACATAATAATACCAGTATATGATATGTGGTACTAAAGGACTAATGTAAATACAAATATCATTGAATAGAACAAATTTACCCTCATTTTAGTTTTATTTCCTCAAGTTTCAAATCATTGTTTTTTTCCCTTCTAAAGGTAAAATAGTCTAGGTTTTTATTGAGTTATAAAGATCATTATTTTTAATTAAATAAAACCACAAACTATGGCTTGAAACTTGAAGAACCGATATCAAAATGAGGACAAACTTGATAGAACAAAAATTATACTAACCCTTGAATTAACAAAACTATTTTCAAGAATTAAAAACAGGGGGAAGAATGTTGCTTTACAGATGAAGAGAACAAATATGCTCATCTATATTTTGAAAGTCTTCTTTCCGTTATTTTCAGCTTTTTGTAGGATATACTGTCTAATACCCAAGCTAATCTTGAAGCATCATATGGAAGAATTGGTTCAACCTGAGGCAGTTTTCAGCAGTTCTTCCCAGGTGGCTAGTTTTTCCGTAGGTTTGTTTATTGTACTTCCACGTCTCTTTTCTTCAGACTCTATCTTCTCCCAATCACTGAATGAAACTGTTTTCACATTTCTATCATGTATGAGTTGACGAAGACCCACTCTGCCTTGTTTTGGCAAGGTCGACGACGGCAATACCAAAACCCCTTTATTAAGGTCTTCCGATATGCTCGAAACCTGTCATGTTAATTGTCAGCCAAAATACGTAACTACCAGTCACACATCCATATTCCATATGAAAGAAAAGCAACTAGCTTGGGTCAGAGCAATTATATGACCTCTCAGTCAACTAGTTTCACTTCTCATCACAATAACAAGTATCAAGAACCATTTAAGAGGGTGAAATCTGCATTAGTTCAAATAAAATTTCAACAGTCTAAATTTAAGATTTTCAGCTAATGATGTTTAAATCAAAAAATCATTTTTTAACAAAATGGCAGTTAAGAAATTATATATATTTTTTAAATTCTATAAACATTAAAAATTGAAAAAAAGTAGAAGTAGAAAAAAATCAATTTAAACCATCAAAATTAGATTCGAACGGCTTGCAATAGTAAATAACTCTTAGGGCTCATCGCAAAGTAAATAGCTCTTAGGGCTCATCATTGTGATGAGCGCTAAAACTGGTTCCCTCATGGACCTAGCAGCTCATTTTACAATATAACTTGGCATACGTTTTCATATAATTATATTTCCAGTCCTTTCAACATCAGGCGAAGGAAAAAATAGGTAAGAATCTAACTAATTAGAATCCCAATCATCCACAGTATTTCAGACTCAAATCCTTGATACTTTTCAAGCAAAATTGTCATATTTAACTGTTTGTGAACTCCCTAGGAACTAATAAGCTATAGTTTGGCGGGTTTTGCTATCATCCATATTGCTGACGAGTCACTAGCTCCCTAAGAACAGCATGATTATAGAAAGCAAGCTTACAGTTTCGTCAGCACAATAAAGGTTTGTGGCAATAATTCCAGTTGGTCCTCTCTTAAGCCAACCACAAACATACAAGCCCTCCTCACGTAATGTCGGATTCCCTGAAGCATCACTCAGCACTCGACCTTCATTATTTGGAACTATGCCTGAAAATTAGCAACCACATATTGATGAGAGAAAGGAGAATAAAAATACCCAGAATATGAAAATAAAAAGGGACTTGGAATTCAGCACTTCATCATTGATCCGCATAACTGCTCTCAAGTCAGATTGTAAGTTATATATGTTAGCTAGTTAATATTCTAACTACTCCAACCATCAGAACAAAACATAACAATAACTACTAAGAACTATAACAGCTTATCATCCACTTCCATAATACTCGTAATACATGAAAGGATAAGAAGACAAAATGCCCAGGGGAAAAGGATAGGGACTAGAGAATATACATACTAGATGACAGTATAAAAGACATTGACCCCTCAAAATCTATATTAATACTCTGACTGCAAAAGACACTGGCAAAATTTACCCTTGGGTGCCCTAAAGGCTACAAGTAATGCTTTTCATAATTTCCTAAAAAATCTAAACATATACAAGTGCATATATTTTCTTGAAGTGCCTGAAAATACCAAAGCTGCAGTACCTACGATTCTCAAACCAGCCATCAAACGAGTTTAGACCATAGTTGAACCAGTCGTGATTAAACTAATATATTTTAAGTAATATAGATTAAATTAAAATATTATATAACAACAACAAATAGACCACAGTGGATTTTTTCCGTCAAGGTGTATCCAAGCATCACTCTGCTGTCTTTCATACAACTTCCAATCAACTAGCATGTCTATTAATACATCACAATGGATCAGATAATAATGCTGCACAAAAGTCAGTGCAGACTACTATAAGAAAAATAAATTTGATCGGTAACAATAACATAAATCATGTTATTTTGTTAACTTTTTTCTTCTCCTCCTGATAAACCAAAGAATGTTTTTAGGAAGGAAAAAAAAAAGAGAACCCACTTCCAAATTTGTTATTGATCTCCAAATATAACTTCCCCAAAAACACATGATTTAGAAGAAACCAGAGATGATTCAGAGTAAAACATAAAATAGGAAATTAGCACAAAGAGTATGAAATGCAAATTATCTGTTCACCTTTCTGATTATCAAAAGGTAAGCCATGAACAGGTATTGATCTGTAACCAATGCTCTTAAGTACCAACCTACAAAACACCAGTATAGGCAGTGGACTCAGCATTGAATCTCAACATTTTGTAAAATCACAATCGAAATAAATATCTTTCCAGGGAGGCTGCAATCATTCATTTATACAATTCCATCTCTATCTCTGCAAAATGCAGTTGACGAATTAACAATAATTGTTAACACAAGAAAAGATTATTGTGGACTCATGTTCATTAGTGTTTACCAAATGTCCCAATCTTCAAAAATAATTTATGTTTAACCAGATTTAGAAATTAAAGAAGCATATAAATCCCCCATTTGTTTGACAAGACCCTTTTTTAATGCTAAAAGAAACTATGCTAAATTATATTTACTAGTCATTCATTATTACATTGATGCAGCGATGATGATGCTAAGTTTACCAGTAACAAGTTACAACAAAAATATGAACAATATAAAAAATACCTTGTAGCACTGTCTTTTCAAAGCGCACACTTGAAACATAGCCAATTCTATCTTTTGACTCCTGAAAGCTATCTGGCTTACGGAAAAAGACAAAATGGAGTTCACGTTGATTCAGACCAGCATGTGCAGGCTTTGAAGTAGCTGCCTTAGAGATAGCAATTCATAAACTCTTCTCTGTATACGGCTACACTTTAATTCTTCCTTTGCAGAGAGACAGCATCAGGCACAGATAACACCAATGAAAGAAATTCAGGTAAAAAAGAACAAGTATAATAGTTTTCAAAAGGAAAAACAAACAAGGAAGTACATTTAAAGAAAATTACCACTAAATAGAAAGGAGAAACTATTTATGGAATTAACCATACTTGCAAATATTGAAGAGACTTATCATCATAGGATTCTTAAAAACAGAAATAATGATAGTGATAGTGATAGTGATAAATATATGCGCATGTAGTTATAGCTAGTACATATAGCAAATATAAGTAATGCCACCGTCATAAATTAGGAAACAACTTGGAAGCACCCTATACCTCATCTGCCGGAGTTAGAAGTAGATCAGTTTCCTGAATTTTAATATCAAGATTATGAATACCTGTAAAAAGATGCCAGACCTTCCATTAGTTTCATGGATGCAAGAGACTGAAATGGTATACAACTTATAGTTCATGACCTACAAAGTACAGTTGCTTCAAGAGTGTACCCCTATTATTGAGTGTGATGCCAGTGCACATACTTTTTTGGTGCTCTTAAAGCATGTTTGGTTTCACTTGGTTGTAATGGTTTCCAACATGAAACAAAACATGCATTTAGGCACTCCAAAGTAAGTATCATCCATTATTTTCTCTCCCTTTAATTAAGTTTAGTTTGGATACACCTTGGAGAAATTGTTTGTATCACTACAAAATTAAATGTTACCGTTTAGAAAGTTATTCAAACTTTGAGATTAATATTCAAAAACTGAAATAGAATTCCTTGCAGTACTACATGTGTTCCACACGCATGTGTGTGTGAGAGTTTGTGAGTGAGTGAGTGTGCGCGCACCTGCGCATGTCTGTGAGTGAGAGAGAGAGAGAGAGAGAGAGAGAGAGAGAACAACAAGACCTAGCATAGTAAATATGGATCCAGTTTTGAGAGGGTCATTATCTTTTTTTGGTAATCTATATATATACACTTTAACAAATTAACCATATCGCATCCACATGCAAATAGTTCATGACTAATTAAACAAATACTCCCTCCGGTCCTAAATATAGGACAAAGTTTGTAGTGCAATTTACACTACAAACTTTGTCCTATATTTAGGACCGGAGGTAGTACTAAACTATAACAAAAAAGCATTAGTAATCATTTGGATTAAAACCAAAGCCAGGGCCAAGAAACATGACCAAGATTTCCATTTTCAGTTCAACCTCAAATCTTTAAGGTCTGGAATGTTTCAAAATCAAAACCAATGAGTTAAGATTAATAAAAACCAGATGAAAAACCAATGAGCAAGTCAAATGGGAAATGGAGACTCGACTGATAAGGTTATCACTAAACAGCAGGTGAGTTGAGGAGCAGTAGCTTTCAAACGAAATTTTTTAAGTCTGATTAATAATAGCATTATGGGGTAAATGACAAACCAATCAGTAAATTACAAGGTCCAAATATTCCCCCTATGGAAAGAGTTCTGCAGAAGAACAAACATGTATACGAAAAATGAAAAGTTCATCTGACATTGGCGTGTAAAAGAAAATGCGGAAGTTACCAAAAACTTCGCGTAGTTCTTTAGCAGTACAAGCTGCTTGGGCAGGACCACATCTTCCAACCAAATAGACCTTCCTGCAATGAACCTCATATTACATACATACATCATACAATAGAAATAAGATTATCAGGCACCTTCAGATTAAGTGATGACAAACCTGATAGTGCTCTCCTCTAGAGCAGCCAAAGCATGACTAGAAATATCAGTCGTTCCAACTCAGTTGTAAGCGGTAAAAGGATACGTGCAACATCAAGAGCAACATTTCCCTGAAATTAAATGAGATCATTGACCTAGAAAGCCTCAACAACCCAAGATGAGCCTACGTAATGGAGAATGGGAAAAGAATATTACAAGAGATTTAGTAATTAATTTATGTATCAAAAAAACAGTAATTAATTTTAAAGTCTAAATTAGGGCTTATATTTTCATTTTGTCAATCATCTTTTTATTTTTGAATTAATTTATCTTATCGGAGTTACCTGACCAAGAATTACAGCTGTATCCATGCTTTTCAAGTCTGGGTCAACATTTCTTGCATTTGGATGCCCATTATACCACCAAACAAATGCTCTGGCAGAGTGCATCCCCTTCAAATTCTGAGAACAGAATAAGCAAGTATTAGGAATATGTTAAAAGTAAATCAAGGTCTAAAGTAAATAGCTAACATATAACTATGACTTGACAAATAGGCATCAACCCATCACTTATACCTAAAAGATAATCCTAGTGACAACAACAGCAACAAATCTTATCCCACTAGGTGGGGGGCGGTCACATGGATTGCACGGCGCCATTGTGCTATATCAACGACCAAATCTTTAGATAGATTGTTAATCAAAAGATTTCGCTCAATAACTTCATAGAAGAGAATCCCAGTGAAACAAGAAAAATTCTACCAGAGCATTACTATACAAGAAAAAGCAAATAAACAGTTGAAGCATACTTCTCCAGAAATTCCAAGGCTTCTATCACTTTCAGCACCATATGCGAGCACAACCTGTTGAAGAGCATAAAATGAGGACTGATAAGAAGGTACAGCCAACAAGCAAGTATTCAAGAACAATTGTCATCATGTATAGAACTAGAATCTCACCACATGATACAGCTCACACAATTCAGATAGAGAAACGCTAGATCCAAGAGCTACATTTCCAAATAATGAGCATCTTCCATGCTGTGCTACCCTTGAAAACTGGTTGATGACAATCTGTTGCACGTTTTCTGGCAAACTAAGCTCAATTAAGAGAGTTCTTTACAAAAAAAAAAATTATTACTAGGTCTAAAAGCATGGGGAAATCAAGCATTTCATTTATTTCCCATGAATTTTAGGGGTATCCAAAGAACTACAATTTCTCCCCATTCCCTTATATGGGCATATGCAGCCTCAAGCTATTTATGGAGAATCAATAGCCCAACATAAATCATATAAACACCTGAAAGACTGTCAGGCACACTGATACTAGTGAACCAAGTTTAAATTTTCAAAGGAAAGATGCAGATATTGACCTTTGTGTCTGGGTGATCAGGTGCAACACCAGAGCAAACTAACCCAAAAGGCGTTGGCAGCCTGTCAATGATATCAACTTGAGCTTCTTGGTGCGCCTTCAACATCTAAAAATGCAATTAACATACCAACAGTTCAAAAATTTTAGAACAAGATTAACATGTTGATACTTGACAATGCATATGCACGCATAAGAGCTTACTTTTTCAGCAGTGTAGAAACCAGCACGACCACTTCCAACAACACAAGCATGCAAAGGGTTAGAAGAAAGGGTAGCGAAGCTTCTGGAAAGCCATGTTCTTCCTTGGAAGATTGCCATTTTCTCAACGTAATGCCTGAAATAAAGACATAAAGATGATTCAAAAAAAGAGAGAACTAATCAAAAAGCATCAAGAGTCTCACTTTCTTCCTTAGTGTTGAAGGGGTTTCAAGCTTCAATTTCTGCTTTGACCACTCAAACTTGAAGAGGCATCTCAGGGATGAGATGCGCCCCTTGCATCTACTGAAGTCCAATCAACCATTGGTGACTTAACTAACCAGATCCCTCCACATATCAAACAAATCCCATAAATTGGATGATCTCATTATAAATACTAACATCAATTTAAATATTTTTATTATAATATTAAAAATTAAATTTTATTACAAGATTGTATAAATGTGATTTCTTATTACAAAACTGATTTTTTATACGTCTACATGCCTTTATTTTGCCTATTATCTCATTGATTGATGTTGTAATGATGAAGCATAATACAAGGCCCTAAAAATAATATAATTATATGAGGCTATTGTTCCCATATCATTGCCAACCTCAAACCTTATGAGCAAATACATAACCATGGATCAGAACAAATGAGCTTGGCAAATGTCTAAAACAGAATATTGTTATGGAATTTATTCAAAACTGTGCCTCAATCCCTTTCATTCCGCTTAGCTCGCTAGTACTAGCGTTCAAACTTGGAACGTCGAGGTAATGCTTTTTACAGCTCCCCTTGAAGCCCAAATATGTTGTTTAATCCCTTTCATTCTCAAATGGTTTGCAACACAAATATTGAATATCCACAAATGAGATTCAAAAAAAAAAAAATCTTGCCAAAATCATTTTTCCCAGTAATCCAAATGCTTTGCAACAAAATATCCACAAATCAGATTCATACCATTGCTTCAGTTTATTTAAAAAAAAAACGATTCACAGCGTGGCCACAAATGATATTTATTTTGCTGACACAAAATTGAAAAGAAAAGGGGGAAAAAACAGAAGAGAAGGGCACGACGGTGAAACCTGAAGGAGCTGGTGCCCCGGGCGACGGCAGGCTCTGGAGGTGAGTCTGGTACCAAGTTCAGTGAAGCTGCGACTGCGATGCCCGGGAAGAAAAGAGAGTGAGGTGTTTTTCCGTTACAACCGAGACGAGGACGAGACTCAATAAGAACGAAGGGTTCCTTTAACCCTTTGTCGAACTGAATGCGAGAGGGTTTAAACAAACAAAGACGACGAAGATGAATACTAGAGATGAAGGGGGTGAGTCTGAAATCATGTTTGGTAGCTTAATGCTTTCTTTTTATATGTTTATCTCGTATATCTATAATAAATTATAATTAAAAAATTATATTTAAAAATTTTAATTACTATTTTAAATATATACTTAAATTACTATTTCAAACATGTACTTAATAACAAGAAAAGTTATGAGTTTCTAAGAATGAAGAATGGTGATGGGCCTTGGTGTGAAATGAATAAATATAGTTCATGCATCCGAAAATTTTTTTTTAAAGAAATTTCTTATAAATAACTTTAAAAATATTAAAAGATAAAAAGATGCTTCTAATATTTATGATATTAGAAATGTGCTAGCACCTTATTTGTCCTTTTTTAAATCAAAAAGGAAATTATACAAATGCCCTTAACAAAATCATCTCCATCCTTCGACAAAATCATCTTCTCCTCCAACAATGGCAACGGTGGCCTCCTCTAGCAACGACGACTATTTCTCTATTGACAGTAGTCTTTAGATCTTTGATCTCTACCACCAGCTCCAGCTCCCCCATCAATTAGGGCTTACATCTTCTGCAATTTCTTTAGCTCCCGTATCAATGTCAATCTCTGTATTCATCAACCCATCTTTTGCAATATTTCAAAACCGACCCAATTTGCTCTATCTATTCATCAACCCATTTCGAGATTATAGACTGGGCATCTTGAAAAATCTCTATCACAACGATGACGAGTTCCTATGCCGCGAATCAACGGCAGCATTGCTCCAGAACTTGACCCACCTCGGTGTTCATCCTCCTGCGACGATTCCCGTGTCTAAGCTTCTCCTCGAAAAGTTGGTTGGAGAACCCAATGATTTCTCACAAATGAATCTCTACTTCTTCAGTATAAGATCAAATTCCGAGCTTGAGAGCAAGATTGGTCTCCTTGTATACAATATGTTTGAGGCCTTCATCATTTATGGGTATGGCCTTTTATCTTCTTTCTTCCTATCATATTAGTTCCATAAAGTTTATTTTCTTTGCTTGAGTAACAGTGAGTGGATGGTGGTGGGTCATAATCATGTATTCAAACAAACAAAAAATTATCATTTCATGATCATGTAGCAACATATATCACTGGTTTGTGAAGTTTCATGGCATGCTCAGTTAGTTAGTTAGAGCAAAAAGATTACCAGCAATGACTATAGTGTCATCACCACATTGTGCTTCTTGTACTTGATGAGAAACTCGCATGCTCTGGATTTATTTAGATTCATCACACAAGGTGTATGGGACATGTAAAAGATCATTAATTAAGGTGGGGGAATTCAATGTAATAAACTAGAACACATAAAAGATATTGTTCAATTGCAAGTTTTGAACAAGGATTAACCGCTCCCGGAAAAGAATTAAATTCAAAATTGTCAGTTCACTATTGGAGTAGAACTGGTGCAAAGTGAAGCTAAGAAGGAATAGGAATAATGCTTAAATGATGACAAGAGGGCAAAAACAAGCCGCTTATGAAACGAACTGAGTAAAAACCCAAAACAATTCTATATTGTTATAATTCACAGTTTTCCATTAAGTTTAGCCTGTTTCTTGGAAAAAAAAATTTGGTAACACCTAATAAAATGTAGGAAATGACTTAACAAAAGTTGTGAATGACCCAATAGTGTTGATTTGTTATTTAGCAAACAAAAGTTGTCAAAATCTAATAAAATGTGGTGAATTCTTCAACAAAATTTGTGAAAAACATGATAATTTAGATTTCTTACTTAGTAAATGAAAGTTGTTAAAACTTAATGAAATGTCGTAGTTTCCTTTACAAAGCTTGTGAAAGACCTGATAATGTAGATTTCTTATTTGATAAACGAAAGTTGTTAAAATTTAATCAAATGTTGTGATTTCCTTAACAAAACTTGTTAAAGATCTGATAGTGTAGATTTATTATTTGGTAAACAAAAATTGTTAAAACCAAATCAAATGTCGTGAATTCCTTAACAAAAATTGTTAAAAACCTGATAGTTTAGATTTGTTATAAGCGAAAATTGTTAGTAAAACCTAATCAAATGTCGTGAATTCCTTAACAAAACTTGTGAAAAACCTGATAATGTAGAATTGTTATTTGGTAAACGAAAATTGTTAAAACCTAATCAAATGTTGAAAACTTGTGAAAAACTTGATAGTGTAGATTTGTTACTATAAACGAAAGTTGTTAGTAAAACTTAATCAAATGTTGTGAATTCTTTAACAAAACTTTTGAAAAATCTGATAGTTTAGATTGGATACTTGTTAAATGAAAGTTGTTCAAAACTAATGAAATGTCGTAAATTCTTTAACAAATCTCATTACTTCACTAAATAATTATTCTCGCTGGAGCTGTGGCGTCGGCGACCAATTGCTTGGCCACCTAAGCTCTAGCATCGACAGGGGTATGTTGCTAGTCACCGGCCGCCAGCTACCGATGGGGTGGGGTGGGGTGGAGGTTACTCTTTTTTTTTAAAAAAAAATTATCTTTGAGGGCATTTGTGTCATTTCATTTTAACTTTAAAAATGACAAATCAAGTACTAACATCTTTCTGGTATTATGAATATTCAGAATACCTTTTTCTCTTTTTTCCTATTTTCTATACTGTCTCTACCAAAAACAAATTGGTGTACAAAACATATAAAAATTGCTATTTTCTATACCGTCTCGTGCGCGCGTTTGCAAGATTGGCTTCTTCTATGAAAATAAATTGGAATTGGGGGCCGTTTAACGGAACTGCCAAGTTGCGAGTAGAGGAAACAGGGCCTTATAGCACTCGCGTAATTACAGAAATTATCCAAAGAAAATCATGAGCAAGCACACATACCTGGAATATCACCAGAAATTCGTATTATGCAACCGGGTCTAACGACGGCAGTAGCGGCTATTCTCCACTAGTGGTGATTCCGACGGCCAGAGAAGAACAACCGCGGGAGAGATGATGAAAGATGAAATAAAAGTTGAGTTATAATCTAGGGTAAGATTAATAGAGGGTATTTTTGTCAAGAGAATATTATAAATAGGGGTATTTTTGTCTCTAAAATTTGCAATACCAGGATTGAAAATGCAATACTAGGGGGGAGTTGGCTTTGTAGCAATCCCACTTTCGTGGTACTCCCAATCCATAGGGATCCATAGTCCCTCAAACCAAACGATATATTATGGCCCAATCCCTGATCCAATCCCAATCCCTACCCCCAAATACCTCATACCAAACAGGGCCTAATAGTTCGCCAGAGGGACTGTTGTATGCGTTGATGTTTCCGGAAGGAATGGTATCATTTTCCTTGGCAAAATAAATAAATAAATAAATAAGAATAGCCTTCCTTCAACATGTTGAAGCTTACCTCTTTAAATGTAATTAATTATAAGCTACCTCCTTCATACTTTAATATATGATATATTTGAAAAGTTGATCTTATCCTAAATATAAGATTCATTTTTTATATTTGTAAATCTTTTCCTAATTTACTTATATTGATGCTCTTTCAACCATAATCAAAGAGAGGAAATGAGAAAATTAAGAAAGACGAGTGCATGTTTGTTTTAGCTTTTTAGAAGTGCTTTTACGATTTACAAGATAAGTATATGGGATGAGTTTTGTCTCAGCTTGCAGAAAATGACTTTTGAAACTATGATTTGAGGGTTTCCCAAACAGTCACTAAGATGCTTTAGAAAATAAATATTATATTAACTAATTTAACTAACTTCCTAAATATAATCAAATCAAATAAATAAGTCTTAAGTCTTATACTAAGGATAAGATGGAGTACAACTGAAATATCAAAGACATAAAAGATGCACCACTACTATTGAATGATGCGTTTTGCTTTACTTTCTTTACTTTTCAAATTTAAATTTAATGCTTTTAGACATATTTTCCTTTGATCCAGTGCGTATCTAATTAGTGGTGGGAAAAATAAATATTTGATGAAATTAATTTGTAAAAAAAATATTGAATTATGATTCATAAAGTTGATTTACAACTATTGATTATCATTAGTATCTTCTTTGAATCGCTTAAGGGTAAGGCAATACTAGTTTTTCCCCCCTGAAAGTTAAGCCAATAGGTCAAAAACTATATTTTGATATTCTTTGGATTATATATTAACTCTGCCAATAGCAGTACACAGAAGTTTTGGGCCGCTAGGAATATGTTTGAAAACAATGAAATATGTATTGATCAGAATATATATATATATATATATATATATATATATACACCTCTTGAACATCAGGCTCCTCCTAGACCTAAAACCCTTAAGATGAATATTGATGGTGCATTTAATGCAGATTTTCTAGTAAAGGTGGAAATCGGATATATACTCTGAAATTCATATGGGCAAGTTGTGAACCTCCATTTCACACCTTGTGTGGTCTCTTTAGCATTACATGCATAAGCACAGGCACTCCATGAGGAGGCATTTTAAGGCAAAAGATCGTGATTTGGGACACATTGTTATTGAATCTGATTGCTTATCTTTGGTTGTAAAGGAATCCCCCATCCTTTTTTTAAGATTACTATCGGCTGACTCTGAACAATATAGGTAGGGTGTTAGTTAACCATACTATAATGTTTGAATATTATATATACACGTGTGTGTGATCTTTCAGCCAAAAATAATAATAATAATAATAATAAGAGGGAATATATTTGAAAGTTTTTACTTTTTAACAAAAACCAAGATTTTCTTATATAGAATTGATTATAAATTTAATTTAAATAGGTGCTAATTATAAGAGTCAAAATCAAAAATAACTTTTTTAAAAGAAAATATTCAAACACTCTTATATATATATGTCAAAACCACTTACAAACTAAAAACCATTGTTATCACCTAATTAAGCAATTATTATTTTGTTTTTCTAATTTCATAATTGATTTTGGTATGTATAGAGAAGTTTGTGGCACGTACCCTTATAAACCATTAATACCTTTTTTTTTATAAGATAGGAAAAATGCATGCAACACTCAAATAGATTTCATCTAAGTTTGTAGCACCTTAGAAGATGAAAATGGGGATATATATAAATATAAATATAAATATATATATATATATATATATATATATAAAACTTGGTTTAATACCTTTTTAATATTTATTACTGGTATTGCTCATAAATGTTGAGTCAATGTAATGTACAAGAATTCTTATGAACTTTTACCTAAAGTACATCTAACACTAATATTAGGGATGGAAATAGATTAGGCCCTTATCAGGGGTCTACGGGTTAACCTATATTAAGCCTAGCCTAACCTATTTAGTAAATAGGTCAGATCAAGGTTTAGGCCCTTTGTCAGGCCTATTTAGATAAACAGACCATACCTATTTTCATAAAGCCTGGTCTACAGGCATGGCCTATTTATGTTTTTTAATGTATACTATTATATATAATTATATATAATATAATCTAAATCAATTTTATAAATTATTTATACAATTACAAATTTAGTTTTTACCTTAGGTTTCACATCTTATCATTCACCTCCAAACTCAACTTTTTTATTTATTAGTCGAATACATTTACCTCTCTTCTCTTCAATCGCCCAAGACTGCAATGTTAGCTCACTCCATTTCCCTTGATTTGCGTCATTCGTTGAAACATAATCATTGCTAGTGATGCCCCAATAAAATATTATAATCTCAGTAGGAGGAGTTTGTCTCGATTTCTATAGAAAAAAAAAGGTAAAATCATGTTTTACATGCCACTACTTTTTATACTTGGTTGATTTTCAAAAATACATTTTTTTAGATTGGTTTTTCTTATTCTAACTGGTTTGGATAATTGTTGTCACTAGATGTTCTTTTTCTTACTAAATTATTACTGGTGAGAACACATCCTAATTAAATTTTTAAGACATAATGTAGATTTTTAAATATGTTTGAGAGGTTGTAAATGAATATGGAAGCATAGGCTTTAAGCCTATTTAAATGCTTATATTTCAAATAGGCTCTTAAATAAGCTTCAGGCTTTATCAGGCCTTTTGAAGGCTCAGGCCCGAGCCTAAAAAAAAGCCTATATGCAAGCTCAGGCCCAGGCCCAGGCTCTAGATCTCTATTGCAGGCCTAGGCCTATTTAACTAAAGCCTAGTTCGGCCTAGCCTATTACCATCCCTAAGCACTATGATTTGGAGGTGCAAAAATACCCATGAATATTCAAAATAAGAGTAAAAACACCAACATAATTAAATATAACCTAACACCGTCATATATGCATGGGCAAAAAGAGTGTGAGCCTCACTACAAAAAGTAAAATATTAGGTTAAATTTAACGATACTAACATTTTTACTCCCATTTTGAATATTTATGGGTATTTTTGTACCTTCACCCTAAATATTTTCATGTACAACCATATTAGAGTTCCGACAAGGGGATTATAATTGTGTACATTATTACCCTAAATATCTATTTGCAATGTGTTTATTGTTCTTGTTGTCTTTGTGAAAATGAGTTTAACAACGAAATCTTAACTGTAACATAGATGAATTGTTTCGTTTCTAAATGAAACTTGAGTGTCCACGGGATTGAAGATTTCCAAAGTGAGGCAACTGTAGCAAGACAGTTTCATATTAATGAAATAAAAGGGTGCTCTCAACTAGAGCAAGTTTTTAGTTGAGAACTTGAAATTCATGAGGAAAAATTCAAAAAGAAACTGCTTCCAAATCTTAAAGAGACCTGTCCAAACTCACTCACATTTGTGCAAGTGTACCCTTTTCGTTAAAGTTCTTGTCTTTAAGAATTTTCGAAGTTAAGAAAATCCCCATGTTTCAAAACATATGTACGTACATACACATTATATAGACTTACATATCATAATGTTCTTTTTAATTAGAGTAAAATACATTAACTTCCCATTTATTTACTCTCAATTATAGAGCATCTCTTTTATTTTGAAAATAATTAAAGTATATTTTTAGTCTTTTAAGTTTTGTATGAGGTATACTTTTGATCCTCTAACTTTATAAAGTATACTTTTGATCCTATTTTTTTAACACGTTTAATGTTGTTAATTTAAAATATTGATGCAACAAATTCAAGTGATAATTGTGTAGCTGAAAAACGTATTTGAGTTTTAATGTTTTAATATAATATATTCAAATTTTTAAACTAAAATAAACTGATAAAACACTGCAAATGAAATCGAGGTTTTGTTATTTAGATTATTAAACTAAATTTTTTTAATACAATTAAAGTTTTGATATCAATGACATCATTAGGTTTTTAGATATTTTTTAATTTACACATATATTAAATTTAATATTAATAGCATTTAAACACACAGTTATCACTTAAGTTCACGCAATCATCAATTGAGTTTATTATGTCAATGTTTTCCGTTAGCCACATTAACAATGTTAGAATTATAAGACAAAAAGTATACTTTATAAAGTTAAGGGAACAAAAGTATACCTTAGGTAAACTTAAAGGAGTAAAAGTATACTTTAACCCTTTAAAAATCTATATATAAATCTCCCTTAAAATCAAAATATATATTACTTCTTTGAAAAAGTTATAATATATATATATATATATATATAGCATAAACCTCTCTTTTAGGTTTGAAATTTAATTTTTATCTATCCAATCATTATTTGACCATTAAATCACAATATTGACTCATCATTTTGATTAAAATGTCACTCCTTAACATAAATAATAATTCAATCACATAACTTTATCCAAAATTGAAAATTTTAATATATATTTTCAAATTTTTTGTTATACTACTAAATTCATGACCATATTATTTAAATATTTAGTCTCATTTGTTTATTAAAATTATTTATGATGTATTCTTTAAAATACATATAATCGGCTAAAATGTTTTCCAATCATATATATTTGCTTTCAAATAAATTATAAAATTATAAAATGATGTGATTTCGATATCCTTAAATTAATATATATATTTTAACTCAAAATTTTTAAATATATTTCATTAAACAGATGTTTGTTAAAAAAAAAAAAATCACTTAAATTTTTTATTAAGTCGTAAATATTTTTATATAAAAATTATTTAAATTTTTATCTAAATTTTGTAAAAATATTAAGTAGATCATTAATAAACATTAATATTAAAAGATAAATTAAGGATTTGTTATAATAATGGCTAATTACGGGAGATCACGTAGATTGATGGATAAGGGAAGTCTCAATTAACCTGGCGCAGAGCAATGCCACAAGTGCAGAAGCTTTGCGTATTCTCGAGGGACCGAAAATGCGCTGCGACCTGGAATTTAGACAAGTTTTTTAATACAAAACATGTTTATATGCTATTTTCAATCTTAAATATAAGATAGAATTAATCTTTTTCAAAAGATTAAAAAAATTAAATAAGTTACTTAATCATATAATATGTTGTATATCATTAGATTATATATCAATTTATAAGTTAGGTGTAACATCCCAAAATTTTATTCACCAAAAATATATTATAATTATTTGAATAATTCAATAAAATGATGAATATTTATGAAATTTGGATCTTATGAATTTTGAAATATTCAGGTTCATAAGAAAATGGGCAAATTGATTCAAGAATTGAATTAGATTATAAAGGTGATAGAAAAATCATAATTTTGCCAATTTAGCCCAAGATTAATTATTTTCCAATTAATTGGAGTTAATTTCAATTAATCAAGAAAAATAAAGGAAAATGTATAAATTGAATATTCTTGGTGGAATAAATCAAGAATTGGGAAATTAAGGGGGATTATATATAATTCAATTATGTAAATTATGGAATGAGTGACAAATAATTTTTCCTTCCCTTCCTTTTATTATTTTCGTCCAACATGAAAAAAAAATAAGGGAGAAGAAATAGATTTAGTTAGAGTAAAGGGAAGAGTGGATGATTTGGGTAACTAGAGGGGATCTAGTCCCGATCCAAGTGGACATAAATGATAGGAAGGCATGGCATAAAGTTGAATGAGTATGGCCTAAAGCAAGGGAGTATGGTGGGAGGTATGGTGTACATGAAAGGTAGAGGAATTCTAACCATTGATGAGATTAATGGAGTAGAATGCAAGGAGAAAATTTATGAAGCCTCATCATTTCCCTCTTGCCTTCATTTTCATCCAAGTCACAAGGAAAAGAGGAAGAGAGAAGCTTGAGAAATAGAGAGAAGAGGAGAGCTCAAGGAGGAAGAAGTCTAAAGTAGGTATTGTTATTCTTGTGTTCAAAGCTTCCTCGATCTCTTGCATAATAGCTTTGTTGAGTGGAGTCACCAGTGGTTTATGAGCTGAACAATTTCTCTATATTGAATCAACTAACTGAATTACAAGCATGTGTCCAATATTTATAGACCTAATACAGGCCCAACACATATGGCCCAATAACAACTAAATCTACTACACACTATGATACACTAAATCTCAACACCCCCTTCAAGTTGGGAGCTTATACAAATCAATAGTTCCTAACTTGCTAAGCATCCTATCTTGTATCTCTTTACCTACTGCCTTAGTCAAGATATCCGCTTCTTGGCTATAAGATCGAACATGCTGCAAAGCAATCACCTTTTCTAAAAACTTTTCCCAAACAAAATGAAGATCTATCTCAATGTGCTTGGTTCTCTCATGGAAAACCGGATTCGAAGCAATGTGTAAAGCAGCTTTATTGTCACAATACACATTAACAGGAGTTAAATGATCATATCCAATCTCTTTGAGTAGTCCAACTACCCACACAACTTCTGCTACCGCAGATCCCAATGCCCGGTACTCTGCTTCAGCTGAAGACTTCGAAACCGTTTGCTGCTTCTTAGTCTTCCATACCACAAGCGAACCACCAAACTTGAGAAGATACCCTGTAACTGATCTTCTAGTCGTTTCACACGCTCCCCAATCAGCATCACAGAAGCAATCTAACGTAGTAGTGTGTTCTTGACTAATAAGCACTCCTACCCCGGGGCTCTGCTTCAGGTACCGCAACACATGCAAAGCCGTTGCCATGTGACACTTCATGGGCTGGTGCATAAATTGACTCAAGACCTGCACAGAGAAGAAAATATCAGGTCTGGTAGCAGTCAAATAGATTAGCTTACCCACTAGTCTTCGATATCTTTCCGGGTCATGAAATAGATCCTCCTTCTTGTGCTTCCCTTCCTCATATGCTGATAGTTTGAGTGTAGTAGCCATGTGTATTGATAGTGGCTTGCAACCACTCATACCTGTCTCTGCAAGCAAATCCAAAACATATTTTCATTGGGAAAGCACAATACCGGCAGAGGACCTTGCTACCTCAATACCAAGGAAGTATTTCATTATTCCCAAGTCCTTGATTATGAAATTCCTATGCAACAAGTCCTTTACCTCTTGAATTCGTATCTCTGAACTACCAGTAATAATCATATCATCCACATATACCAGAACTATAACAATATCAACACCAAATTTCTTAAAAAATAAAGAGTAATCATGTTTACTACGTTTAAAACCACCACAAACCAATGCAGCACACAACTTATCATTCTATTGTCTAGAAGCCTGTTTAAGACCATAAAGGGACTTGTTAAGTTTACAAACCATCTCCCCCCCCTTGACTTTCAAAACCTTGGGGAATGGTCATGTAAACTTTCTCGTTCAGATCTCCCTGCAAAAATGCATTATCTACATCCATCTGAAATAATTCCCAGCCATACATAACAGCTAATTTTAACACAATTCTAACTGTAACCATTTTTACCACAGGTGAGAATGTCTCATGATAATCGATGCCTTCTCTTTGGTTGAAACCTTTAGCAACTAAACGAGCTTTATATTTATCAATAGTCCCATCAGACCTATACTTAATCTTATAAACCCATTTACAACCAATAGGCCGTCTCCCCTTTGGTAGAGGAACAATATCCCATGTTTTGTTGCGTTCCAAGGCTGCAATTTCCAGATTCATTGCTTGAACCCATTCTGCATTTTTTATGGCTTCATAATAAGAAGTAGGTTCAACCACTGAATCTATATTACATAAGAAACACATGTGTGAACTAGAAATATGATTATAAGACATATACTTTTGAATGGGATATACACATTTACTGTACTTTGTGCGTACTTCTGATTCGGAAACAACAAGTCCACAAACATAGTCGGTAGCCCATATGGGAGGTCTACGCTCCCGTGTTATCCTATCACGACCAGCAAGCGACATTTGTGAACCTGATTCCGTATGACTATTTTCAGAATCAATAATACCATCATCATGTACATGCTCATGATTACCATGGTCTCTTGTTGTAGGAGGGACAATAGGAGGAAAACTCACATTTTCTAGAGATACATCATCATCAAAGAGAAACATTTTTCTAAATTCTGCCTTTTCATTTACCTGATCAGCAGGCGCATTATCAAGAAAAGGAAATGCATCCTTAATAAAAACATGTCTACTTATCAAAATGCTCTTAGTACGTAAATTAAGAAGAACACACCCCTTTTGATGAGTCAGGTAACCAAGAAACACACAAGGGATGGCACGAGACTGAAATTTATCACAATTAGTCAAATCGGTAGCATAAGCCAAACAACCAAAAGTCTTTAAAGAATTATAATCCGGTTGATTCTTGTATACCCTCTCATAGGGAGTTTGAAAACCTAAAATTCTAGAGGGCACTCGATTAATTAAGTATGCTGCCATCTTTACACATTCCCCCCAGAACCGAATTGGTATGTGAGATTGAAGCATAAGACTCCTAGAAACTTGCATAAGAGTCCTATGTTTTCTTTCCACAATACCATTCTGTTCTGAGGTGTATGAGCAAGATGTTTCATGTATAATGCCCTTTTCAAGAAAATACGTTCGTAGATTATTGTTCACAAATTCAGTTCCATTATCACTACGTACTCGTTTAACATGAAAAGCAAATTGATTAAGAACATAGGCAATAAAATTTTTTATATAACTGGCAGTTTCAGATTTGTTCCTTATTAAGAAAACCCAAGTTGCTCTTGAGTGGTCATCAACAATTGTTAGAAAGAATTGATGACCTTGATGTGTGGGTGTCCTATATGGACCCCATACATCCATATGAAGGAGCTCAAAACAATGAGTAGTTTTAATACAACTAGAGGAGAAGGGGAGTTTTGTTTGCTTAGATTGAATGCAAACCTCACAACTTTTATTCATATCAAAACTTTTGTCCTTTACAAATTTGAGATGTTTCAAAACTGACAATGGGGCATGCCCCAACCTATTATGCAAGGTCCAGATATCTATAGGTTCATGCTGAGCACAAATCCCTCTATCAACCAAATTTACAAGATGTATATCAGTATTAGGTTCATTTTGCAGAATGTATAGACCCTCAATTAATCTACCAGTCGCCCTCATTTTTCCAGCTTGAAGGCCCTACAAAATGCAATGGTTAGGAAAGAAGGTGACCATACAATGTGCATCTTTTGTAACCCTAGAGACAGATATCAGGTTAAATTGCAATTTTGGTGCATACAAAACATTATGTAATTCAAAATCATTAGAGAATCGCACGTTACCTACATGAGTAACTAACACTCTATCACCATTAGGAATTTTAATAGTTTTGATAGGCCTTGTGTATTTCTCATATGAATTTAATAGAGATAGATTACCAACCAAGTGGGTAGTTGCACCAGAATCTATTACCCAAGTAACATGTGAATAAGGATAATGAGAGAAACTCAAACCTGTACCGATTAGTGCATGAATGTTAGAGCTTGGGTCTGTGTCGGTTTTGAGGAATTCCATGAGCTTCTCATATTGTTCACGAGTGAATGTTGGGGCAATCATATCATCATTGTGTGGAACGTCCTCCTTAACAGTCTGACTGAGATTAGCAGCTTGAAATGTCTTTGATCGGTTTCCCTTAAAATTTGGTGGGAAGCCTATCAAATGCCAGCAGTTGTCTTTGACATGCCCTTTTTTATTACAGTGAGAGCACTCAGGCAGTGGAGAATTTCTGCCTCGTCCTCTGCCACGCCCCCTTCCACGGGCAACCATTGCAACCCCTTCAAGTGGATGTGTGTTAACAGTGCTACTGAGGTTATGCTGAGCCTCATCTTCTATAATCATACTAAACGCTTGATTTACAGTCGGTAAGGGGCTCATGAGCAAAATTTGACTCTTGGGTGCACTATAGGTGTCATTCAGCCCAAGTAAAAATTGCAACAACTTTTGTTGCTGTAGACATTACGAATAGACTTGAGAAGTAGAACACTTACAAGAAGGAAGAGGCAACAGAACAGATTCTTCATCCCAGAGTTCTTTTATCTTAGAGTAATATTGGGATACTGTGAGAGCTCCCTGTCGCATGGAAGTAATTTCTCGGTGAAGGCTAAAAATTCGCGACCCTGTAACCTTGTCAAAACGCTCTTGCAGATCGAGCCAAACAAGATGAGCTTCTTGATGAAAAATGACACTGTTGGCCAAATCTTTAGAAAGGGAATGCAGTAACCAAGAAAGCACTACGGCATTACACCGTTCCCACTGGTCATGGAGTATGGTATCTTGTGCATCTTTGGTGCAGGACCCATCTATGAAGCCTAGCTTCTGTTTCCCTTTAAGAGCTATTCTCATCGATCGGCTCCATATGGTATAATTTTCGCAGCCAGTGAGTACCTGGGGAATAAGGGCCAAACCTTGTGTATCAGAAGGGTAAAGGTAGAGAGGATGAGTAAATGGGAGTGAATCGATTGTAAACTCTTCCTTCTTTTCAGCCATGTGTGATCGGCAGCAAGAATCTGAAGGAGGTCGATGATCGTTGAAGGAACGGGAAGACAGACGTGGAGATCGGTTGTGCAAATGAATTTAGCAGACGACCACAGTAGTAATCCGAATCAGAAACAGCAAGAAGATGATGGAAGATTCGCGATTTCCAGCGATGTTGAAAGCGGCGATAATTCTGAAGCAGGGCGTCATCGGGTTTGATTCGCGATTTCTAGCGATCGTTGATTCTGAAGCAGGGCGTCGATTCCGAACTAGTGATGGGGTTCGATGATTCTGAACTAGAGGAAATCGCGAGTGGCGTCATTGGGTTCGATGATTCTGAACCAGAGGAAATCACGAGTTGATTCTGGGCGGCGGGTCTTGAAGATCCGAATTGGTATTTCTTTGGTAACCGGCGTGACTGGCTCTTGGAATGGAGAACGAAGAATTACTTTCTGGGCCTGGATTCTTGAGTTGTGGGCCTCTAAAGTCAAAGCTTGAGGCATATACCAGTCAGGTTCTTTGAATGGTCCAATATTGGAATTCCTGAGTTCTTGAATATCCGACTTGTGTGGGTCGGTTTCTTGAATTTGGGGCCTCTAAAGACAAGGCTTGAGGCATAAAATGAGACTTGTAACTTGGCGCTCTGGTACCATGTTGAGTGGAGTCACCAGTGGTTTATGAGCTGAACAATTTCTCTATATTGAATCAACTAACTGAATTACAAGCATGTGTCCAATATTTATAGACCTAATAACCAGACCTAATACAGGCCCAACACATATGGCCCAATAACAACTAAATCTACTACACACTATGATACACTAAATCTCAACAAGCTTCTCTAATCTCTTTTTCTCCATGAATCACCATGTTAGCAAGCTAATCTCAAGGTTGAGGGGAGAGAGAGAGAGGATGTCCTAGAGAGAGAAATACCAAGGATCAAAAGGTAATCTCCAAAACCTCAACTTCTTAGTGTATTGAAGTTGTTGTTGGTGATTGTTGTTTGGTTTATGTGATTTTTGGTTAAGTTGTAAAATTGGAAAAGCCATAACCCTAAGGGGTTATGCTGCCCAAAATCCTTTAAATCATGATTATGAAGTGTTTAAATGAGTTAATCAAGGATTAGAAGTGAAAAAGTACAAGTTTTGGAAGCTAAAACACAAACCTCCATTTTTCTATTTCTCTCTCAATATTTTGGCCAGACCAGATCTGGTAGTAGGAGTTAGATTTTCATGAAATAAATGGTTCCATTGGATTCAGTGGGCAAAAATAGGTGGGGTTACAGTTGGGCACTTTTTCGGTAGAGGCCGAAAAAGCATAATTACGAAAACGCCACTGAAATCCCTAAATAGGGGCTGTCAAGGGTTTTTTCATAATTTGACAGTGAATTTGGTGATTTCAAACCCGAAAATGGATTCCTTGGGCGAAAATAAGTCAAAATAGCCTTAGTTAAAATTTTAGAAAAACGTGCCATCGGGCCGGGGTCCCGGGGGCATTTTTGTAAATTTCCACCATAGACTAATATAACCACAATAAACACTATGGGATAGTCTAAAATGATACTTGAATAGGTTATGACCTATTTCTGGTACATTTAATATTTTAGGACCGATTTGGAGGCCGGATACGACACGTTCTTTGAGGCACATTTAGAAAGGGGATATTAAAGCTTTGAGGTAGGGACATTATCTTTCATACACTATGCCATAAGTTATGTGATTGTGTGGATGCCATTGTTTTGTAAATGCATTTTATTAATCAACATGATTTGCCTAGAGAGGGGTAGTTAGTGCCAGAGGTGCACTTACACTGGGAGTTGGCAGAAGTCCAACCGGTGTAGATTGTGGGGCTGGGCCCTACTCATGTATACATGATGATGATGTGTTTATATTGTTCATTAATTTGTGCATACCTTGGCGCATGTCATATTTACTTTTCGCATTTTCTATGAACGATATTATGTCTCTACGGGGATTCTTCGGAATCTCACCATATTTTTAAATAAACACCTCAGCGGGTACCAGTGGGCCAAAGGGAAAAGATGTAGACGCCGGTAAGTGAGCGGCACGTGTCTCGAGGCACATACAAGATCGTGGTCATAATTAGTCTATTTTATGATATTTTGGTGAAATTTGTAAATATTAAATACTTCCGCTGTATTTTCCGTTTCCGTCGACGAACAATATTGGAATTGTAAACGAACGACGTTGGGATCGTAAACGAATATTTTATCAGTATAATTGTACTTTTCTGCATGACTATTGAATTCCGTCTTTATTACTCTTCGATTATCGAAATGGAAACGGGTGTTGACATTAGGTAACATAATTTGAAGAGAAAACAATAAATATAAATATTTTAAAGTAATTTAATTAACTTTCTTAATACTCCCTTTGATCCTTATTATAAAACACCAACTAGTAAGTATTCTTACCCCTTTTTATAAGGTATTTGTAAGTTTCGAATGAGCATTTAATTTATCTTTCTATTTCTACCCATATTTAATAAGAATGGTGGAAGAGAGTAATAATTAATATGATATTTGAGCTTAATGTAGTTAGTAAGAGTAATATTAAAAATCACTTGAATTTTAAGACAATTTTAATGCTTTTAACTATTTTTATTAGTTTGTGAGAATTGATAGTTGGATTAAGGAAAAAAAGAACTAGAGGGAGTATCTCTAAAAAAATCAACTATATCTTATATTTAGTCCTTAATGGAGTAATTAATTAGATTAAGGAAATTAATTAAGTTAGTTAATATGACATGTGTTTTTTAACACTCATCAATCATCTTTTTTAATTTTCTCATTCCCTCTCCTCCTTAATTATTAATGAGGAAATATTAATAAAAATAAATTAAAAAAATTGATACATATAAAAATTATATTTTATATTTAAAATTAAAGATAAACTTTTTAAACATATCTCTCTTCGTACGCTTTTGAGAAATCTTGAGATGCTGGACAGAGATTGGCACGAAAACGTCGCTTATGGCTGACACGAAGGAAATAGATGCACAAACATATTGGCAGATTTGTGCGGGACTCAAGGAACTTAACGTCATATGGATACAAGCGACCAAGCTGGAACGGTTAAAATGGAAACAAGTTAGGTTTTTAATAGAGGTTTATGATCTAACCTACATAAAATTTAATCTAATCTATTTATTAAATAGATTAGGCTTAGACTTCTACCTATTATCAAATCTATTTAGATAAATAGGTCATATGTATTTTCAAAAAACCTAGTTTACAAACCTACATGCTTGACTTATTTAACTTTTTTAATTAATACTATAATATAAGAATATATAATATTATTTAAATGATTGTATAAATTATTTATAAATTTATCAATTTAACCTTAATTCAAAGTTTCACATTCATCGTTATTATTCTCAAGCCTTATTTTCACATCAATTATTAACCCCCACATTTCTTCTCTCTGATAACTCGAGATGACAATGCTGACTCACTTCTTCTCCCTTGATTTGTGCCTTTCACTAAAGCATAATAATTTATATAAATTTATTTTAGTTCCAAATGAAATATTATAATCTTAATAGAAGGAGTTCGTCCCAATTTATGTGGGAACAATAAAAGAGATAAAATCTAATTTTACATGTTACTTATTATGCTTGGTCAATTTTAAAAAATATATTTCATTAGTCAGCATATATTAGTTTTTTTTATTCCTATTTGCTTAAACAATTGTTGTCATTAGAGATTCTCTTTTTTTCCCCCTTACTAAGCCTTTATATTACAACGAGAATGGATGCTGTAATACCCCGAATTTTGGGATTCGAGGCTTGGGAGTAAGCCTAAATTGAGTGGACTACTAAACCCCGATATAGTAGATGTCCCAAATCTATTCTCTAATGTTCCTTATATCTTTGGGGTATTAAAGAAAATAAAATGGTTAATTTTGAAGAAAGTGATTATGCTTATGGTGAAATTGCTTATGAGGTAATGAGCTTGTCATGTGATTTTGAATGATCAAATTATGAGAAAAAATTATGAAATTTTATAGGATGAAAGTAGACATCCTAAGCTTTAATTTGATAGGTCATATGACTCAATTAGAGCTATATACAAAAAAGATATGAATTTTTGAAGTCAGCACAAAAAAACTATTAAGTTTCTGGAACAGCAGGCAAAGATTAAAATTCTGGGAATTTTGTGATTCCATTCAACAAAATTCTATATTTTTCCTTGAAGCTAGACTCAATAAGGGTTTTATAAGCTTTGGAATCACTCCAATTCGATTTTTCTAAAATTAGTTATGTTTTTTCAAAGTTTGGGCAGAAATCTGCCAAAATTTTGTAAAAATCCGAATTTTGGAAAATTAAACAATTGATTAAAATATTATAATATAAATGATAAAAAGCAAATAATCATCTTCCTCCCACCATTTCAGACGTGAGCAGCAGCCATAAGGAGAGAGAGAGTTGTGTTCTTTTAGAGAGAGAAGGAGAGGAGAAAACTCACGAGATATGTCGATTTCTTCGATGAATTCATACCTAATGTGTATAATCCTTTTCCTAAGCTTCTCTTCTATGGTGTTACCAAGGTTAGGGTTTTGGCCACATCAAGAAAAAACTATTAGGAGCTTGAGGTAACTTCCAAACTCTTGTATATTGACTATTATGGTTATTATAGACAATTTAATCAATGAAATTTCGCCGGATTGTCTTTGGTTCTAAAAATGGAAAATGGGTTTGTGGGGTTGTTATGCTACCCAAATTGGGTCTTAATGTTATTTGTAACCTAATAAAATAGTTAATAAAGTGGTTAGAAGCAGAAAGGAACACGTTTACCCAGTTGAAACCGAAAAACCCCAATTTTCCCCGGAGTACCTGTATATTTCGGCCAGGGCTATAAATGAGCCTTAGAGTTAGATTTTCAATGATTTGATGATTCCATTGAGTTCAGGAGGAAAAATTAGGTGGGGTTACAGTTGGGCACTTTTTTGGAAAAGGCCGAGAAAGCATAATTACGAAAATGTCCCTAAAACATTGAAATAAGGGCTGCCAAGGGCAATTTCATCTTTTGGTAGTGAATTTGGTAATTCCGAATCCGGAAATGGATTCCTTGGGCGAAAATATGTCAGAATAGCCCAGGTAAGAATTTTGTGAAAAGTACAACTGGATCGGGTACGATGGGGTTGGTCCCCGGGGGTATTTTAGTAATTTTTCAAGATAGACTCATATAACCCCCAGAAACACTATGGAAGTGTCTAAATAGTACATTTGACATTGTAGGATTGAATATGGAGCCCCGAGCTATTTGCATGTACATCGAGGCACGCGTTGCGAGGCGGAAAAGGGTTAAGGTAGGGGACTTATCTTACTTGCATGTATTGGATATCTTTGCTTGTATAATGATGTATGTGATTGCTTTACTTGATTGTGTAGAGCATATTTGAATAAATGAAGCTCTGTTTCTGTTTTCGTTGTAGCCATAGTCTTGTTGTATGAAACATTGAGCATGCAGAAATGTCATTATGGGGCATACATCTAGTTAAAGCTAAAATGTAATACACACAGCATCTATCATGTATGCATTATGGTATCTTTTTCCTATTGAGATGCTCTCGAATCTCACCCTCCCCTACCAACAAATTAGGCAGGTGAAAATAAGAGGTGTACTGAAAGTAGAGAAAAGAATTACACGGGAGGAATGCAGTAGTGAAACGAAGAAGGGAAGATGTCTCTGTTTTACTGGGATGAGTTTAGATACCTTAGTAGCCTTGTGCGGCTACATTATTTGAATTTATCAGGTATGAACCCCTCGGGGGAATTTCCGTAATCATGTACATATTATCAGTATAGTTATGTTATTCCTGTGTTGCCCACCGAACCGCATATCGTTTTCCGCAAATACTCTGAAAAAGGTTGAAATTGAG
The DNA here is from genome assembly GCA_963210345.1 of Inga oerstediana. Classification (NCBI taxonomy): domain Eukaryota; kingdom Viridiplantae; phylum Streptophyta; class Magnoliopsida; order Fabales; family Fabaceae; genus Inga; species Inga oerstediana. Next base: position 37,866,650 of record OY723405.1, read on the forward strand.
ATAAGGGCATGACAGATGCTAAGCTTTTAAGACATAATGTAATATTTTAAATAGCGTGAAGACGTTATATATAAATTTAGATGCATAGGTTTTAAAGCTATTTAAAGACTTATATTTTAAGTAGGCTTTTAAATAGGCTTCAGGCCTTGTCAAGTCTTTTGAAGGCCTAGACTCAGGCCTAAAAAAAATCTATACACAGGCTCAGGTTCATGCTCAGGCTTTAAATTTCTATTGCATGCCCAGACCTATTTTGGTAAAACCTAACCTAGTCTAACCTGTTTCCACCCTTATAGATGGAGTATCCACATTGGATCCATTTGTCTGATTTTAGTTTTGATTTCAACTGAATTTATTTGATATTTTTCTGTAATATTACAAATTTATATATAACCGTATTGTTTATAAACCAGAAATAGCACAATTCATATTCAACTTCACAATATTCATAGTTTTACATTGATGTCTACACGGGAAAAATTAATATATATATTTGTACTGCTTTGCCAATTAAGTAATATATTTTTGTACTTGAGGGATGAAGAGACCTCAATTACTCTTTCAGCATAATACATCAGTTTTCATACAATTTCTTGCACGGCAATAGTTTGGTGTAAAATTGAGCTTCTCCTAAGAATGAGTCACAGCTACTGTCAATATATGAAATTATGAATTGCTTGGCAGATTGAGGTTTTGCAATCTGGATGCCTCTCTTTAAGAGTCTATTTGTTAAATAAAAGTGTAGACCTGAACTTATATTTAAATATTCAGCTAGATTTAATTAAAATTTTCCCAAATTTTTATCTTATAAAAATGTTTTAAGCAATTTGTTTGAATTGTTTTTATTAAAATCACTTTTAACGCCAAAGGGTATAAACTTATCATCAGTTTCTGTAATATATCTTTCTCATTCCATTTTATTAATTATTAAATATAAAAGGCTTGAGCCAAAATTAAAATTAAGATATGAACATACGAATATAAATATGTTTTTACTAATTGTGATTGGACTAAATAGAAAGATTCGATTTTAAATCACTTGAACTCTCAACTTTTTTTAAAAGAAAAAAGAAAAAAGACAACCTAAACCTAAACCTAAACCTTCGTTTTTGTAGGGAAGAAAATCAGTTAACACTTGGCCAATAGTGTGCTTCTTTATTTTTCCCCTCAGAGTATTTGCTTCTTTTTTATTTGTATTTTTTACTAAAAAATTGTTGTTTTTAATAACTAGACAGTTTTTTTGGTACAAAATAACCAGACAATTTCATTTAAAGCAGGCAAACTTAGGTAAAGAGGTCTCGTGTCACACCCTTATCTCAATTTAAACCTTTTTAAGAGTATTTACGGAAAACGATATGCGGTTCGATGGGCAACACATGAATAACATGAATATACTGATAATAAGTGCATGATTACATAAATTTCCCATAAGGGTTTGTACATGATACTTACGATTAAGGTAGCCGCACAAGGCTACTAGGGTGTCTAAACTCATCCCAGTGAAACGGAAACTTCTTCTCGTCCTCGTTCCACTATTGTAATCCCCTCATACGGTACTCTGCGTTGTTGTTTGCATATCTTCTGTCGTCTCCTGTCTAAATTGTTGGTAGGGGAGGGTGAGATTCGAGAGAATCTTAGTAGGAAACAGATACCACAATGCATGCATGATAGATGCTGTGTATGACATGTTAGCTTTATCTAGATGCATGCTCCATAATGACGTTTCTGCATGCTCAATGTTTCATGTAACAAAACTATGGCCATAGTGAAAACAGAAACAGAGCTTCATTTATTCAAGCATGCTCTACACAATCAAGTAAAGCAATCACATACATCACTACACAAGCAAAGATATCAAATACATGTAAATAAGGTAAGTCCCCTACCCCAGTCTTTTCTCCTCGATTTGCATGCCAGTAACTCGGGGCTCCATATTCGATCCGACATTGTCAAATGTACTATTTAGACACTTCCATAGTGTTTCTGGGGGTTATATGAGTCTATCTTGAAAAATTACTAAAATACCCCCAGGGACCCAGCCCGGCCCCGCTGTACCCGGTCCGGCTGTACTTCTCTTGAAATTTTGATATGGGCTATTCTTACATATGTTCACCCAAAGAATCCATTTCCAGACTTGGAATTATCAAATTCAATTTTAAATTATGAAATTGCCCTTGGTAGCCCTACTTTTAGGGTTTTAGGGCGTTTCCGTAATTATACTTTCTCAGCCTTTTCCGAAAAAGTGCCCAACTGTAACCCCACCTAATTTTCCCTCCTGAACTCAATGGAATCATCAAATCATTGAAAATCCAACTCTAACATACACAAAACAGTACTGGCTGAAACAAGGTTTTATGGAAAAACAAAGTGATTTCCAAACTTCTAACCTTCCAAATACCTCCAATCACTTGTTTAACTATGTAATCACATCTTGACATGATTAATGGAAAATTAGGCAGCATAACCCCTAGGGTTTGCATTATCCCAAATTTACAAAATTCATGGAATCAAAGCCAAACAACCAAATAACAACAAATACCACCAAGAACAATCAAGAAACATCAAGATTCAATGAGTTCTTGGATTTACCTTAGATTTCTCCACTCTATCTCACATGGCCGTCCCTCACCTCCTCCTTTTCTCTTAATTGAGTTGACTAAACATGGTTTAAGAGAGGGTTTGAGGTTTAGGAAGGGAATTCATGAGATTTGCAAGCAAAACCACAAGGATTTTTATGGGATACTCATCTTGGATGACCATGAAGCTTGACCTTCTTGCTCCTTGGCTTCTCTTCTTGCGTCTCTCTCTCTCTCTCTCTCTCTCTCTCTCTCTCTCTCTCTTAATTTCACTCAGCTGATACGAAAATGAAGAAGGAAAGAAAGAATATTGGCTTTATCCTATTATCTCACTTCTTACCTTTAGAATATTTTATTGCAAGTTTTTAAGCACATGCATAATTAAATTAATCCTCATCTTTTCTTGGGCCCTTTTACTTGGCCGAAAGTGTATGTGGGGAGGGAGTAATATCATGTTTTAATCCAGCAATTTATCCTCCACCACAAACATTTACATGAGTTGCAATTGTTGACTTTTGTTGTGCTTGAATTTATCTATATGAAACTAATGTCATAAGCTTTATTAGAGCCAAACTATTTTTCCCTCTTTAGTCAGCCCATAACCACGTCCCATGAGTCCAAATTAGTGCCAAAATAGGCTGATCACCATTTATCTCATAATTACAAAGTTGCCATCACATTATTTCTTTATTTTCGGATTTATCAGAAATTATGGCAGATTTTCTGCCCTAACTTTGAAAAATCATAACTAATTCTAGAAAAATAGAATTGAAGTGATTCTAAAGCCTATAGAACCCTTATTGAGTCTAGATTCAAGAAAAAATATAGAATTTTGTTAGATGAAATCACAAAATTCTCAGAATTTCAATCTTTGCATGTTGTTCCAGAAAATTTTCAGTTTTTCTGGGCTAACTTTAAAAATTCATATCTTTTTGTATATAGCTTTAATTGAGTCATATGACCTATCAAATTAAAGTTTAGGATGTCTACTTTCATCCTGTAAAATTTCATAATTTTTTCTCATCATTTAGTGTTCCAAAACCTTATGATAAGCTCACTGTCTCATATGCGATTTCACCGAAAACATATTTATATTCTCCAAAGTTCACCATTTTACTTTCTTAATACCCCAAAGATATAGGAATCATTAGGGGACAAATTTGGGTTTTTACTAAATTGGGGTTTAGTATTCTACTTAATTTAGGCTTATTCCCAAGCTTTCAATCCCAAAATTTGGGGTATTACATTTCTCCCCCCGTTCAATAAATTTCGTCCTCGAAATTTGAACGTCTACAACTTAGGGATTAATCCTATATCATTCTATTATCATATGCAGGCTCACAAGCCATGCAACATCGTAGTCGTACTTCTATTACTAATCTCATATAGTATTCAGCATTTATCATCCTTTCTGTACATAGTATGTAGCGTGCAATCAAACACAGATTCCCATAGCGCTTGGTTCTATAGGCCTTACAGCCTCTTCAGGACTTCACCCAGATTCACACAATCACTTTTTATTTGTAATGGCCCAATCCTTACCCGAGTCCACGGTCTTTTGGATATCCCACACCCCGAGTCCATGAGGTTGGGCTAGTGAGCCAACCATGGTTCACTTCATTAGGTTCCTTCAATGGTAGAATATTGTGCCTCATGTGAGACATGATACCATTGGACACCAAAACACTTGGTCACACTGATCTTAATGCCTTTGCTACAACCTGGTACAGTTTGAATGTTTTGTCAACCTCAAAACATTACCTTGGACACATTGGTCCAATGTCATCGCACTAGGCATCAACCACAGTACTAGACACACAGGTCTTACAGCCTAGGAACACCGCCCTATGCAACCTTGAATGTCGGATCTTACCACCTCGAGCCTCGGCTCGTCACAATTTTCAGTCACATCACATTCTGCCGACCTAAGGACTTACTAGTCCATCAGGTCTTATGGCTTAAGCACATACAATTCATCATCTTTGCTGAATACATATCGAGACTAACAGCCTCAAACAAATCATTGGTGCCTAAAGATTAAGCATAAATTTACCATGTTTCCGCTGCCCACTCTGAGGTCTATCTCCTCATATAAGCTTTAATAATATTAAGATGATTTAATATGAGTCCCATAGGAACCTCCAAAATACCTAACTGCACCCAAAATCTGTGTTTCTTTATGCTAGACCTTGGCCCGATTCCATTTGAATCATTCTAAGCAATAAAAACTCTTATCAAAACCCCTTTAATATGGAACTCATTGCAACGCACCATCGTTGAGAGCCAACATTCATGTAGCTCTATTTTACAATTCAATGTCATGTGGCTGCACTCGCTAGTTTGTCATCACGGTGGCTGCACTCACGGGTTTGTCATCATGGTGGCTGCACTCGCGGGTTCGTCATCATGGTGGCTGCACTTTAGAGTTCTTCATCACGGTGGCTGCACTCTAGGGTTCTGTACTCGGTGCTTCATGCAGGCGCCCATACACCTGGTCAGCCTCCTTCCGGTCAGAACTTTCCTTAGGTAGCCCTCTCCGATCAGATTTCACCATAGGTAGCCCTTTCCGATCAGAACTTTTAATCTTTATGGTCATAGTACAACTCCACAATTATACCATAAAGGCAACGTTTCCTGATTCAATACAAACATTCTTATCATTAACTCAAGATTATGGATGGAATGGTTCAATTCCTGAAGCTTCAGCTGACAAGATGTGTATGCCCTTACTCGGCTCGCATCAATTCTCATCTCAATCTTTGCTTGCTCGCATCTGGGATTCAATTCCCTTCCCAATCTATTCCATCTAGTATCAGTGAAGACAACAAAGGCCCACTATGGATCTAGGATTATCAGTGTTGGTACTTTAATAAATTTTCATCATCAGCTCTCTGAAGCTCTTCTCACAATCATCATCCGATGCATAATGTTGAGTTTCAAGAAATTTTGATATAAACATCTCATCACTTTTTTTTTATTATTGTCACACCCGTAGCCCATCTTGGCCTCATACCCGAGTCCCTTAGGACGTGGCTAGGAGCCTCGTCGGATAGGGTGCCTTTTTATTCACATCATATGGCCCTCTATAGTAACCCACAATCATCCATAGAAAATGTGATAGATTAATAGGTCATGCACCATATAGTGTAAAATGAAAATCACATCAATCCGTGTGTGTACACAAAGTTCAGGGCTAAACACCCAGTTAAAACAACAATCCGTGTGTGTACACAAAGTTCAGGGCCAACATCTAGTTGAAACCCTTATGTGTACCTCACCTGAGTCACTGACTACAGCTAGGTAAATCATGTATCATAGTTGGGTCCTTATTAGGCCGAATGGTACATATACACTTCCCATCGAACGGTACATATACACTTCCCGCACCATAGCTAGATAATATTCGTGTACCTCGACTGGACACCCAACCGCAACCAGGTAATGTTCGTGTACCTCAGCTGAGTCCCAGACTACAGCTAGGTAATGTGCTCTAAGCATGAGTTCATATAATAGAATACAGAACATACAACATATTAACTATCACATAGTGTATGAGATATTATAGTTACTACATTGGCCTTTCTTGGATAACCTTCCTGATGATCATTGATAATTACATACCACTTGTTATCGATCTGAATCAAAATAACAATACGCAGTTCGGTGTACCCGTAGGTACCATGCTGGGTCATACTCAGTGTACCCGTAGGCACTATGTTCGATGTACCCATGGCACTATTCATCAGTTTCAGCTTTTTATTATCACAGTCGGACCAGATCGCACCAGCATCGTACCCTTCCAAGGTAAGTTGGGTAACTGGGTACCTGGACTCAATCAAATATCCTCGCTTGTATTTTTATTGTCACATCCCTATTCTTTCTGACTGGACCCCAATCTGATGACTGGACGACTTAGTCTTCGAGGCCAGGGATGGACTCATAAAGATATCAGCATTCCCCCCTTCTGATGCCTTTCTTTCGCCTTTCATGGGATTTGAACACTTAACCTAGGGGTTAAGATGAGCGCCATGGCAAACCCTGCTACCATTAAGCTAGTGTCACACCCCCAATCTCTGACTGGACCCCATTTACTAATACCAGATCATCTGGCTTGGAGGCATATGCCTCGGGGTCGAGGGTGGACTCACAAGGGTATCCCTACTCCCTTGTCACACCCTTTCAATCATTTAACATAAATAATTATTAGTTATGGAGAAACCTTAAGACAATCATTATGTTTCAAGCAAGGTATTAAAACCCGGATCGGGTATTGAACCGGTCGGGGTACTGGGTTAAGGGTCAGTGGGTCAAACCGGGACCAAACCGGAGCTAAATCGGGACCAAACCGGTGAGTAATTGAAAATTTTAGGCTTATAGTATGAAATTCTAAAGGAAAAAGTTAAATTTTTTTTTTAATTTGGGACCCGGACCGGACCGTGAACCGGACCGGTGTAGTGACCGGTTCGGCGGTTTCCGGTCGGGACCGGCCGGTCCGGTCCGGGTCCGGGAACCATGGTTTCAAGTCTTCATGACCTTATCAACTCACTTCCCAGGGGGCACCCATCCTAGGATTTCCCTGGGTTAAGACGGTTAACTTTTGCGTACCCATGCTCAAACGTAGATACCAACTTCTACTGCTTCCTCCATGGGTACCCCATGACTACCATCGTCTCAAAAGACGTGTCGGCTATCTCTGGTCACCAAAATATTGGGTGTGTACCGCAAATTGGCCTTGGCCGTACCCACTTCCTCAGGTTCCGCAATATCCTTAGACCATTCTCGTCTAGTATTGCACCACTAGCTGCCCTTTAGTACTCACCATTTCTTAAGGCTGATTCACAAATCGGGAAGACACCCTCCTTTGGTACCTCCCATCCGTGCATATTTCCTAGCACCGTGTAATCAAGACCATATCAATATACCATCTTGTTGCCAGAACTGATACTCTGAAAGAACCGCTTTTGGCTCCTCCAAAACCGTTTTCGGCTCTGATACCAAAATGTCACACCCTTATCTTAATTTCAACCTTTTTAAGAGTATTTAAGGAAAACGATATGCGGTTTGGTGGGCAACACAGGAATAATATGAATATAATGATAATAAGTGCATGATTACATAAATTCCCCATAGGGGTTTGTACATGATACTTATAATCAAGATAGCCGAACAAGGCTACTAGGGTGTCTAAACTCATCCCAGTGAAATGGAGACTTCTTCCCGTCCTCGTTCCACTATTGTAATTCCCTCGTATGGTACTCTGCGTTGTTGTTTGCGTATTGTTAACTCTCAGAAATTGATAATATTCCAGCATATTTTCTTCTATTTTTAACTATTTTTTGGATTCAAATTGAGTATAGAAAGAGTTAATAGAAGAAAATGTGCATATAAGAGTAACAAGCTAAAGTTGAAGTAGAACAATATATTTGTGGGCTTTAGTTCAAAGGAAAAGTTAAAATTTATGCATCCTCTCTTTTGTAGGAGGATATAGACAAGTTTGAAAGCTTTTAAAGGATTGAAGATCAAGAGGGTGGAAGATGACAAGTTAAAAGTTAGCTCATGGGCTAAGAGGAAGTTGCTGTGTTGTTAGCTTCAACTAACAATACATGTGTTGAAGCCAATGGATTTTCTGTGCTATATGCTTCAGCACTTGGCGTTGTGCTGAAGCCAACGAAGACCAGAACTTACTGTGTCATATGCTTCAGCACACATATATGTGCCGAAGCATACGACAGACTATGCAACCATGCGTTTTACTTACTGAAATTCATGTGGAGGGTATTTAAGCAAGGGATAGGCCGAAATTAGGTCATTCTTTAGTTTTCAAGTATTCCTAGGAGTTGGGTGTGCCAGGGTTTTGCCCCCTTGAAGAGTATTGAGCTTGGGTTGGAGTCTAGAAGCAATTTGGGGCTCAAATCCTTGGTTTTTCTCATTCCTCTTCTCTTTCTTTGTTAAGTTTCTGTAATGGCTGTAATTATTCTGCATAACTGTAGCTTTTTCATGACTTTATGTAGCTAATCACCTCATTTTAGGGTTGTTTTGAACCCTTGTATGGATTAAGTACTCATTTTCCCCTTTATATTTGTGATTAATGAAGAGATTATGCTGATTTTACTCTTTACTTAAAGCTTCTTGTTGATTGACCACTAATAAGATTGTTGGGTTCACTTGATCAATGCTTGAGAGGGCTATATTGAGTGTAGAACTTGAGTTAAATCGTGTGAGAGCTTGAAATTTGTAAATTGAATGGATAGCTTTGTTAATGAGGTAGAGATACACTTATTAACCTCATATAGCCAAATAGGATTTGCAATGAAATCATAGTTTGATTAGTGAATTAAGAGATTAATGAATTAATTAAACTATACACCTATTTGGAGACTTGAGAGAGCACTTATAGGTAAATTAGTATCCTTGGTTAGTATAATCTTTTATTAGTAGCATATGTTGGGGGAATTTAGTGAGTGCTTTTGAAATACAAGGGGGATAAGCAATCCTAAGCTTCTTTTAATACTTGAATTCAAAGAATCATTTGCTTTTATAAATTTTAGTCTAAAGATAGCTTTAAATTTCTCTTTCACCTCAATCCACATGTTTTTGGTTAAACTTGATCAATCTTAAATGACTCCATTCAACCTAATTAAACATATGGTTACATTGGTTAGCTCGCTTTCGTCATAGTCCCTGTGGAATGATACTCTCTTTCTCATCACTTTATTACTTGCGACCCGTATGCTTGCGGAAGCTAAACGGCGAACAAGTTTTTGGCGCCGTTGCCGGGAACTATTGACTAAAGTCTCTTGAGTTAATTAGTGTAATTGTGTGTTTGATTACGCTTGAATCCCTCTCGTCTTCTTGTTTTACTTTCTTAATTTGCTTTGTTTTTAAGTATAGTTATAGCTATAGTTCTTTTTCTTGTTTTTTTAGTATAGTTCTATTAGTTGATAAGTTTGATACTCGTTGTAGGAATTTTTGAATTGTAGGTACTCTTATTCTGTATGCAAACTGAATTGGAGATCATTCTTAACGGTGTTGTTGAAGAATATTTTTCTGAAGACTTTGAAACTAAACCGGAGACTCTACCTCAAGTGCAACCTATCCAAGGACCTGAACCTTTACCGGTACCAGAGCAACCGAGACCACCACCTCGTCCTTATCCATTTTACAATATGGCCAATCCTAATGATGACGACTTGGAGCGCACCTTAGATGAGTACATGGAGCAAGAAAACTCTACTTATCAATTTAGCATCCAGTTTCCTGCTATTCAAGCTTGGAATTTTGAGTTGAAGCCAATCATGCTTCAAATACTCTAAATGATTGGCTTGTTTTCGGGAACTCAGAATGAAGACCCTACTGACCATTTGACACGCTTTGTACAAGTGTGTGAGAACTTCAAGTTTCAAGGAGTAACTTCAGATGCGCTTAGATTGTGACTCTTCCCTCTATCACTTGACAAGAAGGCAAGGGCTTGGCTTACCGCTCTACCTCCTAATTCCATAACTACTTGGGATGAAATGGCATCCACATTCAAAGCAAGGTTCATTCCAAGGGGTAGACGGGCAATTCAAAGAGCTGAACTCTTGGATTTTCAACAACAACCTGGTGAACATTTTCATGAAGCATGGGAGAGATTCAAAGAGTTGTGGCGTAGTTGTCCCAACCATGAACAGAAGACCTATGTTTTGCTTGAAGCCTTTACAGCCGGATTGGATGTGCCTACTTCCAATATGCTCAACAATGCCTCTAATGGTGGAATTGGTAAGATGAGAGTTTGTGATATATCACAGTTGTATGAGGACATTGCCTCTAGTTCCTTGCAATAATCTGAAAAATCACGTTCTAGCTATAGAACATATAAGGAACCAAGTCCTTCGAGTAGTTCAAACGTGTTTAAGGAAATCGTTGCTCAACTTGAAGCAATGGCGAAGAGATTTGATCAACTTGAATTGAAGATAGAAAGAAATTCATCCAAGAATGTGAATGCTATCCAAGCTCCAAGTCCTTCTTGTGAAATATATGGAGAAGCCCACTCCTATGAAGAATGTTATCATACTATGGAGTCGGTGAGTTATTTGAATAATAATCAATGGTATCCACGTGGCAACCCTTACTCTAATACCTACAACAAGGGTATGAGGGATCATCCTAACTTCTCTTAGAGGAATGGACCTAATGAGAATCCAATTAATCATTATGCTTCTACTAGTAAGCCTATGCGTCCACCAGGCTTCGAGCAACCACAAAAGCCACAAGATGGTGATTCAAAGACAAATAAACTCTTGAGGTAACTTATCAAAGGTCAAGAAGGCCTAGTTGGCATAGTTTCTCTTCATGACACGGAAATTAAGAACCTTGAGATACAAATGGGCCAAATTGCTTCCCACTTGAATGCTCAACCAAGAAATGGTCTTCCAAGTGATACTATTCCCAATCCTAAGCATGAAAGTAAAGAAGAATGCAAGGCTCTTACTCTCTGAAGTGGCAAGACTTTACCCGATGTTCCAAGTATGGGTAAGGCTACAACAAAGCCAAAGGATCATGTTGTGGAAGATCTTATCCTTGATGAAGAGGTTGTTGAAGAGATTGTGGTGAAGAAGAGGACAACAAGAAGAGGAAGTAAACTGCAGTGACTCTAGATGATGTGGTGTCAAGCAAGCCTATTGCTCCTGAAAATATGGAAGAAAAGAAGAGAAAGATCAATACTTCTCCTCCACGATATGTCCCACCACCCCCTTTTCCAGAAAGGCTCAAGAAACATCAAAAAGATGGGCAATTCAAGAAGTTTATTGAGATGTTCAAGCAGCTGCATATCAATATTCCCTTTGCGGAAGCCCTAGAACAAATGCCTAAATATGCCAAGTTCATGAAAGATGTCCTCTCAAAGAAAAGAAGGTTTAATGAGTTTGAGACGGTGGCTGTCACCAAAAGCTTCACTGATATTATCAAGCAACTTCCACCTAAGTTGAAGGATCCTGGGAGCTTCTCTATACCTTGTCATGTTGGAGGTAAATTCTTAGGGAATGGTCTATGTGATCTTGGTTCTAGTGTCAATCTTATGCCTTTGTCTGTTTTCAACAAGTTGGGATTAGGTATGCTAGACCTACCACGGTTACTTTACAATTGGTCGATAGAAGCTTGTCTTATCCTAAAGGGATTATTAAAGATGTCTTAGTCAAGGTTGATAAGTGAAAGAGGCAAGCTTCACCCAAGAGGGGGGGTGAATTGGGTGATGTTATAAAATTTTCGTTTGAGGTGGAGATATGTAAATATAGTAGAAAGAGTAGAGTAGAGAAGATTTGAACACAGAGAATTATACTGGTTCGGCTAAACAACAAAGCCTACGTCCAGTCCTCAGAGATCAAGACCTACTGAGCTTTTCACAATATCTCCAAGATTCAAAAGGCTCTTAGAATGCCACTAGACAACAATTGTCCTTCAACGGACTACGAGCAAAAATATTCTCTCAACAAGAAACTTCTCTCCCCCTTACAACAAGTCTTATGTGCAGAGAAACATCCTATGATTCTTCTCACTTGCTTATATATACAAGACTTATGAGCAGCAACGTTTTCTTCTGCTTACACCACTGTAAGTCTTATGAACAACAACGTTCTCTCCTGCTTGTATCTTATAAGGCTTATGAGTGAAAGATGCTTACAAGGAATTCTCTCAACTGCTTCTCTCGTAAGGAATAACTACCCTCTCAAGATCCCAATACCTTGAGATTATACAAACATAGAGTTTTGAGTTTGAATGAAGACTCTCTTACAGAGTAAATGAATAAACACTGAAGATCAAAAGTGTATACAGAGAAATCAGATGAATAACAGAGAATTGATATGAGCTTGTGAATTCTTGTGCTACGTCGTTCTCTGCGTATGTGAATCTTAGTTATTTCATTCTCCTTGAATTTCTGTATATATAGAGCCTCCTCAGTTTTTGCCCGTTTGAACACTCAATATTGGAGGAGCGGGTCATTTGAAAATATTGGCAGGCACGTGCATGTTGAAATGGAATAAACTGAGTGCGGTAGGTGCCAGCGTGTTTATAATCATCTTGTCTGCCGTTGTATCACTTTTCTCATGTGGCTCAATTCAAACGTTCATATTCCTGTATCATCCTCTTAAAACATTCAAAACAATGTTAAACAAAGATAAAAAGTAATGATGATATGAATTAATAACAATAAACTATATTCGTAATGAACGTTGTGATACTTAGCATTTTCTGTGGTTAAACAGGGCATCACTCGAGCATGAAAGTCTCACCTCGAGTGATCTCCTATTTTCCTTCATAAGCCTCTGTTATCGGGTTGTGCTTGCATGGAAAAATAGAGAGAAAATATCTTCACTCGCGGGTGAAGAGAGGTCTCACTCGAGCACAATATCTCTGCTCGAGTGATCTTTGCATTTTACACTGGGAGTGTCTTCTCGGGTCATCACTCGCATACCATTTTGACAAGAGTGAGAATTTGCACTCGCGAGTGATCTGGACCCTCACTCGAGCACACTTACCTCTGCTCGAGTGAGAAGCATATTCTCAAGGAATATGCTCTCTAAACCATCACTCGCATCAGAAATCCAGAGGGATAGAATTTTCACTCGCAAGTGATATTTGACCCTCACTCGAGCACACTTACCTCTGCTCGAGTGAGAAGCATATTCTGAAGGAATATGCTCTCTTGAACAAGCACTCGCAACTGATCTTGAGAGGGATGGAAATATTACTCGCAAGTATGGACATGTCACTCCAAGCATGGATGGGTGTGCTCGAGCACACTAGTACTTTTCTGAACTTCAAGACTCTCGGCCAAGTACTCGCAGTGCCTTTCTCGAGTGAATGATGAAAGCATGCCTTAACTTGCTCTCGGTCAAGCACTCGCAGTGCCTTGCTCGAGTGAATATAGGAAGCATGCCTTAACTTGCTCTCGGCCAAGCACTCGCATGCCCTCACTCGCATACGTGCTCGAGTGAGAATGACTTCTCTGCTCGAGTGCGAACTTTGTGCTTCGAGTGATCCATTGATTACAAAGGAAGAATGTCTCTCGGGTACTCACTTCCTGGCTTTCTCTCACACCTGCTCGAGTACAGATGTGATTTGTGCTCGAGTGCAGATTTCATGCTCGAGCACTCAAGTGCAATTTCACAGCAGATATCAGCAAACTTCAAATATGCATTTGGTAACTTGGAATCTTTTCTTAACCTTCTAAAAACATATTTTATACATAATTGAATTATTGTTATCATCAAAACTTGGGATCTAACATTCTCCCCCTTTTTGATGATGACAAAACTCTTTGTGATGAAGGTTTAAAAGAAATTGTATAAAATTGAAAAGATTTGAAATTCATTCAAAGTTTCCAAAATGCATATCAAGTTAATGTTTCCTTTGGACACTTAACAGCCAAGATAAGTATAGTATGAGATATATAGCTTGACAAGAACTTAATAACTTGAACTATGTCATTAATTTTAACAAGCTTGAACAACAAGATAATTTCAGAATATAAATAGTAAAATGACCTACCCAATACAGAAAACTACCCAAACACCCTTATACACCCCTACAGAAGCTCAGAAACATCACACATCCTTCTCCCCCATTTTGTCAACATCAGAAGGAGGTTCTGGAGGTGGAACAAAAGATATCATGGCAGAGAGAGGGTCAATGGGCTGGTCAGGAGGAGATGGTGGTTGTGGGACAAAGGTAACCTCGACATTAGACTCAGGATCAGTGAAAAGTACATGTGTCTCTGAATGAGGGGGTGAGGTATGAGTGGTCTCTGGAGGCACTCCGGAAGATGAGGAGGGAAAATGTGAATGCAAGAAGGTCTCCATATTAGTGATCCTCTGTGACATCTCATCTTGTGTTTTGAACATCAGTTCAAAGTTAAGATTGGCCTGATCTACCAATTTAACAACTTGTGTTTCCATCTTCTCCACTAGCTTCTCATACTCAGTTACTAGCTCCTTCTTCAAACTTGATACTGCTTGATTAATTACCTCAGACAGATGATTGGACAGTGAGGCATTGAGAAATGAAGGAGGAGGAATAGGACCTTGTGCAGATGATTGTGCCTCATCTCCTCTAGATGGAGTGGCTTCCCTCTTTGATGTGGCTTTGGTTCGACTCACCGGAAGATTGATTCCCATGTGAGATAATTGAGTCTTTCCAAACCTTGAGATGAGCACCCTTTCTTTCCCTTCCAGATACCAGATCTTGTTTTTCATCAATATGAAGGAAACAAGTTGAGGGTAAGGTATGGTTGTGGATCTTGTTGAAGAAAATCGAAACCTTCTCATCTCACTAAAAATGATCTCCCCTACATTCCTCTGTTGCCCAGCAACCAATGAAGCCAAGAGATAATAATCCTTTTGAGCAAAGTGGGTAAAGTTTTTGGATTTATTTACTATGCTCCGGGAATAAATGTAATGGAGGATTCTGTGATTATCAGGCATGTCAATAGGTTTGAAAGTAAGGGGGCCAATTGGGTCTTTTGGTCTCAAAATGTTAAAGGTTTCATTGGCAGAGAATGGGGGTGGATCAGTAGGAGGTGCTACATAACCAAGCATATCATTAATGATTTTGGCAGAAATCATAATGAACTTCCCTCTAATGGTTGTAGATACAGCTTCCTCAATCAAATCACCGGATCTAGACATGATATTATGAGTTTTCATGTTGGAATAAAATGTCTTTACAACAGTGGGGGAATATGGCAAATGAATTTCTAACCATGGAGCATAGTATTGAAGATAAGGGTATAGGTCCAAATGACAGTTCTTTTTCAGGTAATCCAAATCTACATATACTACAGGACAGAAATGTCTATGCTTAAATTCATCATCATATACCTTCTGTGGTAAAGCCTTAAGCTCTGTCACATTGAATCCCTCAGGAGGGCTAGTGAGTTGGTCATCCACTGGTGCTTGGGAGGCAGAGGGTGCTCCTGAAGCAGAAGCACTTGGGTGCTTAACTTGATGTGAACTTGAGACCCCGGCCTGAGATGTGATCTTCCCAACTATCTTGTCCAATTTGGATTTTTCTATTGCTTCCCTGAGTTGTTTACTGAAAGTATCCCCAGATGAAGAGGATGACTGGGGTTGCTCTGAATCCTTCTTCTTTCCCTTCCCTTGTACCTCTTTGGATTGAGACCGGGTGAGTATGGGTTCCTTGAAGACCACACCCTTTGGTTTCTTCTGAGGAGGTTGGTCTTTCTTGGAAACTTGAGGCTTTGGGTGAGGTTTCTTTGCGGGAGTTCTCTTTTTGGTCTTAGGCTTAGGAGGAGGTGAAGGTGAGGGAGAGTTTTTGGGAGATGGAGGAGTAAGTTCAAGAGTTCCAGATTCACTGGCAGCAGAGTGAGTAGGAGAAGGGGAATGAGACTTTTGAGGGATAGAAGGTAACTTTGTTCTTGCCATTGGAAAAATGGAAGAGAAACAAGGACTCTTGTTTTTGAGAGAAAGGGAAAAAAAAAATAGAGACACACGAAGAAGAAATTAGGGCACAAGTGAAGAATGTAGAAAGCAAGAATCACCTCTTATAGAAGCTTGAAAGGTTGTAACGGCGATTTGAAGCAGAAGGACGTGATTGAATGATGAGAAAACGGTTGAAGATGAAGAGTTGTGACTTTCGAGTGAGAGAGCACTTCGAGTGAGAGGAGGAAGTGCGACGTTCTGAGCTCCCTAGTAACTGATATAAGTGACAGTGCTCGAGCATGAGCCCTAGTGCTCGAGTGATGTTCATACTGTGCTCGAGAGTGTTCTAACTGTGCTCGAGTGATGTTCTGGAAAAATAAAGAAATAAGTAGAATGTACCTGGATTGTTGATTTTCTGACATATTTTTCATCTTTGTACTCAAATCCTCCAAGATCATTTGAGTAACCTTGATTTGGATAGCTCTTGCACAAGGATTCTTCTTCTTCACTCGAGCAGGTATTTCTCACCTCAAGCATGTTCATACCATGCTCGAGTGAGAATTCCTCACTCGCGAGTGAGCTCAATTCTCACTGTAGTTTAAGTTATATCTCCTTGGTGTTCTCAACTCCTCTGTTAACCTCTGTTCTTACTATCAGAGAACAGAGCATCATGAATAATGCTGTGCTCGAGCAGAGCTTCTAGTGCTCGAGTGACACAGCTCCTCACTCGAGCAGTACCTCCAGTGCTTCGAGTGAGACTCCTGCAAAAACACATTTTGGCCACTCCAATGCCAAAGTCAATATGGTTATCATCAAAACAACATTTAATTAAACATTTTAACAAGAAAACTTACAGCTCATTGGGATTAACCATTCCCAATTCTCTTCGAATATAGAGAAATTGCTCTTTTGCAATTGGTTTCGTGAAAATATCCGCAAGTTGAAGATGAGTTGGTATGAATTCCACTTTGACATCTTTCTTTTGAACATGATCTCGAATAAAATGATGTCGAATGTCTATATGCTTGGTTCTTGAATGTTGTACAGGATTCTTTGCCAAGCTTATCGTGCTAGTATTATCACAATAGATTGGGATTTCTTTTAAATAAATTCCCAAATCTTGAAGTTGTTGTTTTAACCATAGCACTTGAGAACAGTAACTTGCCACAGCTATATATTCAGCTTCAGTCGAAGATAATGAAACTGTGTTCTGCTTCTTGCTGAACCATGACACTAGAGAACCTCCGAGAAATTGACATTGTCCACTGGTACTCTTTTGGTCAGTTTTATATCCTCCATGATCTGAATCTGAATATGCCATTAAGTACTCGTTCCCTCTCTTTGGATACCAAAGTCCAAGCTCTGAAGTATCTCCCAGATACTTGAAAATTCTTTTTACTGTCTCTGCATGAGATACTTTAGGATTGGATTGATACCTTGCACACATTCCTACACTGAACTGAATATCTGGCCTGCTTGCTGTAAGATAGAGTAATGAACCAATCATTCCTCTATACTTTGTGATGTTGAAGCTAGGTCCCTTTACATCAGCATCCAGCAATGTTGTAGAACTCATTGGAGTATCGGCTCCGTTAGCATTATCTAGACCATATTTCTTTAACAATTCTTTCAAATACTTTGTCTGAGATATAAATATGCCATTCTTCTTTTGTTTGATCTGAAGTCCAAGGAAGAAGTTCAATTCTCCCATCATGGACATTTCAAATTCTCCCTGCATAATCTTAGAGAAATCTTGACACATAGATTCGTTAGTAGCACCAAAAATAATATTATCAACATAAATTTGTACTATTAGAATATCATTTTTGTTATGTTTGATGAATAAAGTTGTATCAACTTTACCTCTGACAAATCCTTGATCAAGAAGAAATTTGCTTAGTCTCTCATACCAAGCTCTGGGAGCTTGTTTCAAACCATATAAGGCTTTCTTAAGTTTGAAGACATAATCGGGTTTCGTTTCATCTTCAAAACCAGGAGGCTGTTCGACGTATACTTCTTCCATAATATAACCATTTAGAAAAGCACTTTTTACATCCATTTGATAAAGCTTAAAACTTTTGATGCAAGCAAAGGCTAAGAGTACTCGTATTGCTTCCAATCTTGCCATTGGAGCATATGTTTCCTCATAATCAATACCTTCTTCTTGATTATAGCCTTTGGCAACCAATCTTGCTTTATTTCTCACAATGATTGCTGATTCATCAAGTTTGTTTTTGAAAACCCATTTGGTCCCTATAACCGTATGATCTTTAGGTCGAGGAACCAAATCCCAAACTTGATTCCTTTGAAATTGATTTAATTCTTCTTGCATAGCAATCACCCAATCATTATCAGATAAAGCTTCTTCTATATTAGAAGGTTCAATCTCAGAAATAAAAGCAGAAAATGTTACCTCATTGAGGATTCTATTTCTGGTTTTGACACCTTCATGAATATCTCCTATAACTTGATCAATTGGATGATCCTTCACATGTCTCCATGCTTTAGGTTGATCAAGATCATCAACATCTTCCAAATTTTGAAGATCATTTGTTTCAAAAACATCCTGTTTTGAAATAGATTTATTTTTCTTGATTGAATCCATTTCTTCTTCATCATTGATTTTTGTCTGAGATTCAATTTCATCAAACACAACATGAATAGATTCTTCAATAGTACATGTTCTTTTATTGAAAACTCTATAAGCTTTACTTCTATTTGAATATCCTAGAAAAATACCTTCATCAGATTTAGAATCAAATTTACCTAGATTTTCCTTACCATTGTTGTGAATGAAACACTTACACCCGAAGATATGAAGATGAGCAATATTTGGCTTTCTTCCTTTGTAGAGTTCATATGGTGTCTTTCCAAGAGATTTACGAATATATGCTCTGTTTGAAATATAGCATGCAGTACTCATTGCATCTGCCCAGAACACTTGTGACATTTCTTTTTCATTAAGTAAAGCTCTTGCCATTTCTGTAAGCACTCTGTTCTTCCTTTCCACTACTCCATTTTGTTGAGGTGTTCTAGGAGCTGAGAAATTGTGATCTATCCCCTCGTTGTTGCAGTAATCTTCAAACAATTGATTATCAAATTCTCCTCCATGATCTATTCTAATAGAGACAATAGAAACACCTTTCTCATTTTGAACCTTTTTGGCAAACATAATAAACTCAGCAAAGGTTTCATCTTTTGAGGCAATGAATATAGTCCAAGCAAATCTAGTAAAATCATCTACAATAACTAACGTATATAAATTTCCTCCAAAACTTTTTACTCTTGCAGGTCCTACCAAATCCATATGAAGTAATTGTAAAGGTTTTGAAGTAGAAATTTCATATTTTGTTTTAAAAGATGATTTAGTTTGTTTGCCTTTTTGACATGCTTCACAAATCATGTTGTCTTTGAATTTGAGTTTGGGAAGCCCAACAACTAAATCTTTTCTGATCAATTTGTCAAGTTGATTCATATTGACATGAGCCAAACGCTTATGCCATAACCAACTTTCTTCTGATCGACTAAGAAAACAGTTTTCAGAAGAATTTGAATTTAAATCAATTGTATAACAATTACCGTCCCTTTGAGCTCGGATTTTTGCCTTGATAGTTTCCTTGTTCAGAAGTAGATCTTTCTTACTGACTATCAAGCATTCTTTTGAGTCGAAAATCACCCAGTTATCTTTGTCAGTGCTTTGGCTTACGCTTAAGAGATTGTGGCATAATCCTTCAACATAATATACTCCGTTGATTTGAAAGCCATCTGTTCTTCCAACTTCACCAATTCCAGCAATACGTCCAGATTGATTACCTCCAAAAGTCACCTTTCCTCCTTCTCTAGGTTCAAACATGGTGAACTTATTTTTGTCACCAGTCATGTGTCTCGAACATCCACTATCGATATACCATTTGTTTGCTCGAGATGCCTTGAGACATACCTAGAATAAGATGATCAAGATTTAGGTACCCACACTTTCTTGGGTCCTTTGTGGTTAGTATTTGGAATATGTGTCCCTTTCGGAACCCATTTATATGTTCCAACAATCTTTCTATTTTTGAAATAACATGATGAAGTATAATGTCCTTTCCTATTACAAAAATTGCATGACACAAATGGATTTGATGTATGCACAGAATTCCTAAAGTATTTAAGATAGTCTCTACTACTCTTCTTATTCTTATCATGCACAGCATTATATCCAATTCCAGATTTATCAAAAGAAACTTTCTGAGAACTTAAGATAACCTTGAGAGTTTCACTTCCTTTAGTAAATTTTTCAACAATCTTTGTTAAGTCTTCTATTTTCTTATCTTTCTCTTTACACATTTCATGTGATGACATGACATTACTTTCTAATTCTTTTACTCTCTTCTTATAATTAACCATTTCTTTAGCAACTTTAATAAACTCTGTATGCAATGCATTATATTCAGATAATAATTCATTATAAGATGGTTCAGAATCACTTACCTCAGAGTCTGATTCTTCTTCCTTAGCTACCAAGCATAGATTGGCTACTTCGTCGTTGTCATTTTCTTCGTCTGACGAACTATCACCCCAAATAGATGATATGTATGCTTTCTTTTTCTGCTTCTTTTTGTCTTTGTTCCTGAAGCATTCAGATTTGATGTGTCCTGGTTTTCCGCATTCATAGCATACTATTTGGTGTTCTTTGTTTTCTTTCTTGCTTGGTCCACCTTGATAATTCTTGAAATTCCTTTGTCCTCTTCGGTAGAATTTCTTGAACTTTCTCACGATCATTCCCATTTCATCATCACTAGGAATATCTTCATTCTCGGAAGTTTCTTCTTCTTCTTTGATAGCTTTAAATGCAACTCCCTTTTTCTTTCTATCATCGACTTCTTCAAGTTCCTTTTTGAATCTCAACTTACCTTCATATTCAGAAAGACTACCAAAGAGAGAAGCTACAGATCTCATAGACTCTCCTTTGGCTTCTTCGATGGCTGTCACTTTTGCTTCCCATTCTTTCGTAAGAATATTAAGAATCTTTCTTACCTGGGAATTTTGATCAAACGACTTTCCAAGAGCAGATAATTGATTAACAAGATGAGTATACCTTAGTTCAAATTCTGATATACTCTCTCCAGATTTCATACGAAATAAATCATACTCTGTTATCAAAGTATTGATCCTATTTTCTTTGATTCCAGATGTACCTTCATGAGCAATTTCAAGAGCATCCCACATATCTTTGGCAGTGGGTAGAGTACATATACGAAAATATTCTTTTTGACTAAGAGCACTCTGTATCATTAAAATGGCTTTGCTGTTTAATGTTACTAACCTCTTGTCATTTTCGTCAAACTCGTCTGGATTCTTTTTGACAGCTCTATCTTCGATTTTCTTCATTGGAACATAGTCACCATCTTGTATAACATTCCATAATCCATACTCGTTGGCCATAACGAACACTCTGAATTTGGCTTTCCAGAACGAAAAATGTTCTCCAGCAAAACCAGGAGGTCTAGTGATTGAAGCACCGTCCGGAAGGATATTTTCACCCATTGTTGCCATTGATAGGATCCTTCTCAAGCTGTTAGGCTCTTCGGAGAAGACGAGGCTCTGATACCAAATGAAAGAGGCAAGCTTCACCCAAGAGGGGGGTGAATTGGGTGATGTTATAAAATTTTCGTTTGAGGTGGAGATATGTAAATATAGTAGAAAGAGTAGAGTAGAGAAGATTTGAACACAGAGAATTATACTGGTTCGGCTAAACAACAAAGCCTACGTCCAGTCCTCAGAGATCAAGACCTACTGAGCTTTTCACAATATCTCCAAGATTCAAAAGGCTCTTAGAATGCCACTAGACAACAATTGTCCTTCAACGGACTACGAGCAGAAATATTCTCTCAACAAGAAACTTCTCTCCCCCTTACGACAAGTCTTATGTGCAGAGAAACATCCTATGATTCTTCTCACTTGCTTATATATACAAGACTTATGAGCAGCAACGTTTTCTTCTGCTTACACCACTGTAAGTCTTATGAACAACAACGTTCTCTCCTGCTTGTATCTTATAAGGCTTATGAGTGAAAGATGCTTACAAGGAATTCTCTCAACTGCTTCTCTCGTAAGGAATAACTACCCTCTCAAGATCCCAATACCTTGAGATTATACAAACATAGAGTTTTGAGTTTGAATGAAGACTCTCTTACAGAGTAAATGAATAAACACTGAAGATCAAAAGTGTATACAGAGAAATCAGATGAATAACAGAGAATTGATATGAGCTTGTGAATTCTTGTGCTACGTCGTTCTCTGCGTATGTGAATCTTAGTTATTTCATTCTCCTTGAATTTCTGTATATATAGAGCCTCCTCAGTTTTTGCCCGTTTGAACACTCAATATTGGAGGAGCGGGTCATTTGAAAATATTGGCAGGCACGTGCATGTTGAAATGGAATAAACTGAGTGCGGTAGGTGCCAGCGTGTTTATAATCATCTTGTCTGCCGTTGTATCACTTTTCTCATGTGGCTCAATTCAAACGTTCATATTCCTGTATCATCCTCTTAAAACATTCAAAACAATGTTAAACAAAGATAAAAAGTAATGATGATATGAATTAATAACAATAAACTATATTCGTAATGAACGTTGTGATACTTAGCATTTTCTGTGGTTAAACAGGGCATCACTCGAGCATGAAAGTCTCACCTCGAGTGATCTCCTATTTTCCTTCATAAGCCTCTGTTATCGGGTTGTGCTTGCATGGAAAAATAGAGAGAAAATATCTTCACTCGCGGGTGAAGAGAGGTCTCACTCGAGCACAATATCTCTGCTCGAGTGATCTTTGCATTTTACACTGGGAGTGTCTTCTCGGGTCATCACTCGCATACCATTTTGGCAAGAGTGAGAATTTGCACTCGCGAGTGATCTGGACCCTCACTCGAGCACACTTACCTCTGCTCGAGTGAGAAGCATATTCTCAAGGAATATGCTCTCTAAACCATCACTCGCATCAGAAATCCAGAGGGATAGAATTTTCACTCGCAAGTGATATTTGACCCTCACTCGAGCACACTTACCTCTGCTCGAGTGAGAAGCATATTCTGAAGGAATATGCTCTCTTGAACAAGCACTCGCAACTGATCTTGAGAGGGATGGGAATATTACTCGCAAGTATGGACATGTCACTCCAAGCATGGATGGGTGTGCTCGAGCACACTAGTACTTTTCTGAACTTCAAGACTCTCGGCCAAGTACTCGCAGTGCCTTTCTCGAGTGAATGATGAAAGCATGCCTTAACTTGCTCTCGGTCAAGCACTCGCAGTGCCTTGCTCGAGTGAATATAGGAAGCATGCCTTAACTTGCTCTCGGCCAAGCACTCGCATGCCCTCACTCGCATACGTGCTCGAGTGAGAATGACTTCTCTGCTCGAGTGCGAACTTTGTGCTTCGAGTGATCCATTGATTACAAAGGAAGAATGTCTCTCGGGTACTCACTTCCTGGCTTTCTCTCACACCTGCTCGAGTACAGATGTGATTTGTGCTCGAGTGCAGATTTCATGCTCGAGCACTCAAGTGCAATTTCACAGCAGATATCAGCAAACTTCAAATATGCATTTGGTAACTTGGAATCTTTTCTTAACCTTCTAAAAACATATTTTATACATAATTGAATTATTGTTATCATCAAAACTTGGGATCTAACAATAAGTTCATATTTCTGGCTGATTTTATTATACTTGACTTTAATCCGGATAGAGAACTACTTTTACTGCTAGGAAGGCCATTTTTAGCTACGGCTAGAACTTTGATAGATGTGGAGAAAGGTGAGTTGACTTTGAGGGTGGCCGATGAGCAAGTTACCTTTAATATGAATCAATTGATAAAGACTCCTCATGTACATGAAGACTGTTTCTTTCTTGATATGATTGGTCTTGTCACACAAGAGGAATTTGAGACCTCTATGATTGAAGATCCACTTGATGCCGCTCTTCTTGAGGTTGATTTTGAGGGTTTGGATGTAGTGGAATGCAAGGCTATTATGGATGCAACAACTCCTTATCCTAAAAGGAGGATACCATTTGAGTCACTTGATCTGGGTTCAACTAATCGACCAAAGTTGAAATCTTCTTTAGAGGAACCACCTTTACTTGAGCTGAAGGCATTGCCATCTCATTTGCAATATGCTTATTTGGGTTCCAACAACACTCTTCCAGTGATTATTGCTTCGGATTTCACTATTCAATAAGAGGAGCAATTAGTTGAAGTCTTAAAAGCTCATAAAAGGGCTATTGGGTGGACAATTGCTAATATCAAGGGCATTAGCCCCTCTGTGTGCATGCACAATATTATTTTGGAAGAAAATCATAAGCCTTCCATTGAATATTAAAGAAGACTCAAGCTTATTATGAAGGAGGTAGTGAAGAAGGAGCTTCTTAAATGGCTCGATGCTGGCATTGTATATCCTATTTCTGATAGTTCTTGGGTGAGCCCAGTCCAATGCGTCCCTAAAAGGGGCGGTATGACTGTAGTGGCTAACACCCACAACGAATTCATTCCCACTCGCATTGTGACCGGGTGGAGGGTTTGCATGGACTATCGTAAGCTCAATACGACTACTCGAAAAGACCACTTCTCATTGCCTTTCATTGATCAAATGTTAGACAAACTAGCTGGAAGGGAATTCTTTTGCTTTCTTGATGGTTATTCGGGGTACAACCAAATAATAATCGCTCCAGAAGACCAAGAGAAAACTATATTTACATGCCCATATGGTACCTTCGCTTTCAAGCGCATGCCCTTTGGCCTTTGCAATACACCGACTACATTCCAATGGTGTATGATGGGTATTTTTGCGGATATGATTGAGCATACCATCGAAGTGTTCATGGACGACTTCACCGTGTTTGGTGATTCATTTGAGGAGTGCTTAGCCAACTTAACTCGAGTCTTGAAGCGGTGGGAAGACACTAATCTTGTGCTCAATTGGGAGAAATGCCACTTTATGGTAAAAGAAGGCATTATGTTAGGCCATCGTGTCTCCAAGAACGGTTTAGAAGTTGACCGAGTAAAGATAGAGGTGATTGAACAACTTCCTCCTCCTATCAATGTTAAGGGTGTGAGAATTTTTTTGGGCCATGCTGGATTCTATAGAAGGTTCATAAAAGATTTCTCCAAAATCACTAAGCCGCTCTGTGCTTTACTTGAGAAGGATGTCGAGTTCAAGTTTAATGATGCATGCTCAAAAACATTTGAAGAGTTGAAGAGAAGACTTGTAACCGCTCCTATCATTATGGCTCCGGATTGGAGTTTGCCCTTTATAGTGATGTGTAATGCTAGCGATTATGCCGTGGGAGCTGTGCTTGGGCAGAAAAATGATAAAGTCTTCCATCCTATCTACTATGCAAGCAAGACACTAGATAATGCTCAAGAAAACTACACTACCACTGAGAAAGAACTTTTGGCCGTAGTGTATGCATTTGCCAAGTTTCGGCCTTACTTGATTGGTTCCAAGGTGGTTGTTCATACTGATCATTCCGCTCTTAGGTACCTCTTTGGTAAGAAGGACTCTAAAGCAAGGTTGATTCGATAGGTTTTGCTCTTGCAAGAATTTGATCTTGAGATTGTGGATAGAAGAGGCTCCGAAAATCAAGTTACCGACCACTTGTCTAGGTTGAGTACTGAAGCTCAACATGATGGAGATTTACCCATTCATGAAACTTTTTCGGACAAGCAACTCTTTTTGGTGTGTCATTCTGAAACTCCTTGGTATGCCGACATAGTCAATTACCTTGTGAGTGGAATTATTTCTGAAGACTTGAGTTATCACCAACGGAAGAAGTTCTTACATGATGTCAAGTTCTATCATTGGGAAGAACCCTTCCTATTTCACTATTGTGCTGATCAGTTGATTCGAAGATGTGTTCCTGAAGGTGAGAAACAAGAAGTATTGAAGTGTTGCCATTCCTCTGAATATGGAGGCCACTTCGGTGGTAACAAGACTGTTGCAAAAGTCTTACAATCTGGATTTTTCTGGCCATCTTTGTTTAAGGATGCTTATGAGTTTGCTCTATCTTGTGATCGGTGTCAAAGGGTTGGTAATATCTCTAGGAGGAATGAAATGCCACTCAACAGCATGTTAGAAGTTGAATTATTTAATGTGTGTGGGATTTATTTTATGGGACCTTTTCCTAAGTCCTTCAACAATCAATACATTTTGGTAGCGGTTGATTATGTGTCTAAATGGGTTGAGGCCATTGCTTCCCCAACTAATGATGCTAAAGTAGTGGTCAAATTCATGAAAAATCACATTTTCACTCGTTTTGGTGCTCCAAGGGCTGTTATTAGTGATGGAGGCACCCACTTCTGCAACCATCAATTTAAAACTTTTTTGAAGAAGTATGGAGTGAAGCATAAGGTGTCTTTAGCTTAACATCCTTAAACAAATGGTCAAGCTGAGATTTCTAATAGAGAAATCAAGAAAATCCTTGAGAAAACTGTGGATATCACTGGAAAGGATTGGTCCATGAAGTTAGATGATGCACTATGGGCCTATCGCACCTCTTACAAGACACCTATCGGTATGTCTCCTTACCGCTTGGTTTTTGGGAAAGCTTGTCATCTTCTTGTGGATTTGGAGCACAATGCTTATTGGGCTATTAAAAAGTTGAATTTTGATGAAAAAGAGGTGGGTGACGAGAATTTTGCAGCTTAATGAACTTGAAGAATTTCGTTTTCATGCCTATGAAAGTTCAAAGCTTTACAAGGAGAAAACAAAGCGGTGGCACGACAAGAAGATTGTCTCTAAATCTTTTGAGCCGGGTCAACGAGTGCTCCTTTACAACTCTAAGTTGAAGATCTTTCCAGGAAAGTTGAAGTCTAGATGGTCTGGACCTTTCACTGTGGTCCAAGTCTTTGACAAAGGTGTTGTGGAGCTATAAGGTCAAGATGGGGAGCATTTCAAAGTTAATGGTCAACGATTGAAGCATTATTGGGGAAGAGATGTGGATAGGCTTGTGTCTACTATCACCCTATCTAATGAAGAATGACCAACATGAAGAGTCGGGCTAAAGACTATAAACTAAGCGCTTCTTGGGAGGCAACCCAAGTTCTTAACTCAATTTTTGTCCTTTTTGTGTGTTTTGGTAGATTTATGTTTGATCTTTGCATCTTGTAGGGAGGAAAGGTACCCAATGAGGAATGAGCAAAGCCAATGCAAAGGAGGAATTTTCTGGGTGAGAAGATGAAGTTGAAGGAAGTATATGGGATATGTATCTCAGGGAAGTGCACTTGACTATAGGCTTATATTTAAGATTTTTGAAGTGCATATATGATTATTGATCAATTATGGGTAATACTGAAGCTACTGTGGGAATATGGTTGATGCTAACTCTCATTTGAATTTTGGATGACATGAACTTGTGGTATTGATATTTAATGTGTTGAAAATATGTGAATCTAGGAATTTTATCATTACCCTTATGTTTATGGTGCATTTTTTGTGAGGAAGGGAGTTAGAGGTGTTGAGATGATTTTGGTGTTTGAAATGATGCATGATACTTATTTGATGGTGTTTGGATGAGTTTTGGGCTTGCTTGTGATGTTTATGGAATTTGTCAAAAATTGGCTTTAGCACACTTGGTGTATGCTGAAGCCAATCTGGTGTTTTTCTGAAGTTACTTTGCTCACTGTGTAATGTGCTTTGGCACACAGGTTGTTGGCTGAAGCCAATATATGTTAGATCTTATGTTTTGATGATAACAAAGAATGATATGAAAAAGATTTGATTAAATAAGTTTGAACAAAGTAATAACAGGAAAAAGCATCACTTAAAGTAAGCATTGGAGTAATGAAGAAATGCCAAGAGAAAAAGCTGAGAAACTTGATCAGAAGCAAGTTTTCTAAGGCATTACTCGAGTATGTACTCGAGTAATGAGACAAAACTTGAAGTAACCAGAGACACCTTCAAGTAACCTGCCAATGTTACTCGAGTAATAGTGTAAATGATTTCAAGTTGCTCTCGGCTTGCCAATGTTACTCAAATAGCTACTCGTGTAACCAGGTAAATACTTGGAGTTGCTCTCGGCCTGCCAACGTTACTCGAGTAGGTACTCGAGTAACCATGTAAAAGTCTTCCAGTTGCTCTCGGCCTGCCAATGATACTCGAGTCCCCTGTTTCAAGAAATATGTTGCTCTCGGCATTTTGAACCCTGCCAACGTTACTCGAGGAGCTACTCGAGTAACTCACTGTGGTAAGCAAAAACCTGAAGGTAGTACTCGAATAACTTGATCTATTTTTATTACACTTCACTGGAGGCACTACTCAAGTATGCAGGTATTTAATGACTCGTTTTTAAGTGGATTACTCGATTATGTACTCGAGTATGCAGAGTTATCTTTGAAGAAAAACTTCAAGTCATTACCCGAGTAAGCTATACAGAAAAATTATGTTTACTCGAGTATGTACTCGAGTAACAAGGTAATCAAACTTGAAGTGCTCTCGGCCTTGAAATCCTGCCAACATTACTGGAGTAAAGCATCGAGTAACCAAAAATTTATTTGAAGGTTTATTCGAGTTGGTACCCGAGTAACCTATGAAGAAAAGAGTGCATTACTCGAGTAGGTACCCGAGTAAACATGCATTTCCTAAGGTTTGATATTGTGTTTATTCCATGCACTACCCGAGTAATCTTATATTTGGTTGTTGACTTGCAGTTCATAAAAGTTTTCCCGATAATACTCGAGTATGTACTCGAGTAACCTTTAATTGATACTCGAGTAGCTACTCGAGTATGGAAACCCAGAAATTTAGAAATCATTTAAATGTTCATTGATTTGTTTCCTATATGATTAACCTTTCATTGTATTAGTATTCCTAGCATATTTACAGATAAACAATGAAGGAATCTTATCAAATAAGGAAAGTCAAATGACAAGTTCAAATGCCACCTACCGCCAACGGATATATTTCAAATACTGGAAAAGTCAATAGTGGCTGCGCACTCTCTAACGGACGAGAAGAAAATGTTCCAACGGTCTTCACCAACATATCTATATAAATGGGAACATCTAAACAGAGAAATAAGAACAAGAACTCACACGAACGTATCATCAAGTTCATTACTCTGTTTTTACTCATTTTAGTATTTCTGTACTTCAGTGATTCTTATTCACTCTAAGAGAGAGATATTTCATTCAAACTCAATATTTGTTATTGAGATAACTTAAGTTTGTGGAACCTTGAGTTGGGATTGGATTGCAACTTGTAAGGGGGAGCGAGTGTCCAGGTGAAGTGAAGGAACTTGCTTGTACTGAGGTGCCAAGAACTCATTGAATCTTGGAAGTTATAGTGAAACTCTCAGAGAAGCTCTGAGGACTGGACGTAGGTCAAAGTGGTTGTGGCCGAACCAGTATAACTCTCGATGTACACTTCAGTGATATTTCTCTTTACTCTTTACTGTTTTAATTTCACCATTAAGTTTTATATTTGCAACGAAATTTTTAGTATCACCCAATTCACCCCCCCTCTTGGGTGAAATGCTTGCTCTAACAACATATGCCTTGTGTGAATGTATGCTCTCTGTGTCTAATGCTTCAGCACACAAGATATGTGCTGAAGCCAAGTTCTCTTGAACCTTTCTGTGTTCAATGCTCTAGCACACCCATGTGTGCTGAAGTTAAGTATCCCTTAAAAAAAAATTCTCACGTACATAGACAGACACATACATAGATATATATTTAAAAAAAATACATAAATAAATAAAATAAAATATAAAATTGTTTTAATTTTTTATTTTTATTTTCCCATTTTCTGTTAGGTTTTCAAAAATAAAAAAAAATATATAAAATCACTAAATCAGTAAATAATATATATAATATCATTTTCATTTTTTTATATATTTAAAAAAACTCAGAAAATTATAAAAATATATATTAATCTTCCCTCTTTACCCTTCATTATTTCATTTTATTCCCCTATCAATTTGAATCTACACCACAATTACAACCACGTTCATCCTTAATTTCAAAATCTCAATCCTTAATTGTAAATTCCCAAATCCATCAAACCCTAATCCCTCCTACTCCCTTTTACTCTCTTCTCTTGACACCATCAGCTGACACCCTCAATCCAGATCCATCATCCCTGTCAACTCCTTGCTTCACCATCGACCCTCACCTCTCTCTGACTTTACCTTCCCCTGTCAACTCCGTCACTCACCATCGACCCACAGCCTCTCCAATGCTCTTTCTCTTTCGGTCTCTACCACTCCTCCTCCTCCACTACAGATCGCTCTCCCTTAATCCACAACTGTGACCCACAGCTCAACTCTCAACTCTCAGATCCGTCACCCACATCTCTCAACTCACCATCGATCCTCAGATCCGCCACTCCTTCTCTTATTCCGTTGTGCTCTCTCCGACCTCCACTGTCTCAACTCCGTTATAGATCTGCCATGACTCCGCCTCCTCCATTGTTCTCTTTTTCGACCTCCCATAGCACACACCTACTACATCATCTTCGATCTCTTGCAACACCAACCACCACCCCTATCCTCTCCAACGCTCTCTCTCAGCCTCCTCCGTCATTCTTTATCACCACCGCCTGTCATGAGCTCATCGTGAATCTCTGCTTTCTCTTGTCTCTATCTCTCCGCTACCAAACACTCTCACTACCAACCCTATCTCCGTCCCCTTTATTGCAGCTTTATGGTTCATAGTAGCCGTCCTTTGTCTCTGTCTCTTTCTCTGTGCAAGTTGTGTTTTCGTCTCAGCTCTGGAGTGCTGCTATGGTCATTTAGCGGTAATATTCATGGCTCTAGCTCCCTGTGTTTTCTGGTTTGTTCTGGGTGTTCGTCTCAGAGGTAAAGTTCATGTCTTTCTTTATTTTTCAGATGGGTGTAATTTGATTTAAGTGGTGTTTGATTGTAGTAGTAGTATGATGCATTTGTGGTTTTGATTACGTGTTGCAGCATTACAAGTTTAAGCTTGAACTGATATGGTTTGCTTGAGGATTCGTGAGTATCTAATATGGTTTATTAGTCACTAAGCTTCAAGAATTTGAGGTCATGCTTATACTGAGTGAATTACGTAGAGATGGCCGGTTAGGTTCCAAGACTGTTGAAATTTGGGCTTGAATGGAATTTGTGAGTTGAGGTTTAGTGCAAGCGATTTCTGAGGATTCCTGTAGTCTGGTGTGTGCAGTGGTAGTCTCTGAGTTACTCTTTATATGCATGGTTTTCAAGTGAACTGAATTGTATCATTGCATGCTGTGACCTTGAGGTTGCTCTAAAGATTTTGTTGCTTAATCTTAAATGTGCAGCACTTGATTTAACTCACAGGATTTACATAGACAATTTGGAAGTTGATGAAGTATGCATCTTTGAAAATGTTTTTCTTGATAACTTGCATAAACTGAGTAATGTTGGAATTGATGCTCTGTCATGTGATAAGTACTGTTGAAATTTAGGCTTGAATTGGATGAGATTGGAGGTTTAGTCAAGAGCAATTACTGAGGATTGCTTGAAAAAAAATCAGTTATGAAATTGCTGATTTATTTTGGGCCATGTTCCATTTTGTTCCTAGCATAGTGGATGGGTTAATAATTGTCACATACTAGTGAGTTGTAAAGTTTTGAATCTATGAGTTGCTGATTTGAGTTTGAATATGCTGGTTTGTTTATGGAATATGGTCTAAACTATTACAAGAGGCATGCTGAATTTCAGCATCAACTTATAAGGAATGATTTAAGGATAAATGTCTTGCATTGCTTGTTAAAGGAATCTCTGAAATGAACCGGTTTTTTAGGATAAAGATATTGCATTGTTTTTTTTACCTCTTAATTTCCTGGCTCACTTTGCATATGAATTGGCTATCATGAGAACAGGCTATTAAGTTTTGAAATTTGTGATTGCTCCAAAAAAAAAAGGGAGTGTTCAAAGGCATAAAACTTCAATTGTGATTATCTATTTAAGCCTGGTAATAAAGATTAGAGCTAAAGTCTCTACGGAGGCTATCTTTCATCTTAATCCCAAATTTTAGAATTTAAATTTGAGCCTGCAAGATGTTAACAGATCTATTGGCTCATAGAGCCTTCATTTCAATGATATATATAAAATGGGCAGATTACAAATATATATATATATATATATAGATAAACAGAGTGACAGAAAACGCAGTAATTGATGGAGGAAATAGGCAGAGTGATTGAAGGAGAAATAGATGGAGAGAGAAGTCAGAAAACTCATGCTAAACCACCGATCTACTCTTTGACTTTTAACACTCCCCCTCAAGCTGGAGAGTATATGTCAATCATTCCCAGCTTGCACCGAAATCCTTCAAATTTAGTTCTGCTTAATGGTTTTGTCATAACATCTGCAATTTGGTCTTCAGATCTGATGTAGGATAGACTCATGATACCTGCTTCAATCTTTTCTTTAATGAAGTATCTATCTATCTCAACATGTTTTGTCCTATCATGATAAACTAGGTTCTTGACCATTTCAATGCTGGCCTTGTTGTCACACCAAACTCGTATTGGTCCCTCATGTGGAATCCCTAACTCCTTCAGTAATCTGATGACCCAAATTCCTTCACGTACTCTATTGTTAACAGCTCTCAGTTCAGCTTCCGCACTACTTGTTGACACCACAGTCTGTTTCTTACTTATCCATGTAACTAGATTTCCCCACACATATGTGCAGTACCCTGAGACTGACCTTCTAGTCTCCCTGTCTTTTGCATGGTCTGAATCAGTATAGATTTCAATATTTCTGATAGTACCTCTCTTAAAGAAGATCCCTCTTCCAGGATTAAACTTCAAATAGCTTAGGATTCGGTATACAGCCGCCATGTGTTCTTCTTGTGGCTGGTGCATGAATTGACTTACTATTCTGACTGCATAGCTAATGTTTGGATGTGTGTGGGTTAAGTATATGAGTTTCCCAACAAGTCTTCTGTACCGTTTTGCGTTGACTGGGACACCATTTGGCTTGATTTCCAGGTGACAACCTTCTTCCATTGGTGTTCCTTCAGGTTGTGCCCTTAACATTCCTGTTTCATGCAACAAATCTAGGGTATACTTCCGCTGGGATGCGTTGATGCCCTTTTTAGTTCTTGATACTTCCATGCCCAAGAAATATCTCATTTGTCCGAGATCTTTGACTTGAAACTCAGTTGACAAGTCCTTTTTCAGTTGAGCAACAGAATCTTCATCGTTTCCTGTAATGACCATATCATCAACATAAACGATTAAGATGGTGACTTTGCCATTAACACGTTTGATGAATAATGTATCATCTGCTTATCCCTGAGTATAGCCAAGCCTTTTCATTGTTTTGGTGAATCTACCAAACCATGCCCTAGGAGATTGCTTAAGTCCGTATAATGACTTGTTAAGTTTACACACAGAGTTGTTAGGAGCTAGAATTCCATCTGGAATCTCCATGTAAACTTCTTCTTCCAAGTTTCCATTCAAGAAGGCATTCTTCACGTCTAGTTGGTGCAACGACCAATCTAAGTTGGGTGCGATTGATAGTAGCACTTGGATGGTATTAAGCTTGGCTACTGGAGCAAAGGTCTCCTGATAATCAACTCCATATGTCTGGGTATATCCTTTTGCAACAAGTCTTGCCTTATATTTGTTGATACTACCATCAGGATTGAATTTTGGGTTGAAGATCCACCTGCAACCTACTTGTTTCTTTCCTTCGGGAAGAGTTGTAATCTCCCACGTTTTATTTTCCTTGAGTGCCCTCAACTCTTCTTCTGCAGCTTGTTTCCAATTCGGATCAGTCATAGCTTGTTGAAATGTGTTTGGGATTTTTATCCTTGCACTGTTTACAACAAAGCTTTGCATTTTTGTAGATAGGTTACCATATGAGACAAAATGTTGAATTGGATGTTGAGTACATGATCTTACCCCTTTTCTCAATGCAATAGGCCAACCCAGTTCTTCAGGATTTAATCTTGGATTGGAGTCATGGTTGTTCCTTTGAATGGGAGAGATAGTTCTATCAGTATTTAGTTCGTCTTGAACTTGTAGTCCGGATTCTTCCTCTCGTTGTGGTTCAGTATCCATCCCTGAATTGACCTCAACATTTGTTTCCAGTTCATTACGTGTGATTTCAGGTGGTATGGGTTCAGATTCATGATCAAGTTGGGTATGACTGGGTTGGCTTGTGGGAGCAAATGTGTCAATGTTGGCTATAAGGTTAGGTTGTGGTTGTGACACTGATGATGTGTGGGGTTGATTGAACCATATTTTTATATGAATTTTTCATGATTAATTTGGGATTTTAATGTATTTTCTGGGATATTATTGCATTATTAAGCATTAATTTTGGTTAGGGACAATTATTTTGAATTAATGGGAATTAGGAGCAAAAATGGTTAAAATTTATTAATGATGTTTTTATACAATTGTTCCTTGAACTTTTGATGCTACTTATGCTTAATTTTTGCATTGTTGGTGTTGTGGAAGGAAATTGAAGATTTTAGAGGATTAGAATTAATAATTTAAGGTTTGGGAAAAATTACAAAAATGGTCCCTAAACTTTCTGGAAATTATAAGTGAATGTAGAAAAATATGGGGGGAAATTACAGATAATGGCTCAGGAGTTTTAGAACTTATATTTTGTCCTAACAAATATTTTAAACAATTGCTCTTTAATCCCTCACCCAAAGCTTTTACACTTTTCAGATAGGTCCCTGGTCAAAGCCCATTTTGAATAGGGCCTCCATCTTCAAGAGACACAGACCCAACTATGGAGGAGCACAGGCCCGAAACGGTTTTTGGGCTTAAGCTGTAAACAGAAAAAAAATGAGAGAGACCCAAGCATACAAGAAAAAAAAGCATAAAAAAAACAGAAACAGCAACGGTGGGGACCCGAGAGTGAAAAGAGAAACAGAAACGGAGGACCCATGGACATGGAATATGGATATAGGGGATCCGATTGGCAGCAGCTGGATATGGAGATATTAATTGGGAGAGTTGAGACGAGAGGGAGGCAGCGAGAGTGAGCGCCGCAACAGGAGACCATCTTCTTCACATTACATCACCATCATCGTCGCCGGTGGCTTCCACTTCCACTACCAAAGCCGCCGGCGACATTCACAATGTCACCACCATGAACGGAGCTGGGAATGGAAGACACAGAAGCAACGGTGGAGCAAAGAAAAAGGGTGAACCGGAGAGCTTCAGAGTGAGGCCAGAATAGAGCTTAGCCGAGGGAGCTGACCGTGAGGGAGAGAAAACACTGAGAATAAGAATGGAATAGAGGAGAGGAAAAGTCCATTGTGGCGGCTGGGGTTAGAGGATTAAATGCCGCTGGATAAAAGGGAGGCAGCCGACATTGTGGACTAGGATGCATGGAATGGAGAGGATGAGGCTGTGTGCGTGTGTGAAAGGGAGAAAAAGCATGAAGAGCAGCAGCGAATGAGGGAGGTTCGGTGGCTGTGTATGAGAGGGAAAGAGGCACCGAATTGAATTAAAGAAATGGGAATTGAAGAAAGCATGTTTGGACAAAAGAAAGGAAGGAGCTGTTCAGTTTTTTAATTAGAGAATTGTTCGGTGCTTTGTCTTTATTCTCAATGGCTAACTGCTCATTTTTCCATCAAGCTTCATTCTCCTCCTCCATGTGTAGCTAAGCTTTGGTGATTTCCTTGAGTTGGGTAATGGTTTGAGCTTCTAAACTTCAATGGAATTCCTTTAAGCTCTCTTTTTAGTTCATAATTATGTAGCTTGGTTAACTATGTAATTGTGATCTAGATTGTTATGCCAAGTGAATAAACTTGTTTGTTGAGCTAGGAGTTGATTAATCAAGCTTTGTATGATTCATATTATGAGTAGGTTGAATTGTTTATTCCAATTTGGTTAAGTGGATTTAAATGATTAAACTGAATGTTTTGAATTGTTGTAATGGTAATTACAAGCTAGAATTGGAAGTTGATTATTCATCTCCTTGAGTTTGAATTATTTGGTGGTATTCATTTAATTGCTTTGGTAGAATGAATTAAATTATTATTGCAAGTATGGAGCTAGTGGTAACTTAGTTCCATCCTCTTGACTCATATTGTGGAATTCATATCATTAGCAAGCAAAGAAGACTAAAACCCCAACTCAAGGGAATCCCATTCCATCATTATTCTAGTTTATTAAATTTACCTTGTTGTTAGTGTTAATTTCAATTCCTTTTGCTTCTTTTTTTTGAAAACCGAAAAATACAAAAATATTGCTTTAGCTTAGTTTAGTTCATTAGTTTACAAATGTAATTTCTCAAAAATGATTTCTCACAACTTTAAGGCTTTTTATCACTTTCCTACTTAGAAAATTGGAAATTAATCTCCTCACAAGAACGACCTAGGTTGAGCTACTACGCTACATTTTTAAACCTAGTTTTATTTTGTGAACTCACACGACATGGGTTCATCAGGGGTAAGTATTTGGAGTTAGATTCTTCCCAGATTAGCCATTCAATATCGTTATACTCCCCCTGAATGGGTAATTTGAGATAATAGGCTTCTTCTTCTGAGAAGACGGTATCCCAGGAGATAAAAAATTTCTTGGAACTAGGACAATAACATTTGTATCCTTTTTGAGTAGAGGAGTAGCCAAGAAATATACATTTGGTAGCTCGAGCAGCAAATTTGTTGCCATCATTTTTATGAACAAAGACAACACAACCAAACACCTTTGGAGGTAATGAATTGATTAGTGGGCAATTTGGAAAGTGTTGAAGGAGTTTTTGGATAGGAGTGTCGTAATTGAGAACTTTAGATGGCATGCGGTTAATGAGATAAGCTGCAGTGAGAACAGCATCACCCCAAAAGATGGTAGGAACATTTCGTTCTATCAGTAAGGTTCGGGTTACCTCCAATAAGTGACGGTTCTTTCATTCAGCCACTCCATTTTGTTGAGGGGTGTAAAGACAGGAAGTTTGGTGATGAATTCCTTGCTGATCAAGAAATTCTTTAAAGGTGTTGCTCATGTATTCCTTGGCATTATCACTTCGTAGTACCTTAATGGAAGTGTTGAATTGGGTTTGTACAAAGGTATAGAATTTTTGAAATGCTTTGGCTACTTCAGATTTGTCTTTCATTAAATAAACCCAAGTGGTTCTAGTGTGATCGTCTATGAAAGTAATGAACCATCTAGCATTGGTGAGGGTTTTTATTCGTGAAGGACCCCAAATGTCACTATGGATTAATGTGAATGGTGAGGAAGGTGTATAGGGCTGTTTGGGATATGAAGATCTAGTTTGCTTTGCAAGTTGGCAAGTTTCACAGTCAAAAGGAGTGAAATTCTTATTGAATAAACTTGGAAACACATGCTTCATATAATCAAAACTAGGATGGCCTGAGCGACAGTGCCATAAGTGTACCTCATGATCTTGAGATTTGGAACTAACCAGTGCCTTTCTTATCTTCCTTGCATTTTTAGTTTTCAAGTTTGATCCTTCAAGATAGAACAGTCCATCCCATTCTCTAGAAGTCCCAATCGTCCTCCTCGATTTTAAATCCTGAAAAACACAAAGATTATCATCGAAAATCACTCGGCATGTTCGACTTCTAGTTAACTTGCTCACAGATATTAGATTACAGGTAAGTGCAAGAACAAATAGAACATTGTGTAGTTCCAAGTGATTAGATAAAGTGACCGTGCCAATTCCCTCAACCCTTGTGAATACACCATTAGCTACTTTTACTTTGAGGTGTTCATGGCAGAATTTAAGGTTGTGGAATAAATTTTTGTTACCGGACATGTGATCTGTAGCTCCGGAGTCAACAATCCAAGTATCTTCATTAGTCATCACAGCGTTGAGGGCTATAACGGTATTACCTGATTGTATTAGATTCACATTAGGAACAGAGTTTGACATACTCTGTTTGTCAAGTATATAGCGAAGAATATGTAATTCATCCTGACTATCAGGGAATTCAAGTGCCAACCCTGTGCTGCTGGTATATTGACTTGGATTCATGGCTAGAAAGCTTTTAGGAGGAGAAGGGCTAACAGTAGTCTGCCCAGCTTCACATTTCTTTCCTAACTTCATGATCTTGGCCTTTTCCTAGATTGGGATTCGAATTTCAGAAATGCCAATTTAGTCCTTCGAATTTCAAAATGACAGATTGGTCCTCTAATTTCAGAAATACCAATTCAGTCCTTCAAATATTGAAAATGACCGCTTGGTCCTGATGGATTAAATAATAGATCAGATATCCGATTCAACAGCTGTTTTGAACCCCATCAAAGACCCAGAATTGGGCATTCACACAGCTTCTTCTCTACCCAGTGCCAATCATGATCCTGAACCGTCAGATCTCAATCCCAGGCATCAGACTGATACCCTTCTTGAAGACAGAATTGGAACGGTCTGATTCCGATGACGATGGATTAGGGGACAGCGTCTCCTCCGCTATTTTCTCGCTCTCTCACTGATTTCTTTCTCTCTCATTCTCTGTTTTCTCGCTCTCTCACTGATTTCTTTCTCTCCTTGCTGTATCTCGCCGCTACCACTTCCTCCAGCCACGGATCATCCCTGGAGATGCTTTGATACCATATTGGCTCATAGAGCCTTCATTTCAATGATATATATAAAATGGGCAGACTATAAATATATATATAGATAAACAGAGTGATAGAAAATGCAATAATTGACAGAGGAAATAGGCAGAGTGATTGAAGGAGAAATAGATGGAGAGAGAAGTTAGAAAACTCATGCTAAACCACCGATCTACTTTTTGACTTTTAACAAGATCAATGAAAAGTTGTCAAATTGTTCAATGTTTTGAAACATTCTCTTGATAGCTTGCATATGCTTAGTTACTTTGGAAATTCTACTCTGAATTATGGAGAGGAATATTGGCATTTAGGCTTGAATTTCAAAGATGGCTTAAGGATTAGGAGCTAGAGAGTACTGATATTTGAGTGTTCTAACAAGTTCTAGAATAGATAAGTCATTTTGTGGTCTTTTGTAACCTTGCTTTCAACATAATGATTTGGCTTGAAGAGTTGCATATTGTCAAATGATTTGGCACAATGGTGAATGAGTGTTTGATCACTTTATTTTGCTTGATGCAAGTGAGTAAGCCATGAAATTCTTTGAATAATGTGGTACTAGTTTTACGGTTGAGCTTTGCAATCTATGTATGCTGTGGAATTATGTTCCTCGTGTGTGGTGAATTTTTAAAGTTTTCAATTTCCTTTGACATCCTGATGTGTAATTGGAAGAGATATCTCTCTTGTTTGAACCCATGTTTTGCCAAAAATCCAAATGTTTCAAATTGAATCTTTGAATTTCAGGATTGATATGGTTTTTAAATCTGAGATTGATAAGTTTGAGGATGCTGATGTGTAATTTAGGCTTGAATGGACGTTGTGAATTAAGGATTAGTACAATTGATTTGTGAGGGTTTCCTGTTTAAAATAATCTCTGGAATGCATGATTTGGTTGGCTCTCACTGTGATAGCATGATTTTGCACATGTTTTGTTACATTCAGAGCTTATGTTTGAACTCTCATGATCTGCACAAAAAAAAAGCAAAAGAAGAAGATGATGATCCACTTTTGCACACAATTCGCAAGTGTTGATAAGTTCTGAAATCTTTGGCAATTGTGGTATTATTTCACAAGTGAAATAGGATTTCTGAAGCACTCACAAATTTTATAAGTTCTAAAATCTTTTTGCAGCATGATTTCATTCCTTACATACTGATGTGTAAGTGAAAATGCATTCCTTATTCATGAAATTCCTGTTGTATACCCAATTCCACAAGAAGTCAGAAATTGTTATTGAATTGTGCAATTTAAAGATTCTCAATTCATTTGCTGCTGTTTGTGAACCTGAGCTTGACCATTTTGATTGTGCTGCATGTTTAGGATTGCTTTCCATACCGAAATTCATGTTGCTGATCTTGTCTCAAAATCAAATATTTGTTCTAAGATGACTTCATGTTGTAAAAGAGGTAGTGAGGATAGGATTAAGTTTGGAATCACAGTCGATAGTTTTGGTTTAGCTAGAATTCATGTTTGGGGGTATTTTTCCTTTCTTTTAGGATAGTTTCAGTCAGGTTTGTTTCTTTTTGTTTGATTTCATTTTTATTTTTGGGTGTGTTTTGTGTTCTTTTAGGACTATAATAACACTGATAACTGCTGCTTCTATCTTTTGCTTGCGCTCCAGTTAGCCCTATGATTGATCTGCTACTAGCTTGTACTTAGTATGCATATTCTTGGTGCCTATTTTGGATTGGTATATTTTGAAATTTGGCATATAAATGTGAATGCTGCTGCAGGACACTGACTAGTTGATGTTTGGTGCTGGCCACTGATGACCAATACTCTCTGACATTCTTAATGCATGTGAACAGGATTTTGATAGCTACTGATGGCTAGTTTGAGTTGTTCATAGCATTGTCTCTATCTCATGACTTACCTGCTGTGAGTGTTAATTTGATAGCTACTGATGGCTAGACATGACCTCATTTCCTAGTCTTGGTTAGGCTACTGAGGGCCTGGTTGTGTTAAATTTTGAATGGTGTAGATGCTGTGAATATTGAGCTGTACAGGTGTTAGCTACTTTCTCTCCCATCCTTTTAGTTGACAATGAGGACATTGTCAATTTTAAGTTTTGGGGTGAGAGTGCTTCAATTTTTTGACCTCAATTTTGAAACTTTTTGAAAGAAATGGAGTGCATAGAAAAATTTTGAACTGGTTTTTCAAGAAAATTGTTGGAATGCTTGAGATTTCTTATACTTAAGTTTTTGCTTGTTAAAAAAATTGTTGAAAATGAGCTGTTAGTTTTGGTTATTCATCAAATATTGTTTGGATGATTCTATGATATGAATGTCTGCTTGAGATGTTATATTAGATAGGAAATTTTTATAATGTGCATGGATGAGTGCATTATAGTGATAAAACATGTTGTTCAAGAGTTTTTAAGTAATCCATGCACTATTGGAGTTAAATTTAATTTGGATGTACGAGTTGAAGGACTTTGTGGCAAATTATGTTATATACTTTTGTTTCAAGTTTTTGATTTTAGGATCCTCTTTGGAATTCTTCATAACCTTTTATTTACTTCACAAGATTTGAAAAAATGATTAGGGCAGTTCATAAAATGCAATTGAGCCTTTCAAACTGACCTAATTGATGTGATTTACCTTTGAACCCTTATTTTGAGCCTATTTGAAAAACCAATTAAAGATTTTTATTGGAAAACCTAACATCTACCTACCTGAACCAATATGAAAAACCATGATTCCCTTGCTTTGAGATAGATGATAATTGATTGGGTAGTGGAATATCGTGATATTATGCAAAGTTACAATAGATTGGGAAAGGAGTTAGAAAGTAAGAGTTCACAATGTACATAAATCAAGCCAAAATATTCCAAAAAAAGAAGAAAGTGTGCATAAAAAAACAAAGAAAAAAGGCTTAAAAAGAAGGCTTGATATGAAAAGATCAATTTGGTTCAAGTTTGGGGGAGTATATTTCATGAGAAAAGAAAGAAAACCCTTGAATAGTATCATCTATCTTAAGGTATTTGATTGATTATCCTTTCCCTTTTCTTTTGAAAACCTTAACCCCTGGCCCCATTACAAGCTAAGAAAAGTCCCTTTGATTTTTAAGTTAAGTGGGGTGAATTAGAATAAGAGAGGAAGGAATTAGGGGATGATAAAATTATTTGTTTGAATATTGGTATATGATTTGAAGTGTTGCTTTGAATTTTAACTTGTGCAAAAGGAATAAATGTTGACTCCATACACACACTCACACTTAAGAATTCTTGGAAAGCATGCTTTAAATCTATAAACCCATATCAATTCTAGGAATTAATTTATGCTTGTCTTCTCATTTTTGCAGGTGGTTATTTACACTATAGGCCATTAACAAGTTTTGTTAAGGAATTCACCACTTTTCATTAGGTTTTGACAACTTTCGTTTACCAAATAAAAAATTCACAATATTAGACTATTGACAAATTTAGTTATGGAATTTACCACTTTTTATTAGATTTTGACAACTTTCATCTACAGTATTCACACTGTGTTTTCTCAACCATTGACCCATCATTATTCTCTAATTCTTCATCCTTTCCCTTCTTCTCATCTTCTAACTCCGACCCACCATTCTTCATTTCACTTCGTAGGGGTGTTCAAATCCGGGACCAGGATCTCCCAATCTTGGGTCCTGTCCCGGTATGAGGCCGGGATTGGGAATTTGTGTCCGGTCCTGGTCTTGGTCCTGGGATAGTCCCAATCCCAGTCCTGAGACAGTCCCAGTCCCGGAACAATGAAATATTTCCTTCTCTGTTTTGTTCTTGGGTCCACGTGATCAATGGAATCAAAAGTCTTCATAAGAAACAAACCTCTGTTAAAAGGATTAACAGAAGATGAATTGAGTTCAACTTGGTTCTGCATTTATGTTTTGTCTTTTTAAGCTTGTTATTTCTTCTTTTTCCCTCTCTTGCTATCATTTTTTTTATTCTACGCAATAATATTGAAGCTTTTGTTGGCCGAAAAATAAAAGGGTTTAAAAAAAATACAAAAGGAAGAAACTCTCAGCCTAACTTGAAGGAACGCTATTATCTCTTACCAAGGGATTGGCATGAGCATGTATTTTACTCTTTTTTACTACCACAATACCCTATTAGCATGTTTTTTACTTTCCACTTAAAACCCCAAAGTCATTTTTTCAAACCAAAACCCATCTAGTTTTTTCATCTAACCGGTTTTGCTAGTAATAATCACATATAAG
This sequence comes from Inga oerstediana, assembly GCA_963210345.1. Classification (NCBI taxonomy): domain Eukaryota; kingdom Viridiplantae; phylum Streptophyta; class Magnoliopsida; order Fabales; family Fabaceae; genus Inga; species Inga oerstediana. The sequence goes on from OY723405.1 coordinate 37,909,359, forward strand.
GCTTTTTTCACATGTGAATACGTTTGCCCACAAAATTTCCTGTTGATGAAAAATATATCCTAATCTATGCAGTATCTAATATTAAGTGGATTTTTTTTTTTTTGCCTTCAATTGGATGGAAATGTAAATAATTTTTTATTTTCTATTGACAATGTGACACCTTGAACTTTCCAAGGTCCATGCAGAGAGAGACTGTCAATATACATTTTTATCTGACTATAAATGTCCAAGGCACTAATTCAAATCCCACAAAATGACTGCTCAGATTCAAAATAGATGATTGAGAAATCAACACTGAAGACAATTCTTAGGCAACAAAAAATCACTGAAGACAATTCAAAGATATATTTCTGTGAACTATATTAATATCCAGAGATTGTACCTGAACATAGAGGCGTTGAAGTCATTCTTTTTCTGCAGCTGTGAATCTCAGAAAAGCTTTGTCAAATTCCTTTGAATTCAGAAACAGCATAAATATATAATATCACCTCTAACCCTGCTAGGAGGATGCCACTCTTTTTGAAGATCGACCACGTCCCACAGCTTGAAACAGTGTTTGGGAAACAGAACTTTGGTAGTTAATATCCATTTTACAGAAAGATGACAAAAGGACGAAACAGATTCTCAGCAAGGGAAAAATAAAGCGTATAGAGAAAAAGAAATCTGTTGTGTGAGTGAGTGTGACTGAACACGAAGAGGCACCAATCCCCTTATACGAAAAACGCACATTAACAACATCAAACCAACTACTACCATCACAATAAATTTGGAACCACAAAAACAGAGCATTGAGACACAAAAAACGATAAATGCAGGGTACAACCAGATGAAATTTAATGCAACCTCAGTTTGATATAAGAAACACATGACCACAAACATGTTCAGCACTACAAAAGGAATAAGAACGAAAAGTACCCGAAATATTGCTTCTTCCTGATTCGATAGCATATTCGAAGCTACTGAAAGAAACTCATGACTCTCGCTGTACCGCAAGACGTAACTATATGACTAGAACATTGAAGTCATATTCGACCACTAAAAGTACATCCACCAAAGACTGCATAAGAAAAAAAAGGGATTGCTGAGTGGGATGGACTTTCTTTTGGGCCGGTCATGACTTGCATCAAATGGCACGGAGCCAAATGGGACTGAACTGGCTCGTCCCTTGAGCCGTTACTGTTGTTATAAACAATAACGCAAGAGATGAAACTGAAAAGGCAACACGGAACGGTTTGTTTCCCTATTACTCTTATAGATATATTGATGCTTTTCTAATCGATTTGAGTTGAAAGTATCCAATTTCATTTGCTCTCTGTCTTTCGTTTTCATTGAAACTCTTTCTAATTGCGATGACATTATAATTTGCTAAAACATTATCTTGATTGCATATGAGTGAATATTAATCCACAAATCATGGTTTCAGGGTTGCACTTAACTTGTCAATGAGTAGCATTAGACATTTACTGTTTAAATTACCAACTTGTCTATATCTAAGAAAAAGCTTCAATTTCATTTGGCCATTTTCTAGTTCGCAATATCATCTCGTATCTTCAAAACATCATCAACTTTTCCATGCGGTAGTTACAAGACTGAAAGATCAGGTGTACATAGAACAAGTGAGGTGACAGTGTATGCAACTATCAACAATCCAAAGAGCATAAGTACGGGTGGTTCACTATATTTTCATTTTAGATTTTAGAGGCAAAATTTAAGGCCTCACGGGTCGGGTTGTTTGGAATTCGTATAAAAGTGGGCTGGCTATAAATCAGGCCCGAGTCTTTGATTAAACCTAAAAGCCCATCCTAAACTCAACATTTTTGTGCATGAAATAAAATAGTGGGAAAATCCCACAAGAAGCTTATACTTCAATCTGACTCCAAGAACCTGGTTGATTTGCTTTTACAACCCAACACCATGTGAGAAATAGTAGAAATAGTCAATTGATATTGTAGAATATTTACTTACCTCATTTATCAGGTTGGAGTATGTCGTATAACTCAATATGGCACCATTTAGCTTCAGTTAGTTAGAATAAGTTTTATTATAAATAATTGGTAGTCTGTGCCAAAAGTTTATCAGTGTGAGATGTAAAATATTCTATTGATTCAATAAAGGGAATATGCTTGTTTTCCAAAGGATATGCGTTCAGGTGTAGAAGATTGAAAGGTTTCTTCATGGTACCAGATCCTATGGTCCAAATCCATTATAGCCAAGAAAGCCCAAAACCTGTGACCCACTTCCTTCCACCACTCAGCTCATTCGGAATTCACAACCTCACCGTGCCATTCCCTCTTGCCCTAGCTCTGTTCACGATTCTTGACCGCCTGCACCTTTTTCGCTATTGAAGCCACGATGTGCAGATCCATCCAGCTCTTGTGAAATCGGAGGCGTGAGTCACACGGATTTGCCGGTCATTCTTCTTGATCGTGATTGATGACAACATCGATTCAGCATCCAATATTTCTTGCCAATCGTCCCCGCTCAAGACGCGATTTCCCCATTCGGTATCCAAGTTTTTTGTCTCGATCGATGCTGTTCAAGGTGCGAGCTAGAGATTTGGCGTCACGCTCGCTCCCATCGAAGCTCATTCTCTCCTTCCTTGACCGACTTCTCAGTTCCGCATCGGCCACCATTTTTTTTTCACTGTTCCTAACTCAGTTTCACACACAAATTAAGCGTATACGTAGTGATAACGGATCTGAATTTTTGAATAATGAGCAAAAACTTTATTTGCAACACAAAGGCATGGTCCATGAAACCTCCTGTCCATACACTCCTGAGCAAAATGGAGTAGTAGAACGTAAACATAGAACCATCATGCAAATCACTAGAGGGTTACTGTTACAGTCAGGGGTTCTAGTTATGTATTGGGGGGAATGTGTGCGTATGGCTGCATATTTAGTTAATAGGATCCCATAAAAAATACTTGGATTTAAGACCCCCTATGAAAAGGTATATGGGACCAAAGCTGATATCTCTCATCTTAAAGTATTTGGTTCTTTGGTATATGCTACAAACTTAAAAACTGTTGACAAACTTGATTCTAGAGCAATTCCATGTGTATTTCTAGGATATCCTGATCACACAAAAGGTTACTTGCTTCTTGACTTACACTATAAGACAATTTTTGTTAGCCGACATGTTAATTTTGTGGAGGATCGTTTCCCTTTCCTAGACATGGCTACTAATGATCAAGAAGGTTTGAACCAGCATTTAAAGGAAATGTTCTGGTTTGAAACAGAACAAATGCAAGTGAATAATAAACAATTACCTAATTGTGGAAATAATGCTGCTGATTTTTCACAAAGGCTGCACAGCAGCCATTCTCTTGCTGAAAATGAAGCACATGAGCAGGAATGTACAGATGAACCACAACCATCTACTCACCCACAACCAATGAGGGAAAGAAGGCCACCGATTTGGTCCAATGACTATGTGCGCTCTCTTACATCTTCTGAAACACTGCTAGCACAGCGAGGTAAGTGTGCCTATCCTATTCAGGACTATATTTCCTATAATGACATTTCATCAGATTATTTAAGTTTTCTTTGTGCTGTTGATTCTGTGACTGAACCAAGTAGCTATGAAGAGGCTATTAAAAATGATAAATGGATTAAAGCTATGAGGTCAAAAATGCAAGCTCTTGGGAACAATAAAACATGGGATTTTGTTTCCTTACCTAAAGGTAAGAAAGCTATAGGATGTAAATGGGTACATAAAATCAAATACAATCTTGATGGTAGTATAGATAAATACAAAGCTCGGTTAGTAGCAAAGGGATACAATCAGAGGGAAGGGATAGATTACCATGATACTTTCTCTCCGGTTGTTAAGATGCTTACCATCAGAATTGTATTAAAGTTGGCTGCCTTGTATAAATGGAATCTATACCATATGGATGTGCATAATGCCTTTTTACAGGGAGACCTTCATGAAGAGGTCTATATGAAAATCCCACAGGGATTTGATAGAAAGGGGGAGCCCTTAGTATGCAAACTTAAAAGGTCACTGTATGGTTTGAAACAGGCTTCTAGACAAGGGAACAAGAAATTGTCATCAGCCTTGGTTCAAGGAGGCTTCAAACAAAGTTTAAATGATTATTCTCTTTTTATTAAAGAATGTAAAGATGATTTGGTGCTGATTTTAGTATATATAGATGACTTATTAGTGACTGGTAGTTCTGAAAAAGGCATTGAACAAGCTAAACAGTTTTTACATGATCACTTTAAAATAAAAGATCTAGGATTCATGAGATATTTTCTAAGGATTGAAGTGGCAAAATCTGAAAAAAGAATAACTTTATCTCAAAGAAAATATACTCTAGACTTACTTTCTGATACAGGATTAAGTGGTTGTAAACCAAAAGCAGTCCGTATGGCCTTGAATTTGAAGCTTATGCCATTTGACAGCAAAAGGAACAAGGAATCAGATTTGATGCGCAACCCAGAAAGATACAGCAAGTTGATTGATAAGTTAATTTATTTAACTATGACCAGGCCTGACATCTCCTTTTCTGTACGGATTCTCAGTCAGTTCATGCAAATTCCTACCAAAACCCACATGGCAGCAGCAGTAGGAGTTGTCAAATATCTGAAAGGAACTCCTGGAAGGGGGATATTCATTAGTTCACAAGGAAATTTACAGCTGGAATGCTATTGCGATGCTGACTGGGCTTCATGTGGCATAACAAGAAGATCCGTAACAGGGTACTTGCCAAAACTTGGAGGCTCATTAATGATGTGGAAGACAAAGAAGCAAAGCATTGTGTCAAAGTCATCTGCTGAGGCAGAGTATAGAGCACCGAGCATGGCAGTTTCTGAAATTATATGGACATTGGGATTACTGAAAGATTTGAAAGTTGTTCATAATAATCTAGTAGATGTGTATTGTGATAACAAAGCTACAATACACATAGCAGCTAATCCCATTTTTCATGAAAGAACTAAACACATAGAGATAGATTGCCACTTCATTAGGGAGAAATGGCAATTGAAGCAAATTGACTTGAAGCATGTGAGGTCTGCTGATCAAGAGGCAGATATGCTAACAAAGGCTAATGGAGGAATTGCTCAAAGAAAACTTCTCAACAAATTGGGCACTGTTGGTTTGCATTGTCCAATTTGAGGGGGGGTGTGAGAAATAGTCAATTGATATTGTAGAACATTTACTTACTTTATTTATCAGGTTGGAGTATGTCGTATAACTCAATACAACATCGTTTAGCTTCAGTTAGTTAGAATAAGTTTTATTATAAATAGTTGGTAGTCTGTGTCAAAAGTTTATCAGTGTGAAATGTAAAATATTCTATTGATTCAATAAAGGGAATATGCTTGTTTTCCAAAGAATATGCGTTCAGGTGTCGAAGATTGAAGGGTTTCTTCACACAAATCCTATATGCAGCATGGTGTTTCTTCAAATTCAGAATCTGTTGAATTTCGATTGGCAAGTGCAGTTTACAACATATTAGATATCAACAAAGTTGCTGATAGACTTGCAAAGGATGGCTTTTCAATTTCAAGTATGTTGGCTGTGTCCTACCCATCTTACGACATTAGTTCAGAACGAGTCTTTGGGACTTGGTTCCCCCTAGTTAATGTTAATTTTCTAAGAGCTTTCGCCCTCTTTTTTACCAAAAAAAGAAAGAAAGAAAGGATAAAATAGTGTTTCGAAAATTCATAATGCCATAAAGGTATTAATACTTGATCTATCTTTTTCGAAATTTAAAGGAAATGGCACAAATGCCCTTAAAAATATTTTTTTAACAAAAAAAGGGAAAAAGACATATAAAGACTAATACCAATAGTAAAGAACAAAGAGATGTTTCCAATTTTAAGAACCTTGTGACATGCTGGTGCTCTATTTATCTTTTGTAAAATAAAAAGGAAATGACACAAATGCCCTTCACACAATTTTTATATCCTAAGTTTTTATTTTCAAATCCCAACCTAATAAACCCGTATCAATTCTAGGGATTAATTTATACTTGCCTTCTTATTTTCACAAGTAATCATTTACACTATAGGCCTTTAACAAGTTTTGTCAAGGAATTCACCACTTTTCATTAGGTTTTGACAATTTTCGCTTATCAAATAAAAAATTCACAATATCATATCATTGACAAATTTAGAAATGGAATTTATCACTTTTTATTTGGTTTTGACAACTTTCATCTACAGCATTCAAGCTCCATGTTTCTTCAACCATTGAGCCATCATTACTCTCTAATTCTTCATCCTTTCCCTTCTTCTCCTCTTTTAACTCCAACCCACCATTCTTCATTTCACTTCCTTTCAAAGGCAAAGTGAAATCATTATTAAATTTCACCAGCATTATCATATGTACACACAGGGCAGAGTGGCACAAGTCATTTTGAGCATCCCTCGTAACTTTTCAAGGTGCTCCGAGATACCTACCGAAGCCATCTTTACATTAATCCCCTCCAATCATTGATATAATTTGTCTTTCATATAGGATATATTGCCGAAAACCTCTTTATTCCATAACCTCAGATCCTCACTAAATTGTTTAACAGATCCGCATCAGTCATCCTCCACCCCCCAGTGTGAATCAACCAATATCGAACAATGATCGAATTTATATTTTGGCAAATGTGTCACTGTGGCATTAGGATTATTTCTAAACCAGCAGTTATTAACCAAGGCTCTGTCTATTCTGCTCTGGCTATTCAGATTCCCCCAAGTAAATTGAGGTCCATTAAAACCAATATCAAGTAACTCGCTACTCAGAAGCCAATTCCGAAAAGACCTATCAATACCATTAGTCTTCCTGTGATTCTTACTCCAGTATTGCTCGGAATGAGAAACAGCATTAAAATCACCAATCACAACCCAGCCTCCCATAGTCAATTGCCGAATACCCTCAAGAGTCTGCCATACTTGACGTCTAATAATCATATTTGGGTGCCTATACACCACATTAGAGACCACTCATCCCTGGTACCTTTATTAACCACCCCATGAACAAATTGATCCCCTGAAGAAGTAACAGAGAAATTTAAAGTAGAATCTCAGAACAACCACATACCTCCACTAAAACCACGAGCTTCAACCACGTGCATATTCATCCATCCCAACTTCCTAGCAATGAGCTTAGCTTTTACCCCTAGTTGTCTAGGCTCCAACAGCGCAAATAAATTAACTCCATGTCTAGCAACAACATCACTAAGTAACCTTCGAAAGGAGGCACCACCGGCACCTCGAGTATTCCAAGTCATAATAATCATTAAAAAATTAATAACAAAAGAGAAGAACATAAACAACCCAGGCATTATTGAGACAAATGTCCCTCCTGAATATCCTCAATCCCATGCATCACCACGTCATCAACACCTCCAAGTAGACTAAGTCGAGTTACAACGGTCTCTCCTCCTTCTGCACCTGGGTCAATAGGATTGGAGGCTTCTAGACGAATAGCGGGGGAATTGGAATCTAATTTCATAACATTCTTCTTTCTTCCTGACCCCACTTCCCCACTTAAATTACAAGACGTTCCAGCTTCTTGTGTTTTCTCCATACTCAATATTTCTCGGGAAGCTCCCTCCTCAATCCCTTTCTTCTTAGCTACTTGGATCCCACGTGTTTTATTCAACTTATTAAAATGCCCAACATTATTCACAGCATCACCACTAATCTCCTTTTTTCTTACATTTGAAATATCCGATCTATTATTACCCTTGCTCCCTTTATTTAGAACAGGTAGATGACCAGTTTTTTCTTTCGTATCCCGCGACCTATCTTCTGGCTTTGAACTAACACGAATCTTCCCCTGATATGCATTATCACCAGAACCGCCATCAATAATTGTCATGTCTTCAACATTCAGAACCTCAAACCGAGATCCTCCTCCCATATTTCTAGAAGGTAAATCACGCCTAGGCTCATGACTATAATTGCCATTCCTTGCATTCGAGTTCCATTGCCCCCTTCTCCGACTTGGCACCATCATCCACTCCCCATACATTCCAGCAGTTATTTCAGAGGAAGTAGACGATGGTGTTATAGCTGTAGAATTCGACGTGTTATCCGTGCATGATGACTTTGATGTATTTGTTACTTGATTATTTGGGCAATGTTCAGTATCATGACTATACCACCCACATGAGAAGCAAATCAAATGCAGACCCTCATAAACAATCTTCTTTTCTTTCCCATTAATCATCATGGATGGAAGCAAATGTGCATTCAAATCAATCTCAACACATATATGAGCAAAACGCCCTTTGGTTTGCCTAAGGGTATTATTATCCACTTTTAGAACCCTTCCTATTTGGTTACCCACCACATATAAAATACCCTTATCATAAAAATCAGCATGGAATTTAGGAATTCTTACCCATACTGCAATTTTGGAAACCTCACCAGAATCGGGATCAAACTCTGACTTCCATGGCTACACTGCTAGGTAATGATCCATGTATAACCAAGGGCCTCCTGTTAACGCAAAATCATAGTCCTCCTTATTGCTTATACGAACCAGAAAGTACCCGGAGCCTATCTCAATAGTTTTAACCTGCCCTCTACGTCCCTATAATTGTTGCAGTTTTCGACCCAATTGATCCTCCCGCACCATTCTGCCAAGTAATCTAACGAACAACGACGTTGACCATTTTCGTGCTAGCTTCATTCTAAACTCCGGAGACACAATGATATTTGGACCCTTCTTCGTTATCTCCACCTCAATTCTGGACTTCCATCCGTTCCCTTTCCACCATTCTTCTTCTTCATCTGAACATTCCTCCCTTGTCTGATCTTCGACACATGCCTCCTTGTATGATCTTTTTGGTGCTTCCGGTATAATTGTTTCCTCTTCAATATCCTCATCCCTCATCCAGTCCTCAACCCGTGGGGCTAATCATTGCTTACCTGTGAACTCTTCATTATCATCTCGAATTTTCTTTGAATTACGCTCAAAGGCATCACTCTTCTTCATCATCGGCATCGAAACCATTCTTTCAGGACTACGTTCTCTCTCACGTTCAATCATGTCTAGCAGCTCCAAAGCCGTCCAGACAATGAAAAAGTACAATCTTGCACAAAATTAAAAAAAAAACCAAAAAAAATACCAAAAACAAAAACTCTCCTTTACTTACCTCTCACCGACAGGCGCTCAACGGAAACTGCTCAGCGAGAACAGAAGAAGGTCGACTGGAATGAACAGATCTGTCGAAGCAAGGCAGAGGCTTGGGTTATCGGTAACACAAACGCAGAGACACAGCAAGATCAGCGTTATCGACCGGAAAGCATGAACTCCAACTCAAAACAGATCATCTTCGAAAACGAAAAGGAAACTCAGATCGGCATCGAAAATGGGAAAGCAATGTCTGAATCAAAGACGTTGCAGCAGATCGACGAAGAACAACGGTGACGCTCCGGACAAACGAAGATTGTTGGAAAGCTACAGTAATTTCAACAGAGAGAATTTCGATGACCGCAGCCCCGCTTTATGGAAACTTAACTTTAATCACCTACTATATGTTTTTATCTTTGAAAAACAGTCTACTCTAAATTTTATAAGCACCAAAACATGAGAATATGACATCTCAGTTTTTTTTTTTTGTTTTTTTATGGCGGAAAAACGTTGGTGCAATTAATTAGTACTAGAGAGACTTATTCCCCTTTAATATATGCTCTAACATAATGTGAAAGATTACAGATAAATCAGAAAGAATATCTATCAAAACATTAAACTGAAATATATTAACACTTTGAGGTATACGCAAGTTCATTCATAAGTTCAGTCTCAAAAGCAAAAGCACAAGTCATATAGAAATGAAAAATCAAAGATATAGTAAAAGATGCACCATTCCCATTGAATGATGCATTTTCCCTAATTTCATTTTTCAAATTTAAATTTAACGCTTTTAGGTATATTTCCCTGTGATATTTTTCTTAATAAGTAATGATGGGGCACATTAAGGAGTTTCTGTCTCATAGTAATCATGATAAAATGTTATTTTAGGAAAATTATCTTATATTTGTTATAAATATTAACATATCTAACTTTTTTAATCTATCTGAATTTGTCAACTAGCTTTTATATTAAAAACTATAACCGATGAGTTATAATTCATAGTCCCCGTTGATCCGTAGGTGTTGACCCTTTTTCATTTCTCTGGACCCAAAACACGCCTTCTATATTCCAACAACCACAGGTTAAAAAGCGATCTCATCATTTTTAATTAATTTTTCAAAAGTGACAAGGATTTAAAATTGAAACTTCAGAATTTTGTTTTGCATTATAATTGTGATGCATATCCTAATTCTAGTAAGTTCTTAGGACGCAACTAACGTCAATTTAAAATTTTTATAATTAAAAAGAAAAGAAGTTGTATATATATATATATTATAATTATGTATAGAAAAAATTATTTATTTTATCGTTATGATTTTATCAAGTCTATAACTTAATCTTTATTGTTTGACTCATTGCAATTCAAGTCCCTAAAGTTTAGTTTTTATCCTTACTGTTAGTGAGTCAAAAGAGACGGTGCTAATGTATCTCGCAAGGTGTCTTTTTAGCTCTTTTCTCAACTCGCTCATAAAAGAGATCTGAGTCCAATTGGATCAAGAGCTGACAAGATAGAATTAGTTGGCTTGTTGACGGACTCAGTGGTATGAAGGGTATGGTCTTGCTCTGGTTGAGCCTCTCCAGCTCCGTGAGCTCCTTCTTGACAGACGCGACTTCTGAGAGACGAAAGAGAGTGGGGAGGGGGAAAGAGGATGAAGGGAAGGAGGGGTATGCTGCTAACAAGGATGGTACATACGTAGATACATCACCATCATCTTCTTTGACTCACAATTATTAAATGACCAAACTTAAGAGATCGAGAGTTCCGGTGACGCTGGGTTACAAGTTCGGTAAAATTATAAAGAGTAAAAGATTAATTTTCTTTTATATTTGTGAATCATGCCCTTATATATATATTTGCTTGTTTGGGATCATGTTTGAAAATTTTAAAAATATTTATTCATGTAAATCAAGACAAAATTCTTTTAATTTATTTATTTTGTATATCATAAATCATAATTAAAAGCTGTTTTTTTTTTTACATTGGAATCGTTATTGCAAAGTATATTATAATTATATCCTTTTATGATTGATTTGATCTATTTCAACTTTTTAGATGATTCGTCAATTCTGGTAGTGATTCATAGGCAAGAGAGACTGAAGTGGAAGACGATGAAGAAGTCTATGGGGGGAGCAAAAAAACATCAACTCTTTTTTTTTTTTTTTTCCATTAACGTCAACTCAACATTATAGAAGTCTCTGAAAAAGAAATTCATGCTGAAATTATTATTTCATGACCAAAAAGGTCTCATAAAGTTCTAAAGACACATATTATTATTATTGATGTTATTTTTGGGTTGAAGACACATTATTATTATTATTCACTGCAAAACAAAGTCTTCTTTTTAGCCTTTTTTTTTTTTTTTGAGGATAATGGTAGCTCTTACCACAGTAAAGAGTCTCATCCAACTTTCCCAGGTAAAGTAAGAGGTTCAAAGTTTCAAACTTGTCATGAAGCGGGAAGAGATAAATAAAAGCCTGTATTCCAACTTCCATTGCATCAAACATGAACTATGGGCATTCCAAAGGGGACCTGCATCTGTACGATGATTTAACTTCAAACTAATGGATCGCCACAATAATTCATTAGATATTGTCCTTAATTGCTATCATATAACGTGCTGTTTGGAATAGTGATTATAATGCTTAAAAGCAGTTTTTCAATCATGATTTACGGTATACGAGCTAAGTATGTGAGAAGAGTTTTATCTCGATTTATCTAAAAAACAGTTTATAAACAATCCCAACAATAAAATAAACATACAAAATAACATGCTTTTCATTTCTTTCAGTAATAGTGATTGATGATATTGTTATACTCCTTTCTATCCTTAATATAAGAGTTAGTTAACTCATTTTTAAAGATTAAAGAAACTAAATAAGTTATTTAATTGTAGCATATATTGTGCACCATTAAATTATATATTAGTTTATAAGTCAGATAAATTAATTTTTAAAAAAAGATAAATATAAATATTTTAATATAACATATTTAGCTTCACTGATCTCTCTAAAAAAAATTAGCTAGCTGTTATATCGTAAGTCCCTTGTAAGCGCTCGAAGAGCCCTGGGGCCGTGCCCTGGTCTTGGTAGGGGACTGGTGCCGAACCTACCTAAACTTTTTTCTATCAAAAAAAAAAAAAAAAAAAACACCCTCTTCCGCTACCTTCTTGTACTCGAGTGTACATAGCAAGTAACAAAACAAGAACGTCCTTCTCCTTCCAGTACCACAATTACACAGCAGACAAAAACCTAAATTGCAATTTAATTATTTCTTTGTTTTATGAACTGGGGTTTACTTTTGGAAAAATTTGACTGCATAGCCATTTAATATTAATTAACTCCTAAAGCTTTTTGAAATTTTATTATTAAACTAAAATTAAGTTTTTTTACTGAAATTATATTTACACCTTTGTCTTATGCATGAATGAGATGGTCCTGTAAATTCTCAGTGTATATTTTAAATACGCATATTTCACTTGTAAATTCTTACATATATTTTGTAAATAATATGTATTCTTGTGAATATGCTCATTGTCTTTGTATAAGGTGGAGATGATCTTGTAATTTCACCTTTTTTTTTTACCATCTTATAATTTTACTTATTTATCTTATAAATAAGCATATTTAACTTATAAATTCTCACATATATCTTATAAATAATCAGATATGACTTGTTAAAGTGAGAACATATTTATTTTTTCACCCACAAATTTTAGTTTCAGTTTATTTTTACGGTACAATAAAATTTCAAAAAATTTTGAGACTATTATATTAAATGGTTCTGAGGGAGTGCAGTGAAATTTTGCCTTTTTTTTTGGGTCCCTATTATTTTGCTTTAATTATTGGGTCAGCTATGGTCATAGCCAGTCAAAATTTGAGGCCCTGCAGGTCTGATCAAGATCCACTTTCGTGTTATGCAGAGTCACAGCTTTTTTTTTTTGATAGATAAATACAGAGAGACTATAAATTAGACTCCGATCTAATGGCTTCTGATATAAAATCAGGAACCACTGTGAACGTATGAATCCCGCAACCATTCTTTAAAGATTCTTTTGCTAAAATGTCAGCGATAGTATTTACTTCCCGTGGGCACCAATCAACATGCAGTTCCCAATCCATTCCCATCCATAAGGTGATTTGATGTAGTAAGGTATTCTCCACATGATCTTCATCCCATCCTCCAGACACCAGCTCCACCAATTCCAAACAATCTGTCTCAATAATAACTTTCCTCCAATGACAATCCCAAGCACGTTTTATACCCCATAATACCGCCCAGATTTCAGCGTGGAAACAACTTCCCCGTCCGACATTTGCCATGAATCCTCCGAGGACTCCCCCATTTGAATCCCGTGCAATACCTCCGCAGCCAGCAACCGCACCACCGCCACAACTCGCCCCATCCACGTTGAATTTTATCCAATTCAGTTGAGGCGCACACCAGTTCTGGAAATTACCTGAATCACATCTTCCCGGAAATAACTTCGTATCTGACCACTTTACAAGAGCGTGCGTTTGAGCCATTAACTGCGTAGAATTATGAACTTGATGATTGAACACTCTCCCATTTCTATGTAACCATAGTTGACGACATAGAATAGCGAACCAAGTCGGCCACCTAAATCCCAGTACTTCAAATTTCTGAGTAATATTCCATGCCAACCATTGTGCAGTTCTCTGCGGTGCATAGAAAGAGTCCCTGTCCTTCACCGGTAATAATTTATTCCAATAAACATTTGCTGCCTTACAATCTCTTAAGACATGGATTGTTTCTTCATCAGACCCTACACAAAGGTCACAACCACCATTAACTTGCAATCCTCTAGCTACTCGTGCCATGTTTGTCAACAACCTCCCTCTCACTGTAAGCCAAAGAAAAGTTTTGCAATTTTGGGGTACAGGCAGTTTCCAAATCTTCCTCCAAGTAGTTCTGGACGTTGTTGGAGCCCTGTGACAGATGCTACCATAAGCAGATCTAACTGAAAATGCACCACTATGTGTAAGAAGCCATCTAGGCGAATCCTCCGTCCCAGCATGTACAAATGGGTAGGATCGGATGATAGCGTTAGCTACGCTTGTTGGAAGAAACATGTTTAACATAGGCCAATTCCATCCGCCAGTCACTGTCAAGAACTCACATATTTTAGTTTCCCACATGTCCTCCAGTACACTCCTTACACTATAATCAAGCAGCCTGTCATGGTTAGGAAGCCAAGCATCTAGCCAAAATCTGATTTTGCGACCATCTCCCAAGACCCAACCCATCCCTTTCTTAGTGTTGTCCCAAGACTTACATATCCCTTTCCATACCAGCGACGCATCTCTTCTTTTTATGACAGAGGGAATGGTATCATTCCCACATTTATATTTTTCCCTCATAAATTTGGCCCACAATGAGTTTCTGTTTTTCACCAATCCCCAACCTAACTTCATCATGAATGCAATATTCTGTGATCTGGCATTTCTCAATCCAAGTCCCCCTTCATCCTTCCGACGACATACATCCTCCCAAGCCACTAAGTGAACCTTCTTAGAAGCTCCGGAGCTGCCCCACAAGAACTGACGACACCATTTGTCAATTTCCCCCCACGTGTGCGCCGGTAACCAGGAAGATTGCATAGAATAAGCTGGGATTGCAGAAACGACTGACGAGACCAGTGTATGCCTAGCTGCCATAGACAAACAATTCATCTTCCACCCCGCTAGGCGCCTATCCATCCTATCCAGGATATACTTGTATGTCTGTTTAGTGACACGTTTATGATGTAGGGGTACCCCTAAATATTTTCCCAAATCCGCCGTCACCGTGAACTCCAAAAAAGAGCTAATTTCTTGTCTTCTACTATGCGACACGTTAGGTGAGAAGAAAACTCTAGACTTAGTATTATTAACCTTCTCGCCAGAAGCATAGCAGAAATCATCTAAACAGGCTTTTATTATTGCTGCTTGGTCCATTGAGGCTTCAGCAAATAGGAAGAGGTCATCGGCAAAGAACAAATGGGAAACCGGAGTGCCATTTTTCTTCAGTCTAAACGGGAGCCAATTTCCTTCATGTACCTCACTCTGAATAAGATGAGCAAATTTCTCCATACTTAGGATGAAGAGATACGGTGAGATCGGGTCTCCTTGACGAACACCACGTTTTGGTGTAAACACTGGGCCATGCGCTCCATTCCAAACTACTTGCATTTCGGCAGAAGATAGATAGTGATTTATAAGGTTTATAAAACTTATTGGAACCCCAAGCTCTTGTAGACATTCAGATACAAACACCCATCGGACTCTATCATAAGCCTTCTCAAGATCAATTTTCAAAGCCATAAAGTTCTTTTTCTTCTTCCATGATCTCATAGAGTGTATAATTTCCTGAGCAAGAACAATATTGTCAGAACCTTGGCGTCCCGGGACAAAGCTACATTGATTAGGGGATACAATCAGAGGCATTAATCTTTTCAAACGATTGGCTAACACTTTGGTGACTGCCTTATACACTACATTACATAGACTAATTGGTCAAAAATCTTGAAAGGTCTCTGGGGCATCCACTTTTGGGATCAAAAAAATATTCGTATTGTTGATTCGCTTCACACTCTCAGGGTACCGGAAAATATCTTGCACCAATGCCACAACCGAGCTTCCCACCACATCCCATTGGCTCTGGTAAAATAAAGGATTGAGGCCATCTGGCCCAGGTGCTTTGAGAGCGCCCATACTGAAAATAGCCTGCTTGACCTCACCCTCCGTAGCCATACATCCTAATGCCTCCACATAATCTCCTCCTGAACCAAACACCTTTCTAGTTCCTCCCATGCCCGCTCTTGTGTTGCCTTCCAATATTTAGAGGAACCGCCATACCTGTTAGCTTGCTCAAGCTGGGCCAGAAGCTTTGCCTTTCGATGATTGATATTGCCAAATACTTCCTTATTCCATGTTAATACTTCCTCTTCGAACCCTCTAATATTTCTTCCCAGCTACGACCATCTCTCCATGAATTACGAACCACCGTATTAAAATCCTTATGAGTAACCCATGGTGCAAAGAAGCGAATTACGAACCACCGTATTAAAATCCTTATGAGTAACCCATGGTGCAAAGAAGCGAAAGTCTCGGTGATAATGTTGCCTTTTTGGCTGTATTTTATTCTTCAAAAGCAATGGGCAATGGTCTGAACAATACAGAGGGAGAACAAGGACTTTCGTGACTAGAAATGACTGTATCCAATCATAATTAGCAAGCATACGATCTAATTTGCTAGCCGACGGGCCTCTACACCACGTAAGATTAGGTCCATCTGAAGCTACATCAACCATTTCATTTTGTCTAACCCACTCGATAAAGCTGCGATCTGGTCGAATAGTCGTTGTTGAACGTGAGACACGGTCACTATCATTCAGAATAGCATTAAAATCTCCGCCAATACACCACCTTCCCACACCCAAACGGTGAACCTCCTGCAACTGATGCCATAGAGAGCGCCGCTGCACAGGATTTGGGTGTCCATAAACAACAGATAAATCCCAAGGTAACGCAGTACATTTATTAAAAGTACCATGAAGTACCTGTGAAGCTTTATAACTAACTGAGAAATCTACTGACTCATCCCAGAAGCACCATATACCTCCACTAAACCCCGTGGCCTCAACTACTTCCACATTTTTCAAACCAACACGTTTAGCAATCTTAATTGCCTTATTCCCGTTCTGACGAGGTTCAAGCAATGCTAGAAAATCAAAACAATATCGTTTTCGCAAATCCGTGAGAAGACTAGGAAAAGCCTTCCGTCCAACCCCTCTTGAATTCCAAATAAGTATATTAATATCCATAAAAAAAGATATAGGGAGTTAGTCACACAAACTTACTGTACTTTGGAGACTTCATCCAATTCCACGACCATGTCGTCGACACAGCTTTCTGACAACGGGTTTTGATGGCATTGGAAATCCTTAGTTGAAATTGAACCAGGATCAGGTGGTCTATCAGCATATGAAAGGCTAGCCGTAGTGTACAAACGTTCACATCCAGTATTGACGGGTTTCATAGATGTCTGCAACGCCCGCACCCCAAGTCCATGCACATTACGTTCTTTGGTAATTGTAGTATTCATCTGCACGTTATCCTGCTGTTTTGGAAGACTTGTGGGCTTCTTCGTATTGGGCTCTTTTTTAATTCCCATGTTCAAGCTCACTTTTTCTGTAGCCCTTGGAATATCACTAATATTCAATTCTGTCACACTGGGTCCTAAGCTACTATCCCCTTTCTTCATTGCAATAGTTTTGCTCTTTGACCCAATTCCACTCCGGGGCCCAGTAGACTTTGTCCCACTTGCACTACCCTTTTCCTCCTGAGTTCCTACATGTCCCACGTCCATCTTACCACTCTCTTTTCTATTTCCTACCTTCATATCCATGATTTCTTCTTGGGACCTACCTGTTTCAATTAAACTCTTCTCGGCAGACAAGAGACTGACTTTATTCGAAATGTCCCACAGCGGAATTCGCATCTTAGATTGCTCAACAATAGCTTCTGACTCGTCAACGTTTAAAGTACTGTAACGAGATCCACTCTCCCCATTAGAGGAGTTTGCCCATGAATCCCGCTTGTTTCCGAAAGCACTTCTATCGGGTATACCTTGCCGGCGAGATCTCCGTTGCCGTTGCACCACCATCCAACTTTCGAATTTAATATTTGACTCCTCCTCCTGGGTACCCCCCATGTCATTTTCCTCGACATCCTTCAGACTATTCATAGACTCATGTTCCCTTGAAGGCTTGTCTTAGTTCACGTCATCATCTGTAGGAATAATTTTCCTAAAAGGACAACTGTGTGTTTCATGCCCATACCTTCCACATCCAAAGCATATTAAGTGGATCCCTTCGTATTGGATCCGTTTCGCCTTGCCATTCACTAGAACCAGCGGTCGGAGTGGAGCATTGAGATCAAGCTCTACGCAGAGTTTTGCAAAACGGCCCTTCTTTCGCTTAAGAGTATTCATATCTACCTTCAAAACACGTCCCACCTGCGATCCCAATACGTACAAAGCTCCCCTATCATAGTAATCAAGAGCAGCTTATCTATCCAGATCCATGTTGCCACTTTCGTTATTTTTTCCTCATCCAGTTCAAAATCTTCCTTCCATGGTTGGACAGACAGATAATGGTCAAACAGGAGCCACGGTCCACCTGTAAGCGCTAGTTCATAGTCACTCACTTACGAGAAGTGGACGACGAAGAAACCTGAGCCCACATCGATCATTTCCACATCACCCTGTTTTGCCCATAACCTCTGCACTCTATCTTCCAGGTACTCAGGATTGATCATGCGTCCCAGCAACTTGACTATCACTGCATTCTTCCACCTAGCAGCCAGGCGCGCTTGCTCAGAAGGAGAGAATACAACGTTCGGCCCCAGCTTTGTCATGTTCACCTCCACCCTATTCTTCCAGTATTCCCCACTCCACCAGTCCTCCTCTACTTCCTCCTCCACTTCCCTTCCCTTCAGAACCGCATGCTTGAACGATTTCCATTTCATGGAACTCTCCTTTCCAGCATCCTCTGTCTGCTCAACAACGGCGGCTTTCTCCTGTTTCGCCTCTGCTCTCCCCTGTTTCGCTGAAGCTTCATGATCCTGCATCCACTCTTCCACCCGAGGAACAGGATGATGAGCCTCGGAGGGTATAGACTCCCCCGATCGAATCTTCTTCCGACTACGTTGCAGCACATCGCTTTCCTCCGGCGTCGGCGCCGGATTTGAGCTCTCACCCGCCACACGCTCTCGACTCCTGCTCCGGCTCCTGTCTCGTTCACTCATCGTGTCTAAATCTAGAGTCACAGCTTTTACCAATGCTTTAGTTCAGCGTTCAGAAACAGACGAGCGAACATCATAACTTTGCCTGTGTTTGACTGGCATCATTTATTTTTAGATAATAAGTTTTTATTATATAAATTGAGATAAAATTTCTCTCATATACTTATCTCATAAATTATAAATCATGATTTATAAATATTTATAAATAAAAAAATAAACTACCCTAAACAAACACTTTAACTATTGTTCCATAAATTTTTGGAACCAATTAAGATCTCCCAAGACCAACCCACCTGAATCTTACTTCTGTTATATTCCCTCTTATCTTAATTATAAGATAAAATTGATTTTTTTTAGAGAAATTAAGAAAACTAATTAAATTACTTTAGAGTATTTATATTTTTATTTTTTTCTCCAAACTAATTAGTTTGATTAATAAATTAATATATAATCTAATGATACATAACATATGATATAATTAAGTAACTTATTTAGCTTTCTTAATTTCTCCAAAAAAAAGTCAACTTTATCTTATATTTAGGATCGGAAGCAGTATAATTTATAAATAAACACCGAATGGACTGAAGGCAATTAATTATCATGATTCCAAACTTCTGAAATTTTGAAGAAAATAAAGTATTTTCTTTTATTCTGAACTTAATTGAAAATAGATGATTACCTTGGAGGAGAAACTTTGGTTCCATGAATAGTGCCTGACAAAAGATCTAAAGCATAATGCTCCCCATCTTAAATATAGGAGTTAATCAACTAATTCGTATAGACTAAGTTAGTTGCGCTAGTCATTTATAAAAATATTTCCTGATTTTTCTAAAATATACGACTGTATTCGAATGATTCCTGCATTTCATTATTGTTTTCATGGAAACTAATAGAGATAGCTTAGGAAAAAATTAATAAATATAAAAAATAAAATAGATTAAGGTTTTACATGTTTTTTGGTAAATGATTAAGATCTTACATTTAGGATTAAAATGAACCTCCTAACTACTACATTTATGACCAGATGAAGTAGAAGAAAAATGCATTGCATAATTTTTCTCTTTATTTCTAAGGGGTCTTAGCAATTGGATATTATTGAAAAATGCATTGCATAAAAATCTTGAAAGTACAAGTAAAGAAGTGGCATATCTTCAAGAGCATATTTGATAATGTGTTGTCTGCGTTTAGGCCAAACACACATTATCATTAGATTCTCTAAACCACTTGGGAAAGAAATAATCTAATCAAAGTCCAAAAATACCCCGGGAAAAAAATTCCCCTTTTACTCTTTATTAGACTTTCTTTTTTTTTTTTTATAGAAAAAGAGAAGGCAAAGCCCTATAGGCTCTATTCTACTAACTCAGTACAAATGCGTTGGTACATAACATCTTCCATAATCAGTCGTTTAACTTCATCAGGTTCTCTGTCGACCACAAGAAAATCCACCATCATAGTCCATGCTCTTTTTGCCAAGTAATCCGCCACCCTATTCGCCTCCCTAGAACAATGTAGTATCTTCACATCCCAGTCACGTTCCAGCATCGATTTAATTTCCAAGATTAAAGAAGCATCATGATGTTCATCAGGTACCATTCCTTGAATAAGAGCTAGTACTTCGCTACAGTCACTCTCAACAATAATTCACCTAAATCCTTCTTCCCAAGCTAATTTCATACCCCACAAAATTCCCCAGGCCTCTGCTGTGATAACCGACCTGCTCCCAATCCTAAACATAAACCCTTGAATAAATCCGCTCTGTTCATCCCTTATCACCCCACCACAAGTACAGAATCCCGTCACTTCATTCCTGGATCCATCTGTATTAATTTTAACCATCCTAGCAGGGGGAGGGCGCCAACCCATACTTGTTGCAATGTGAGACTTCGGTTGCAAGTGGGTAGACATACCCCAAGACAACACCGAACCAGTACGTGCCAGTAACTCCTGTTTACTCCATTGTTTATTGTTGAAGATATGGTCATTCCTTGCCAACCAAATGTGCCTACATAGAATCGTGAACCAATGTCAAAACTCGTATCCATACACATGATCATGACATCGTAAACACCATGTTAACCAATTGTTTCTATCAGTTGAACCAAAGAAATGCCGATGCCATGAACTAGGTAATGTCTCACTCCATATCTCTTTAACCATCGCACAATCTCGAAGTACATGCATAATTGATTCAGTCTTGTCATAACAAAAAGGGCACATCTCATTCGTGTGGATTCCCCGTTGAGCTCGTGCCAAATTTGTCAGTAAACGACCATGAGCACATAACCACAAAAACATTCTGTAACGTTGAGGAACCTTCAGCTTCCATATGAGCCTCCATCCAAACAAAGAATTGCTTTCACCATTCCCAGCTAACCTCTTGTACGCTGATTTTAGTGCAAATTTACCATCAGATGTCCATCTCCAAATAGGAAAATCACCACTAGTATTGCGGTTAATATTCACTCTTTGGATTGTAAACAACACATGTTTTGGTAATAAATGCCCAAACTTATCCAGATCCCATTGACCCGACGGAGTAATACAGTCGGCCGCTTTCCATTCCCTTATTTCATCTGTTAATGGTTGAAGTGTCAAACTCTCCAATCTGTCAAAATGGGGAACCCATAGATCATGCCAAAAAGACACCGAAGTTCCATCAGTAATCTTCCAGGCAATACTCTCAGTTACACTTTCCCAATTTTGTCTAATACCCTTCCATGTGCTTGATTCTAACCGTCTTTTTTCCACTGTTGGCACCAAATCACTGCCCGTCTTGTACTTCTCCCGTAGGAAACGAACCCACAGTGCATCTCGTTTGTGTATCAAGTTCCACCCCAATTTTGTCATGTAAGCCTGATTCTGAAGCCTTGCTTGTCTTAAGCCTAGTCCACCATCGTTCTTCTGGGAACACATATGACCCCAAGCCACCAAATGTGGCTTACGACTCGTGGATGTACTCCCCCAAAGAAATTGCCTGCACTTTTTGTCTATCTCATCACAGGTACCCAGAGGAA
Organism: Inga oerstediana; assembly: GCA_963210345.1. Taxonomy (NCBI): domain Eukaryota; kingdom Viridiplantae; phylum Streptophyta; class Magnoliopsida; order Fabales; family Fabaceae; genus Inga; species Inga oerstediana. The sequence goes on from OY723405.1 coordinate 37,931,267, forward strand.
GGGGTATAGTTTGCATTGCATAGGATGGCATAGCCGACATGACTGATGATACTAGCGTATGTCTTGCTGCCATCGATAACATGTTTGGTTTCCAGCTTGCAAGGCGAACATTCATCTTATCAAGAATAAATTTGTAAGAGGACTTAGTACTTCGCTGATGCAAGATTGGCATTCCTAAATATTTCCCCAGGTTGGAAGACATGGAAAAATTCAAGAACTCACTAATGTCCTTTCTTCTCGTATTACCCACGTTCTTGGAGAAGTAAATGTGCGATTTTGCATTATTTACTTTCTGACCAGAAATATCACAAAAATCATCTAGTATGGCTTTCACCACCCCGGCTTGATCCATATTTGCTTCTGCAAACAGAATAAGGTCATCAGCGAAAAAGACATGAGAAATAGCCGTACCTTGCCTGGACAACCTAAAAGGTTTCCAATCTCCATCTTCTACTGCAGTCTGGATTAAATGCCCCAATCTCTCCATCATAATAACAAAGAGATACGGTGAGATAGGATCTCCTTGACGAACTCCTCTGGAAGGGTAAAAAGCTTTTGCAGCACACCCATTCCAAAGTAACTGCATTTGCGGAGTAGATACACAAGCTTTAATGACGTCACAGAGGTACTTAGGAATCCTCAGTTCATTCAAGCATTCAAAAAGAAAACTCCATCTGACTCGATCATATGCTTTCTCCAAGTCAATCTTTATTGCCATAAATCCCTGCTTCTTTTTCATGCTCCGCATAGAATGAATAATTTCCTGCACAAGAATAATATTGTCAGTACTTTGGCGCCCCTTCACAAAACTACATTGGTTCGGGGCCACAACCAATGGCATAATAGATTTAAATCTATTTGAAATAACTTTTGTAACAATCTTATACACTACATTACATAGGCTTATAGGCCGAAAATCACAGAAAGATTGTGGATGATCAATTTTAGGAATAAGCACAATTTGAGTATTATTAATATTCTGAACCCAATCCGGATTAGAAAATACCCTTTTAACCAAAGATGTCACTGAAAGACCAACCGTATCCCATTGGCTCTGATAAAAAAGAGGATTTAACCCATCTGGACCTAGAGCTTTTAGAGAACCCATATCAAACAAAGCTCGTTTAATTTCCATTTCATCTACCTGTCTTCCCAACGCACATCTATCAGTTGTGTTAATCTCAGGATAAGTGCACCCAAACACCAAGGTTCCCTGGTACGTACTCATGTCTGTATAAAGATCTTCAAAAAATTTACTGCCAAATTCTCGTATTTCTTGCTCATCATAAGACCATTCTCTAGAATCACGTTTAAGAGCTAAGATCCGATTTCTTCTTCTATGACCATTTGCTTTTGAATGAAAATATCTTGTATTTCGGTCACCCTGAATATACCAAGTAGCACGAGAGTATTGGATCCACATAATTTCCTCCTGGGCCAAGATTTTCTCAAGTTCCTTCCATAATTCACATTGCAAATTCTCTAATCTCACGGATGGCCCCACTCTAGCAATTGTGGTATTAATCCCATCAAGACGTCTATAAAGCTTGTTCTTCATATAGTTTAAGTTCCCAAATACCTCTTTGTTCCAAATTTTCAATTGCTCAGTAAAATTCACTAAAGATCCACACCAATCCTCCTTAACATTCTATTGGTCCTTAACAAAATCTGAGAATTCATCATGCATAACCCAAGGGGCAAAGAAACGAAAAGGCCTTTGTTTATTCTCACCATGCGCAAACTTGTCAGTATTAACCAAAATGGGGCAATGATCAGATTTATACTTTGGTAGATGAAGCACTGAAGCATTAGGAAACTGTGCATGCCATCTGCCATCCACCAATGCTCTATCGATCCTGCTTTGGCTAGATGACGTCCCCCATGTAAATCGAGGACCACTAAAGCCAATATCAATTAATCTAGTATCAGTAATCCACTCCCGGAAAAATCTATCAACTCCACTAGTTTCCCGTATTTTCATGCTCCATCTATCCTCAGGACACGATACAGCATTGAAATCCCCAATGACCAACCAACCCCCACGAACAATCTGGCTAATGTCTCTTAATGAAGACCATAGCAGGCGCCTCGGGTATATATTAGGATGCCCATAAACAATTGTAAGGGACCATTCATTATCATTACCTGCATTAACCATTCCATGGACAAATTGCTTACCCGCAGAAATAATCGAAAAGTTGCAACTTGAGTCCCAAAATAACCAAATGCCCCCACTAAATCCCCGTGCATCAACCACATGCATATTAGACCATCCAATTTGCCTAGCCAATAACTTTGCCTTTATTGCTGCCTGTCTAGGTTCCAATAGTGTAAAGAGATTAACTCCTTGTTTACCAATGATGTCACTGATTAAACGACGAGATGAGGCACCACCGGCACCCCGAGTATTCCATGTCATAACTATCATTAAAACAGATAATAAAGAAAAAAGTTTCCAACAATCTGGAAAACGCTACTGGGACGTAGGCCCGTATGCTCCTTCACCTAACTCCTTCATAACAACATCACCCACCTCACTTGGCAGATTTATACTAGTTGAATAGTTACTCTTTTTACCTGCCCCAGGATCAACAGGGTCAGAAGCACTATTTCTAGTAGATTTTGGTGGTTGAATTTTCACGCCTTCAGATTTTAAAGGCGTACCTGAATAGGCCTTAATTGGTTGCAATTGAGAGGATCCCACGACACCCTTCCTTCCTTCATTAATTCCTTTTGCCAAGGCCCTAGCACCATGTACTTTACCACTATCTGAGCTCAAACTAGAATTACCTTGGTCTACCATTTTATTCTTCACTTGTTGATAATGATCCATTAGGTTCACCAAATCCATCTTACATGCCACCACATTTTCTTTAGTCCCAGAATTAATCACCACAAGCTGCTTCTTACTAGGCAATGACCCACTTGATTTAATAATTCTGACTGTTGACGATTCTTGGTTTGTAGCATCATGTGCCGAATTTTTGGGTGCCATTAACGTGATCTCATTTCCTTTCTCTTCCATATTCTCATCTGTCAATGCTGCGAATCTTGATCCTCCAACATTATTGTTTCTACGCAAATCACGTACTCCTCCCCGTCTGACATTCAATTCCCCTCCGGTGCCACGTTGCATCCTGCGACGTTTGGGTGCCACCATCCATTCACCATAGGTTATGGCTTCTGGGTTATGGTTAGTCGACGTCAAATCCGATGTTCGTCCTTCACACTCAGTCTCCGAACTTTGAACTCCTGAAGATCCAGATTCTTTCTTTTGTGAGCAATGTTCGGAACCATGCCCATACCTCCCACATGAAAAACATATCAGGTGTAGACCCTCGTAAACTATTTTTTTTCCCTGCCATTAATCATAATTGATGGGAGTAACGGGGAATTTAGATCTATTTCAACACATAATCGAGCAAAACGGCCTTTTGTTTGTTTCAATGTATTATTATCCACCTTAAACACCCTTCCAATCTGACTACCCACTACGTATAAGATACCCTTATCATAAAAATCTACTGGAAATTTTGGAATACGTACCCATGCAGCGATCTTCGGTACCTCCCTAGCATCAGGATCGAACTCAGGTTTCCATGGCTGCACAGCTAGGTAATGTTCCATGTATAACCATGGGCCACCAGTCAAAGCAAACTCATAATCCTCCTCACTTGTTAGACGAACCAAGAAATATCCAGAACCAATTTCTATCGTAGTAACCTCACCCCTTCTGCCCCATAGTTGCTGCAGCTTTCTACCAAGTTGTTCTTCACGAACCATACGTCCTAGAAGCCTAACAATCAGAGAAGTACTCCATTTCTTTGCTAGTTTTTGACGGAATTCCGGTGAAACAATAATATTTGGACCTTTTTGAGTGATTTCAACCTCAATTCTTGATTTCCATCCATCCCCACGCCACCATTCTTCCTCCTCGTCAGACATGTCTCCCGCCATCGGTATATCGACGCAAGCTTCCTTGTAAGATTTCTTCGGTTGTGTAGAAACCTTCTCCACCACCTCTTCATCAGTCATCCAATCCTCTACCCTTGGTATAAGGGATTGGTGTTCAGAGAACTCATCCTCCCCATCTCTAACTTTCTTTCGACTTCGTATCATAGCATCTTGTTCTTCCGAAGTCGGCACCGGAGGTATTCTCTCACAACTTCTATCTCGTTCACGCATATTGCTTCCCATTAGATCATCGATGGCTGCAGTGCAACGGGAAGCCAGATTCAGCTTCTTACACAGCGATAGATCAGTGACGACGATAGGATAGCGATGCCGAGAAAACAGAGACAGCAGGAAACAGAGCTTAAAAACGAATGAACAACCGTCACTCCTTCACTCTCGACAACGATGCAGTTATCTCCCAGCGATGCAGCTACACAGAGCAGCTCCGACGATGAGGAAACAAACGGCGAACGTCGACTTTGAAATGTGACCGTTGCTCTGCAATGGTAAACTACGACAGAGTATATTTTACTATTCACTGAGAGAAAAGCAACGCGGACGACGCATTCGTGAGCCCCCAGCGATGCAGCTGCCCAGAGCAGCTTCGACGGCGAGGATCCAACAACGAACGTCGACGTTGAAGAAGACCGTTGCTCTGCAACGGTAAACTACGACAGAGTTCTTTCACTGTTCACTGAGAGAATTCTAAAAGCAGTCGCGGGCAACTTACCATTATTATTAGACTTTCTAATAGTCTTAATAATGTGAATAAACACACCAATTGTTTCATCATGTTGATTGATTTCTCATAAGCTGTGTCACAATTAAATTCCATTTTCCCCATAGGAACTCTAACGGCTTGTTTGGTTTGGGGGGGGGAAGAAAGTGAGTAAAGGGAAAAAAATTTTAAGTTGGATTTATAAAAATTAGAGAAGTTAGATTAAAAGTTTTTAATTAATTTTTCTTGCTATTTTATCTTACATCTTCTCTTTATTAAAATTTTGTAACCCCACTTCTCCAATTTTTTTAAATCCAACTCATAAAAAATTCCCCTCCCCTCCCCTCCTCTCCCCTCCCCTCTCCTCGAAATCCCTATGAAAAGAAAAGAAGAGTACACTTAAATTATTTTTTCCCAAAAAGGAAGTCATGTTGAAGAAAGACGAATGTATTCAGCAAACATTTGGGTAAGATTACCAAAAGTAATACTTCATACGCATGCAGTGAATGACAAGGTGATGTGACAAGTTGAGGTATAAGAAGGATTAAAATTTCAAGTTGTCCACAGAATGAAGAGAGGGAGAGTCTTATAACAACGGTAAAAGTTGATAGAGTAAAAGCCACGCTAAGAGTATTAATCTCCAGTGGAAGACTTGATGAGCAGTCAATATAAGCAAGTAGCAATGCAAGGACTGAAACTTCAGCGCTAAAAGTGAAACTAATTGTTCTTTCATTTGCAAGTTGCTTGTGTCTAGCGAGCAACAAGTTAATGAGTACGAAGGAGGATATATATATATATATATATATATAAAGCTGATTTGTTAACTCAAATGCATGTTTAGGAAGAATTGTCTCAACCTGAAAGGGATACTTGACAAAAACGAGTGCGTATGCCCCACATGAAGCAAGTGACACAATTTTTCTAACATAGAATTGGCACGTCTACTATATTTATTGGTTGATTAAGAGAATTTATTTAAACAAAATAATAATACCATTATATGATATGTGGTACTATAATCCACTGGCATGATGTTATGTTTTGAACTTCCTTTGTAATCTCCAAGATTTTTTTGGCTGCCTTTATTATTAAAAAAAAAGACTAATGTAAATACAAATATCATTGAATAGAACAAATAATATTACCTTCACTATATGATTTTTCCTTTCATCATGAGATTTTAACCCAACTTTGTTTAAGAAGCATTAATGCCCTGTTTAGAGAATTGGAAGTGGAAATAGAAGTGCAAATGGAAATGGAAGTGAGGTTTAAAAGTGTGTTTGGTATGACCATAGAAGTAGGATTTAATTTTTAATGGAAACATATATTTGTAATATGAAAATACCAAAATACCCTCCAACAAAAAAAAACTCTTCCACCCCAGAGACCATGTCACCATCGACCCACGTTTCACTAGAAATTGACCACTGCCGGCAATAAATCATCAACCAGAAAACAATTCATCCATATTCAATCATCAATCTAAATAATATACAAATCAAATCCAAACTCAAATATCATCCATCAACAAATACAAAAACCAAAGAAAAATCACAAACGAAGGAAAAATAATCAAAATTGAAGCCACCGTGAGCGAAAGGGAGGGAGATGAGGATGAAGGCACCGATGCTTCTCAGATTCAAAGCCGGCGTCTCTTGCTCTTTGATGAACAAGAACCAGAGAGAAATCAAACAACAACAACAACAAAGCATTTATCCCACTAGGTGGGGTCGGCTATATGGATCGCATGATGCCATTGTGCTTTGTCGAAAACCATATCTTTAGGTATATTATTAATCAAAAGGTCTCTATCTATGACCTCAAAATCAAAGAAAAAATAATTGGAAGGAACATTGAACTTGTTGCTGTTGCCTGGTGGTCATTGTAGATCTGGAAAGATGGAGGTTCAAACTCGATCTGGTGGCAACAAAGGTTGAAGAAAAAGACAGCCACTGAAGAAATTTAAGAAAGATGAAGAAGACAAATTGAAGAGGGAGGTGGTGACAGCAATTGTTGAAGAAGACAGAGGGCTATCGCCGTCAACTATTAAGGGTCATCGTTGATAGAGGAGTTGCAAATTGATGGGAGAAGGAATCAAAGAGGGAACAAAGTCGCACATCAAATAGGGAGAGAAGTCACCGTCATGATTTCGGTGAAGAAGTTGTAGGTCATCATTGCCTCCAAATGCTGTCGTCATGGCTGTTTATGCGCCGTTGTAGTCGTTGTTGCCGCGCCATCATCCTCACTCCCCTCTGCCATTCTTACCACCACTAGTTGCCAGGGGCAAGAAGGCCCAAATCTTGAGTTCCATGAAAGTGTCGAGGCTTCCATGGGTTGTAGGTTGGAAGTGAGTTCCATCGTTTTTTATGGAACTCACTCCCACATAGAAGTGGATTCATTGGTACTAAACATGACAAAATTAAACTTCCATCATCAATTCCACTTCCATGCCTTCACTTCTTTGATATCAAACAGGGCATAAGTTCTTTTTACTCACTTCAATCATAACTGTACTGAGTAGGATTTGGTAGATTGTGGTAGGGGAGGGAAAATGACCACGTTAATATATTGGGGCAACATTTTATGCATAAAATGTCTATTACTCTATTATTATCATTATTCAAGAATATTTATTTAATTTTATTAGGGAGAATCACTATGAGGTCCAAAAAATGATGTAATTACCAAAAAATCTTATAAACAAATGAGCGGCATAAATCTATTGTCATTTTCTGCACTGGAATTATTGTTGCATGCTACTCACTAATTGTGAGTTTTTTTTTTGTAATTATATTCATTCATCAAAGCCATATAACAGAGGACTAGAGGAATCCAGCAAACTATTTCTTTTTAGAATGATTCATAGTACATGGACTCTCACCCCATCAACATAGAACTTAAGGTCCCCTCCTTAGGGTGTGTTTGATTTGAGATGAGGGGAGGGGGAGAAGAAGGGGTTAAATTACTTTTTTGGGTTGAAGGTATTTAAATTTTGGACGGGAACCCAAAATTTAAAAAGAATGAAATGGTAAATTTTGAACAGGAATCCAAAATTTAAATGAAAGAGAAGGTAAATTTTGGATTTCTCCCATTTAAAATTGTAATTTGCCACCCCCTCCCCTCCCCTCAAACCAAACACTTAGAATTAGCAGTAGTGCTCATGAAGGAAGCATGGAATAGTTATCAACATTTTAAAAGACATGTAATGAAACACAAAAACAGTTTATCGATCTCACGAAATAACATTATAGTATCAATATTTGTGAGTAAATAGAAATATCTGAGGGTGGGAACAACAATAGTGCCTTGAAGCTCTCAAAGCATGCGACTTTGACAATGTCATTGCCCAACAGTATTATTATATTTGTAATTTGTATTGCATCCGGCCATTTGTCACACCTTTATTTTAATTTCACCTTTACCAGAGTATTCGCGGAAAATGATATGCGGTTCGATAGGCAATACAGGAATAACATGACTATACTGATAATATGTGCATGACTACATAAATTCCCCTCAGGGATTCGTACCTGATAATTACAATTAGTGTAGCTGCACAGGGCTACTTGGGTGTCTAAACTCACCCCAGTGAAATGGAGACTTCTTCCCGTCTTCGTTCCACTACTATAATCCCCTCGTACAGTACTCTGCATTGTTGTTTGCATATCTTCTGTCGTCTCCTGTCTAAATTGTTGGTAGGGGAGGATGAGATTCGAGAGAATCTCAGTAGGAAACAGATACCATAATGCATGCATGATTGATGCTATGTGTATGACATATTAGCTTTATCTAGATGTATACCCCATAATGACATTTCTGCATGCTCAATGTTTCATACAACAAGACTATGGCCACAGCAAAAACAGAAACAGAGCTTCATTTATTCAAATATGCTCTACATAATCAAGTAAAGTAATCACATACATCATTACACAAGCAAAGATATCAAATACATGCAAGTAAGGTAAGTCCCCCACCTTAACCCTTATCCGCCTCGAAACGCGTGCCTCGATCTACGTGCAAATAGCTCAAGGCTCCATATTCGATTCTATAATGTCAAATGTACTATTTAGACACTTCCATAGTGTTTCTGGGGTTTATATGAGTCTATCTTGAAAAATTACTAAAATACCCCCGGGGACCCGACCCCATCGTACCCGGTCCGGCTGTACTTTTCTCGAAATTGTAACCTGGGCTATCCTGACATATTTTCGCCCAAGGAATCCATTTCCGGACTCAGAATTATCAAATTCACTACCAAAAGACGAAATTGCCCTCGGCAACCCTTTTTTCAATGTTTTCGGGGCATTTTCGTAATTATGCTTTCTCGGCCTTTTCCGAGAAAGTGCCCAACTGTAACCCCACCTAATTTTTGCTCATGAACTCAATGGAACCATCAAATAATTGAAAATCCAACTCTAAGACCCATTTCTAGAGCTGGCTGAAACTTAGAGGAACTCCGGGGAAAATTGGGGTTTTCCAAATCTGACGCCGCAGACTTGCTTCTTTCTACTCCTAACCACCTTATTAACGATTTAATTAAGTTATAACTACCATTTAGACTCAATTTTGGCAGCATAACGCCTAGAACACAATATTTCCCAAATTTACATTCAGAACAAAATCAGCAGAAATCCATCGATTAAATTGTTCACAGCAACCAGAATAGTCAATATTTAAAGTTCAGGTAGTTACCTCTTCTTCTTTCTGGCTTTTCCTTCTCATGCTGAACCCTTACTCTTCCCCACACTAAAATTCAAGCTTCCAACCCCTTAAATAATATAGAAGAGGAGCTTAGGAGAAAAGTTATACACGTTAAGAAGTAGATCGTCGGAGAAATCGGCTTACCTTGCGAGTTTCTTCCTCTTCTCTCTCTAAAACTCTCTCTCTCTCTTTCTCCATGTTGCTTCACGAAAAAATGACGGAAACTAGAGGAAGAAGATGCAGATTTTATTTTTAATATCATGTTGATGTCATAATTCCCATTTTCGGATTTTATGACAGTTTTTCTGCCCAAACTTTGAAAAATCATAACTAATTCTAGAAAAATAGAAATGAGGTGATTCCAAAGCCTATAGATCCCTTATTGAGTCTAGTTTCAAGGAAAAATATAGAATTTTGCTTTATGGAATCAAAAAATTCCCAGAATTTCAATCTTTGCATATTGTTCCAGAAATTTCATAGTTTATCTGTGCTGACTTCAAAAATTCATATCTTTTTGTGTATAGCTCTAATTGCGTCATATGACCTATCAAATTAAAGCTTAGAATGTCTACTTTCGTCCTGTAAAATTTCATAATTTTTTATTATCATTTAGTCTTCCAAAACCTTATGATAAGCTCACTGCCTCATAGGCGATTTTATCGAAAACATAATTATATTCTCCAAAATTCACCATTTTACTTTCTTAATACCCCAAAGATATTAGAATCATTAGGGAATATATTTGGGACATCTACTAAATCGAGGCTTAGTAGTCCACTCAATTTAGACTTATTCCAAAGCCTCCAATCCCAAAATTCGGGATATTACACCATTCATGCCTACTTGTCATAGTAAAGGATCTTATAATATAGATTTACGGTTAGTACCATATTTGGTCCTTCAAATTTACCCTCATTTTAGTTTTGGTCCCTCAAATTTCAAACCATTGTTTTTTATCCCTCTAAGGGCAAAATGGTCCAGGTCTTTATTGAGTTACAGGGACTAACGTTTTAAACTAAATGAAACCAAAACCTATCGCTTGAAATTTGAGGAGACGATACCAAAATGAGGGTAAATTTAAGACAACAAAAATTAAATTAACCCTTGAATTAACAAAACTACTATCAAGAATTTAAAAGAGGGGGAAGATGCCGTTTTACAGATGAGGAGAACAAATATGCTAATCTACATTTTGAAAGTCTTCTTTCAATTATTTTCAGTTTTTTGTAGGATATACAGTCTTTTTTTGGATTAGCTTTTTTTAATAGCTTTTACGACTTACGAGGTAAGTGTGTGAGACGAATTTTGTCTCGGGTTTCGCAAACCATGGTTTGGAGATTTACCAAACACACACTAATACCCAAGCTAATCTTGAAGCATCATATGGAAGAATTGGCTCAACCTGAGGCAGTTTTCGGCAGTTCTTCCCAGGTGGCTAGTTTTTCCCTACCTACTAGGTTTGTTTATTGTACTTCCACGTCTCTATTCTTCAAAGTCTATCTTCTCCCAATCACTGAACGAAACTATTTTCACATTTCTATCATGTAGGAGCTGACGAAGACCCTCTCTGCCTTGTTTTGGCAAGGTCGACGACGAGGATACCAAAACTCCTTTATTAAGGTCTTCCGAATATGCTCGAAACCTGTCATGTTAATTGTCAGCCAAAATACGTAACTACCAGTCACACATCCATATTCCATATGAAAGAAAAGCAACTAGTTTGCGTCAGAGCAATTATATGCCCTCTCAGTCAACTAGTTTCAGTGCTCATCACAATAATGAGCATTAAGAACTATTCATGAGGGTAAAATCTGCATTAGTTCAAATAAAATTTCAACAGTCTAAATTTAAGATTTTCAGCTAATGATGTTTAAATCAAAAAATCATTTTTTGACAAAAATGGGAGTTAGAAATTATTTTTATTTTAAATTTTGTACACATTAAAAAAAATTGAAAAAAAGTAGAAGTAAAAAAAAAATCAATTTAAACCATCAAAATTAGATTCAAACTGCTTGCAATAGTGAATGGCCCTTAGAGCTCATCATTGCGATGAGCGCTAAAACCGGTTCCCTTATGGACCTAGCAGCTCATTTTACAATATAACTTGGCATAAATGTTTCATATAATTATATTTCCAGTCCTTTCAACATCAGGGAAAGGTAAAAATATGTAAGAATCTAACTAATTAGAATCCCAATCATCCACAGTATTTCAGACTCAAATCCTTGATACTTTTCAAGCAAAATTGTCATATTTAGCTGTTTGTGAACTCCCTAGGAACTAATAAGCTATAGTCTGGCAGGTTTTGCTATCATCCATATTGCTGACGAGTCACTAGCTTCCTAAGAACAGCATGATTATAGAAAGCAAGCTTACAGTTTCGTCAGCACAATAAAGGTTTGTGGCAATAATTCCAGTTGGTCCTCTCTTAAGCCAACCACAAACATACAAGCCCTCCTCACGTAATGTCGGATTCCCTGAAGCATCACTCAGCACTCGACCTTCATTATTTGGAACTATACCTGAAAATTAGCAACCACATATTGATGAGAGAAAGGAGAATAAAAATACCCATAATATGAAAATAAAAAGGGACTTGGAATTCAGCACTTCATCATTGATCCGCATAACTTCTCTCAAGTCAGATTATAAGTTATAACTACTCCAACCATCATAACAAAACATAACAATAACTACTAAGAACTATAACAGCTCATCATCTACTTCCATAATACTCATAATACATGAAAAGATAAGAAGACAAAATGCCCAGGGGAAAAGGATAGGGACTAGAGAATATACATCCCTGATGACAGTATATATAACACTGACCCCGCAAAATCTATATTAATACTCTGACTGCAAAAGACACTGGCAAAATTTACCCTTGGGTGCCCTAACGGCTACAAGTAATGCTTTTCATAATTTCCTAAAAAATCTAAACATATACAAGTGCATATATTTTCTTGTAGTGCCTGAAAATACCAAGGCTGCAGTAACTACGATTCTCAAACCAGCCATCAAACGAGTTTAGACCATAGTTGAACTAGTCGTGATTAAACTAATATATTTTAAGTAATACAGATTAAATTAAAATATCATATAACAACAACAAATAGACCAGTGAATTTTTTCCGTCAAGGAGTATCCAAGCATCACTCTGCTGTCTTTCATACAACTTCCAATCAACTAGCATGTCTATTAATGGATCACAGTGGATCAGATAATGACACTGCACAGAAGTCAGTGCAGACAACTATAAGAAAAATAAATTTGATCGGTAACAATAACATAAATTGAGTTATTTTGTTAACTTTTTCCTTCTCCTCCTGATAAACCAAAGAATGTTTTTAGGAAGGGAAAAAAAAAACGAGAACCCACTTCCAAATTTGTTATTGATCTCCAAATATAACTTCCCCAAAAACACATGATTTAGAAGAAACCAGAGATGATTCAGAGTAAAACATAAAATAGGAAATTAGCACAAAAAGTATGAAATGCAAATTATTTGTTCACCTTTCTGATTATCAAAAGGTAAGCCATGAACAGGTATTGATCTGTAACCAATGCTCTTAAGTACCAACCTGCAAAACACCAGTATAGGCAGTGGACTCAGCATTGAATCTCAACATTTTGTTAAATCACAACAACAACAACAACAACAACAACAAAGCCTTTATCCCACTAGGTGGGGTCGGCTACATGGATCGCACGACGCCATTGTGCTAGATCCAATGGAAATAAATATCTTTTCAGGGAGGCTGATGCAATCATTTATTTATACAATTCCATCTCTATCTCTGCAAAATGCAGTTGACGAATTAACAATAACTCTTAGCACAAGAAAAGATTATTGTGGACTCTGCAAAAAGCCTACGTAATGGAGAATGGGAAAAGAATATTACAAGAGATTTAGTAATTAATTTATGTATAAAAAAAACAGCAATTAATTTTAAAGTCTAAATTAGGGCTTATATTTTCATTTTGTCAATCATCTTTTTATTTTTGAATTAATTTATCTTATCGGAGTTACCTGACCAAGAATTACAGCTGTGTCCGTGCTTTTCAAGTCTGGGTCAACATTTCTTGCATCTGGATGCCCATTATACCACGAAACAAAGTCTCTGGCAGAGTATATCCCCTTCAAATTCTGAGAACAGAATAAGCAAGTATAAGGAATATGTTAAAAGTAAATCAAGGTCTAAAGTAAATAGCTAACACATAACTATGATTTGACAAATAGGCATCAACCCATCACTTATACCTAAAAGATAATCCTAGGGACGACAACAACAACAACAAGCCTTATCCCACTAGATGGGGTTCGGTCACATGGATTACACGACGCCATTGTGCTCTATCAACAATCAAATCTTTAGATAGATTGTTAATCAAAAGATTTCGCTCAATAACTCTATAGAAGAGAATCCCAGTGAAACAACAAAAATTCTACCAGAGCGCATTACTATACAAGAAAAAGAATACTATAATTATATCCTTTTATGATTGATTTGATCTATTTCAACTTTTTAGATGATTCGTCAATTCTGGTAGTGATTCACAGGCAAGAGAGACTGAAGTGGAAGACGAAGAAGTCTATGGGGGGAGCTAAAAAACATCAACTCTTTTTTTTTTTTTTTCCCATTAACGTCAACTCAACATTATAGAAGTCTCTGAAAAAGAAATTCATCCTGAAATTATTATTTCATGACCAAAAAGGTCTCTGAAAATAGTGAGGAAACCTGCGAAATTGCTTATATGAACTTGTAAAAGCCCTATATACAAATGACAAACTTTTATTGTTAGTTGGGAAACACATGCAAGTGCCAGGGGATTTTATTGTGTTAGTGGTAAAAAAAAGTGAGAGAACCTGTGGAAATGCTTGTCAAAACTTGCGAAAGCCGTATAAACAAATGACAAGCTCTTATCGTAAGTTGGGAAACACATGCAACTGTCAGGGAATTTTGTTATGCTAGTGGAGAAAAAAGTGAGAGAACCTGTGGAAATGTTATCTGAATTTGCGAAAGCCGTATAAACAAATGACAAACTCTTATCGTAAGTTGGGAAACACATGCAACTATCAGGGGATTTTGTTATACTAGTGGAGAAAAAAGTGAGGGAACCTGTGGGAATGTTATTTGAACTTGCGAAAGTCGTATAAAATATTGATATATACTTATCTGAAATTGGGAAAACCTTCAGATAGTCAGGAGATTTTGTTTTGCAAGTTTAGAAACATGTTAGGGAACTTGCGGAAATACTTGTATGAATTTGTGAAACCCTTATAAAAAATTGATATATACTTATCTGAAATTGGAAGAACCTTTAGATTTTCAGGGGATTTTGTTTTGCAAGTTCAAAAAATATGTCAGGGAACCTGCGTAAATGTTTATCTAAACTTGGGAAGTCTTATAAAAAATTGATATACGCTTATCTGAAATGGGGAAAATATTCAGATTTTTAGAGGATTTTGTTTTGCAAGTTCAAAAACATGTCAAGGAACCTGCGTAAATGCTTCTCTGAACTTGGAAAAGCTTTATAAAATATTGATATACACTTATCTAAAATGGGAAAAACCTTCAAATTTTTAGCTGATTTTGTTGTGCAAGTTCAAAAAAAAAGTGAGGGAACCTACGGAAATGCTTATATGAACTTGCAAAATCGTTATAAAAAATTGATATTCACTTACCTGAAATTGGGAAAACATTCATAGTGTCAGGGAATTTTGTTGTTCACGTTCAAGAACATGCCAAGGAATAAGCAGAAATGCTTAAATGAACTTGTAAAAACCTTATAGGAATATGACAACAGGTTATCTGAAATTGGGAAAGCCATGCCACTTTCAGGCTGTTTTCTTGTGTAAGGTGAGGAAAATGTTACGTACCTTACGAAAAGCCTTATTTGTACTTGTGAAAATGTTAAGAAAATTTGTTAAACTGTTATCTGAATTTGGGGAATTAGTTAACTATCATAAGTTCGGAAACACATTTAGCAAGATAACACAGGACCAATGTTGTCAACTAAATGGAATCATACATCTAACAAGGGGAAAAATTGTTGCCTCCAACATGACAACACGCATAAAAATAACAATTGTGTACATAGTAAGCAGTCAGACATGTTAACCAGTCTTATCCCATATGTCCATGTTGATGTGATTTCCCTTAAATCTTCCAATCTTATTCCATCTGTTAGCATTTTTACCTTCACACTACTTCTAATATATATAACTTCACCTTCATTATTACTTTCAAATTTCCCCTACACGAAAATAACAAAACAACTCTTTTGCACAACTTGACCCAATATTTTCATCCATTTTGTCAAGTCCCCTGCAACAAATAAATCAACACACTATCAGTTCAGAAAAACAAAACTAAATGCCCACTTTAGTGTTTCACATATCTACATTAGGGTTTCTCAACTTCATCTTATTCATTTCCCACAAAATCCACCCTATTTTTTTCTCTTCACCCTTATACCTCTAACTCATCTAATATACCATCACAGCCTCCTATCAGTTCAGAAAAAGAAAACTAAATGCTCACTTCAATGTTTCACAGATCTAATTAGGGTTTCACAACTTCATCTTACTCATTTCTTACAAAATCCACCCTCTTTTTTCTTTTCACCCTCATAGCTCTAACTCACCTCATCTTCCATCACCATCTTTTACCACATTCACCCAATATCAGTAATTTTTTCCCCTGCACTAACAACAACCTTCACGTCCCTCCAACCCAAATACCCAAATTTGAATCCCTCGTTTCCCACCCAAATGAAGATGAGGAAAAATAATGATTGAGGATTGACGACTCAAGGGAATATTTGTACATACCTCAGCTGCCTTACATTTTGCTGGCTTGCTCCTTCACTCTCGTCTTGCAACTCTTTCATGTCACTTCTGCGCATACCTCTCTCTTCTTTTCTTTTTAGCTCATAAGGGCAAACTGGTCTTTTGATCTCAAAATGAAAATCCCTGATCAGTCACCAATTACCTCTGCAGGATTTCAGAATTTTGTATCAACTCTCTATCTTTTCAGAATTTTGAGGTCCTTTTTCAGGGATTTTTCCTTTAAAAAACGCTACAAAAAGTTAGAAAAAATCACTACAGATAAAACTTTTTGTAGTAGTACCAATAAGTTGTTGGTTGAGATGATAAGCAGTCTCACCCTTGTAAGAAAGAGAACACAAATTCGAATCTCAGGAAGCAGGCTTGTTGGGAGAGGCGAAAATCCTTTACGCTCCAAGCCTCAAGAAGGGAAACCTTCATCAAATCAAAAAACTTTTTGGAGAATATCATTTAGGTCCCAACCAAGTGAAATAATATATTGACAAATCCCAAAACTTGTCAATGGTAGCTCTTTTACTTGTTAATGGTTGCTCTTCACATGTCAATGAGGATTTTTTTGATATTATTTTCCATAGTTGGGACTCTAATGTTATTCTTCCAAAACTTTTTGTAGTAGTGAATAGTTATATGTAATCATTCAATTCATTATTTGCCACCTGATCAGTGCCTGGTGAAAATTCATTACATGCTTTTAAAATGTCATGCTATTAATAGTTTTTAAATAGAAAAATAGTTTAAAATTAAATAAATTAATAATGCACTGAAAATGAATGAATGATGCATTCATGTATATATAGGAAGTGTTAATTGGAACTTGAGAAAGCAATATTTGTTGATGTAAAGAACAAACACAAGTAATTAAATAAAAAAAGGATACAAATGAATAAATATAGAGTAAAATATATTGACTACCTCTCTGTTTTATCTAAATTACACAAACCTTCCTTCTATTTTGAAAACGTATATAATCCTCCCTTGAAATTAAAATGCACGCTATAGAAACCTCCCTTACATGTTTGAGATTCAATTTCCATCAATTCAACCGTAAGTTGACCGTTCAGTTTGACTGTTGAACATTTGTCCTGACCAAAATACCCCTCTTTTAACAAATGTATAAACATTTATATTTGCCTAAAATAATTTTTTATACAAATAAAAAATAATTCTAATGCATACATGTTCAAAATTTCTAATATATTATAAAATTTATTAATTTTATTATGTAATAAATTTTAAAAAAATTTTATCGTATTTCTTTTAAATGACTAAAAACAAATTTCTTTCTTTTTTTGCCATGATACCATATGATTGAAAATATATTTGAAAGGTATATTTTTATTCACCATGTGTTATTAATAATGTAAATTTGAGTTATTATATAACTTATATTAATTTTAAGTTTCAATTTTTTAAACATGTTTATTAAAGTATGAATCTATTAAAAGAATTAATCATATTTTTAATTAATTTTTCCATATCTGCATTAATTAAATTAATTAAGTAATTATCTCAATATGAAAAAAAATTAACAAATAACTATTTGTAAAAGTAAAAAATAACTTAAGAAAAAGAAAAAACTCTCAAATTACTTAAACAATTTTGCCAAAATTAGGGAATTAGTAATGATGAAGGGTAAATTAGTAAATTAAATTTATTTTAATTAAAAAATAAAAATCCTTAACGGTGTTAAGGGTTTGGGCTCAAGTGTATGTTTTTAAAATATAGGGCTGTGTAATTAAGACAAAATATAAGGAAGGTTAGAGTATTTTACTCATAAATATATTATGTTATAAATATTAAAGGCCAATTATCACACATTGCAACTCCTTCATACTTCTTTTCTCTTTTTAAAATAAGAATAAGTATCTTTCTATTGAAAGCAGTCATGTTCGAAATATTATTGGGCACTAGATATGAGGACCTCTTCTAGCTAGGATTCAAATGTTGATTTGTAAAGTTGTGACAGACTAACTCTTCTACTAGATGTAACCCCATTAATACATTACATTAATTAGAGGCAAACACAATCTTATAAGACAAGGATCATCATCGCATCCATGTCCTCCATTGCCTGTACAAAAATGTGAAAAATTATGGTCGTGTTAAAATCAATTTACAACAGCAAACATTTAGCAGAGTAAACAATAAATCTGAGGAAAACATGCAATACGTCTAAGAACACGTTTGATTTTGGTGCTTGTCCTAAAATTTTTATGTCAATTACAACAGCATTCATGATCGTTAAATTTCAGGGCCTTATAAATAAATGATTTTTGATATTGAACCTTTACTATAATAATTCTGTCTGTAAACCAATTCAAAATTCAAATCATGAATAAAAATTTTACAAGGTGTTCTATGCCAAAATTGCTCATATGAGCAATTACAGAATGTCACAGCAGTGGAAACCATAGAAATTCAAAAAAAAAAAAGAACGATAAAAAGTAAAAAATTGTTAACTGAGGAAGAAGTAGCGCAGAGAGGGGAAGAGCCATTTCAACTTTCTGCATCTCTTGAGTCTAAGATTGCGAAGTTGTGGGAAGCATAATGATGAATTAAAGGATTCATTTGGAAAGTGATTATGCTCTTCTCCTTCTAACGACATCATTTCCTCCAACTCTTCACATTTTTCAATCCATGGATACTCTAAACATAGTAGGCTTTTGATCACAGTGGTTGAGAATATACACTTAAATCTTTACATTTAATCACAAATAACTGCCTAAGATTTTGGAACATAATGAAAGTGGGACCCTCCCATACATATGTGAGGTTACTTGAATCCTCCAACCTCATGTTCTCTGCTCTTGAGATCAACAACATCCCTTTTTCTTCATTTACATTTGATGAAATTTCAACATTTGAATCTTCTATTGAAACCTGACAACCACAATTTCAGTTAAAAAAGAGAAATTTATCCATCAATCAAATTACTGGTTGGTGAAATATTTTTTTAAAAAAAATGGACTTAAGAAGATAAAAGAAATAGATACATTGTAAGCATAAGCGATCAAGCAAACCCTTTACTCTTATACAAACGTTTATATATCAATATATGATTACAGGCCAAAAAAATCAATTTATAGTTGATTTAGTTTACTATACTACATACAAATATTCCATATTTTCATCTATAGTGCTCTAAAATTGAAAGAAAATCTAGTTGGGTATATGCATCAAGTATTATTTTCATTCTTTGTGTCCTTGCATCCCTTTGTAATTTATAAGTTGCCTATTTTATATTTATACGGATGCAGCTAGCAAAATGATATAGTATATGATTCCAATCCACATATTATTCCATCTAATTGTGAAAATGGTAATCAACATGACATAGAATAATATTCATGCATACCAATATTGTTCCCAATTGTTGAAGAGAACATCCTAAACTTAAATCACCAAATTTGGGGCAGTTCCATATGCTGATCTCTCTCAGCTCCACCTGAATCTGCAACCCTACCTGACAAACACTCGTGAAATTTAGCAAATTTCTTAGCTTTATCTCCCACAAACTTAAAAGCTTAATTGTCTCACCATAGTTGGCATCATCTTCACTCCCATGTCTAAAAATCACCTCCAATTCCTCACAATCAGTTAAGGTTAGGGAATTCAATTTGGGAAGGCTGTTTTGGACGATAGTGCTCACTGAAACACAAATGCAGAATATTAGTTACCTCTTTTATCCAATCCATAGTTGCACTCATAATTTGGCATAAGTTTTGGGCAATCACAAACCTCAACTCTGCTAAACTCCCCTGTCTGCAAAACTCCTCAAGCCAGGATCATATGAAAAGCATCATCATGGAATTCGTATCCTCGGTGATTGCCTGAACAAATATGAGAAAAATTAATGAATTTACATTAATGAAAATGAAACATGCAGAATCAACAATTAAATAAAGACATGTCATTATTTAAAAATTAACCTCAAGCTGCAACCCTCAGCAAACAGTGATTAAATTTGACAAATTTCTTAGCTCTATCTCCCTCAAGCTTGAAAGCACAATTGTCTCACCATAGTTGGCGTCATCTTCTTCACTACTTGTTTTTGCAATTATATCCTCCCATTCCTTACAATTATACAAGGTTAGGAATGTCAATTTACAATAACAGACATTTTATTGGAGTAAACAACAAATATGAGGAGAACATGCAGCAACAATTACGGAATGCGTGAGCCCAAAATTTAAGGGCATTGTAAATAATTAATTTGTGAATGAAGTTGGCCCTTTAATATAATAATTCTGCCCGTAAATAAATTCAAAATTCAAATTATGAATAAAAGTTCTATAAGGTGTGCTATGCTAAAATGTCTCATCTGCGCAATTATAGAATATGCACACAAAAAAAGAACGATATATATAAAGTCAAATATATATATATATATATATATATGGGGGTAGGTGTGGATAGTTTAAATGAGCATACCAGCGAGTTAAGTTTTGAAGAGCAGCAAGCATGGTTTTGGAGAAGATGGGGCATTCCTTAACTGTAAGATATTCCAGCTTTGGAAGTAAGTTGTTGTAGAAGCCTTCCTCATGGATTTCCACTTCGCTATTACAAACTCCCTTTAGTTGAGAGCACTCTAAAATCATCAATTGTACCAACTTAGGAAGACGCTGAGTAGAGGGCAAAGAGGGGAAGAGCCATTTCAACTTCATGCATCTCGTCACTGTGAAATGCTTAAGTCTTGGAAAGCACAATGAATTATGTGGAAAGTGATTATGCTCTTCTTCTTCTGATGGCATCACGTCCTCCAACTCTTCACATTGCTCAATCCGTAGATACCACAAACATGGTAGGCTTCTCATCACAGTGCTTGACAATATACACTTCAATCTTCTACATTTAATCACATATAACTCCTTAAGATTTTGGAACTTGATGAAAGTGGGGCCCTCCCATACAGATATGAGGTTACTGGAATCCTCCAACCGCAAGTACTCTGCTCTGGACATCAACAACGTCCCTTTGTCTTCATTTACATTTGATGAAGTTTCAACATTTGAATCTTCTGTTAAAACCTGCGCAACCACAATTTCAGTTAAAAAAAAACACAAATTAATTCACATCAATCAAGTTATTAGTTAGTAAAATATTTTTTTCAAAACAAAAAACTTGGATTTAAACAGATAAAAAATATATATATACGTTGTGAGCATAGTGATCGAGGAAACTCTTTATTGATGTTATACAAATGTTTATATATCAATGTATGATTACAGGCCATTAAAAATCAATTTATATTTGATTAGTAGTTTACTGCCCTCACAGTTATTCCATATTTTCATCCACTGTGCTCTGAAAATACTCTGCTTTCACTCATGTGTTCTAATAATACAGTTGCAGCTACCAAAAGGATACTCCCTCCAATACTTAATATAAGACATATTTGAGGAGTTGATCATGATACTAAATATAAGATCTATTTTTCATATTTGTCAATTTTTTCCTAATTTACCCCTATTGATGCTCCCTCAACAAAAATCAAGGAGGAGATGGACAGGGAATTAAGAAAGATGATTAGGATATTTTAGAAAATATATATCATATTATCTAACTTAACTAACTTACTAAATCTAATTGAATTTGGTAAATATGTTTTATATTAAGAACCGGATGAAGTATATATGATTCTAATATACATATTATTCCATCTAATTTGAAGACTCTAATGATGACCGTGATATAGAATATTCAGATATAGAATGTTCATTCATACCGATATTGTTCCCAATTGTTGAAGAGCCAATCCCAAACTTGAATCAACAAATTTGGGGCAATTGCATATGTTGATGTATGTCAGCTCCACCTGAATCTGCAACCCTACTTGACAAACACTCATGAAATTTGGCAAATTTCTTAGCTTTATCTCCCACAAACTCGAAAGCTTAATTGGCTCACTGTAGTTGGCATCATCTTCACTCCCATGTCTAAAAATATCCTCCAATTCCTCACAATCAGATAAGGTTAGGGAATTCAACTTGGGAAGGTTGTTTTGGACAATAGTGCCCATTGAGAATAAAAACTTCAACTTTTTAATGTGAGTTACTTCCAAGGAATGAAGATATTGGAATCTCATAACTTGTGTGGGAACAAGACCTCCTAGCAATTGTTGTTCTGATCTCAATATTTCTGAGTCGTTGGCTTCTTCTGGCTCATCATCACCAATGACTTGCCACTTGTGTTCAACTCTAGCACTTTGATGAATATCAATATCTCCGACATTTAGTACAGAAAGCGGAAGATTGAGAAGCTCCTTATTATTTAATTGGCTGTATTTCATCTCATACTCCCTTACAAGCCTCTACATAGAAAAGAGAAGCGAAAGGTGAGGGAAATAAAATATTATAAGTTCCTTGGAAAGATCATTAAAAGAACGAGATCAACTTAACCTAAATCTTTACATACGAGATTTGACTTGAGATTGTAATACATTTATATAAGGGTTCTTGTAATTATTTTGTTATATCAAATGTTTCTCCATGTTTCACTACATTACATGATTATTAACGATCAAACTGTAGAAATGACAATTTTTTATATATTTGGTATTTCATTTATTAAAGGATAATTGGTATTTCATTTATTGAAGGATAACAAGTTAACACATGCAGGAATGTAAGATGTCTTGGTCACTTGTTTGTCTATATTTATTTATGTGATAATCATGTCAAAATAGAAAATATATAATGCATTATTGCATAGATGGAGAACAGTAGTTACCTCTTTAGTCCAATCAATAGTTGCACTCTTAATTGGCGTAAGTTTTGGGCAGTCATGAACCTCAACTCTGCAAAACTCCCCTGTGTGAAACTTAAACCCTTGGCAGACATTAACAAGTCTTGGCAAGTTATCAAGTTTCATATATTTCATGTTTAGAAATGTAATCTCCCTTTCACTGTTAATGTCATGATCTTCAATATTTGAGCACTTGAAAATTTCTCCCATTTGAGAACAATTTAATATGGCTAGAGTGCTTAGTTGTGGAAGCATTGAGGGAGTAGCACTGATCATGAAAGATAAAGTGAATTTAAGCTTGTTGCACTCAGAGATTTTCACTCTCTTCAATTTCACTAAACAAGATTCAGCAATGGATAGATTCTTTTGACCCTCTTCATTCCCCGAAAAAATTGCCTCCAACTCATCACAACGAGATATAGTTAAAGAAGTTAACTCTGGAAGACTTTGGCAGATCTGATCAGAAAAGACAAATTTCAATCTTGCACAATCTTCCAAAGTTAATTCTTTAAGGTATTGAAATTTTGCAATTAGTTCTCCAACCCCAATCTGATAGTGAAAAATGGATTCTGCTTTACAGTTATGAAGTATAATCCTTTCTATAGTTGCCAATGGCTTGTATTCGTCATTCCTCAATTGATGACCCTTAAGTTCCTGTAATTCCTTTGTGAAAGGGAAGGGAGGAAAAAAGGAAAACCATTAACATATTTCCTAAAAAATATGACTCAATATTAATTAAAATTTGGGGAATTAGTATGAAGTCCCAAATAAGAGACTTAATTATCAAAAATTCTCAACAAGTAAGGATTTGATATTTCTTACAGTGAAACTTGTCATTACATGCTCTTTAGAAGTCAGTGAGATTTTTTGATAATTAAGTCCATTTTTTTGACCTCGTAATAATTCCCCCATAAAATTTTATACGCACATGTATTATTCTAGCGTATATATAATAAAAAAAGAAATTGATAGTATAAGGAATGATGACAATTGTAACTAAAAAAGGAAAGAAAAGAAAACGACAATCATCAACATACTTCCTAAAAACACCAAAAAAATCAGCCATATGCATATATAAGAAAATGAAGTTCCCAGTGAAGTCCAGGAAAAATTATTATGAGGAGCCCACAAGAATCAGTATTTAATGTATTTTTTAAGGTGAATGATGAATAAATCAAATGACTAAAATATAAAAATAACAAAATGTAATTTAGGCACTGAATATTTTTCAGTGGCGTGGGTCGTAAAGTATGACGACAAATTGTGGCACACAAAAGGAGAACAGAGAATGTAAGGCAAGATGGATAGCCCAACTTTTATTAAGGTGAATTTTTTAATAAAAACATATGTTAGGAATTTTTTTTAAATAACAAATTGTGAATAAATTAATTGAACGAATCATCTCTCAATATGTATTCACATAAACACTATTTGCTATTTAGCGCATTTTAATTATTTTAATCAAAAGTAATTTTTTTGTAGAATTTTTTTTTAATTTTATTTTATTATTATTATTACTTTTTCAAAATCAAATTAAATGATAGGAGAGCAAATGCGTACCATATTTGGACAATCCCTCCATTCTATTGTCTTTATAGATGACCAACTTGTATGATACCTCTCTGAGCAAATTCCGACAAGACTTGGAAGATTTTGTAGCCAGAGACGTTCTAGAAGGGGAAGCACTAACTGAGTTTGATCTTGATCATGAATGGGATATTCTTCACCAGCATTTTCACAGAACACAAATTTCATCTCAGGAGCACTTGATACGAATAGATGCTCCAATTGTACAAACCTTTGAGCTAAGAAGACTGGGCATACATATTCTAATTTGCAGCAATCATACACAAACAAAATTTTCAATTTTGGGAACCTCACATTCTCCCATGCATCACCACCAACCTCTCCCTCTAATACATGCTTCAATTCACTGCAACTTTCTATTCGGAGCTCCTCTAAGGAAAACAGAGTGCAAGCAGCAGAGACAAGGAGGAGAGATGTCAACATCGGACAATCAGAAATTCGGAGAAACTTTAGATTGCCTAAGTTGCAATCAGTAGGGAATATGTGGAGTAATTGAGGGCACTTGAATATCGTTAGTCTTTCCAGCTTTTGGAACAAGTTAAAAGGAGAATGACCACGACATAGTTGTTTAAGATTATCCATACCTATTAGCACTAACTCATCCAATCTTGGCACAATTGTATCTCCATGAGGAGTAGTTTCATCCATAATGCATTCTATCTTCAAACACCTTTGAAGACATAGTTTACTTAACTCATTCATGCCTCCTACAGCTTGGACAATATTAGTCATGAAACTATTGCGGCCTCCTTCAAGCTCATAAAATTCAATAGCAGTTGCTCTTTGCGCAAGGTCCTTGATTATTACACCTAACATAGAGATGTTTAATTGTCCCAATTGTAAAGATCTCGTGCCTTCATTCTGAAATTTGAAGCCTGCACCACACTCCCCAATTTCTAAATTATACATTCTCAACTTCATCACAGTTGTGAGGCCTACAAGGTATTCATAGCAGCTTGCCTTTTTTGAGTGTGGAAAATGTTTGGGTACATACAACTCTTCTAACTGTGAACACATT
Source organism: Inga oerstediana (assembly GCA_963210345.1). Classification (NCBI taxonomy): domain Eukaryota; kingdom Viridiplantae; phylum Streptophyta; class Magnoliopsida; order Fabales; family Fabaceae; genus Inga; species Inga oerstediana. The sequence goes on from OY723405.1 coordinate 37,956,845, forward strand.
CCCATTACTTTATAACAACATTCTTCTATTGTACACCTTGACAAATCTAACAACTTCAGCTTGTTCAATTTTTCAATTCCATTTGGCACTCTTTCAAATTTACTACCTCGCAAGTCAAGAATTTCAAGTCTTGTAAGGCTTACCACAAAAGAGATGTCACGTAAATTCCAATGTTGCAAGCGCAAAGTTCCAAGATTAGACAAGTGTTGGATTGGTTGAGGAAGTAATTCAACCCTATCCCTATACATGCACATAATAATCAAAGCCTTGAGTTGTTTGGTGCCTTCAAATGATGCATGTGATATATCCAAAGTTTCACGTGAACGTAACAATAGAAACTCAAGCTTTGGAGCATCCAATTGAGAAGGAAATTGAAGTAATTTATTGTTGTCATACCATGAAGTTACAGCAAAACAATCTTTTACCTTGTCATCAACAATGAATTCGTTGAATTCTTTAGTACAGTTTACCATAATGGTATGGTCCCCTTTAGATGCTTTCCACATAGCAAAATCACGAACCACATCATGCATTCTCACATATGCTTGCATGTCCTTGTTGAACCTGGGAGAACGCACCAACAATGAGGAGTCAATGAGATGATTTATGGTTGTTCTAACTTTGCTCCTTGCTGTTTCAAATGAGTCTATATCTTTACATAGGCCTAACCCCACTCCATATCTGAAAAGATCTTCAACAGCAATGTCATGATCTTCAGGAAACATAGCACACATTAACAACAACAACTTGGCTTCTTGGGTTGCCAAATAATCATAGCTTAATTCAAGGCAAGAAAAAGCATCCCTCACACCTTTATCCACATTGATTGGCTTCGCACTCCTCAACCTATAGAGCATTTCTTTCATCTCATCAATTCCTTTTCCTTTCAAGCAAGCTCCCACAGCTATAATTGCAATAGGTAGGCCTTTACATTCCACGGCAATCGCACGTGCTACATCTTCTTCAGCAGCATCACCGACATTAGCATGGGTTTGAAACAAAGTCCAAGCTTCATCTTCTTTTAACAACTCAAGTTGAATCATTTTTTGGCATTCCATCAGTTCACATACATCTCGACGACGTGTGGTCAAGACAACTTTGCAACTTCTTTGATGATTTCCTCCAAAGGGAATACCTATGTCCTCAAGATTTAGCTTAGCCCATGCATCATCCAGTATTATCAAGATTTTTTCTTTATTTTCTAATCGCAGTGCTATTCTTTTTGCCCTTCCTATTTCAGATTCTTCCTCCAATTTGATCCCCAACGTGTCAGCAATTTCACCTTGAATTGTTCTTATATCTGGGCTTTGAGAAATTGCAGTGAGCACAACTCGATCAAAGAGCTGTGACTCTTTGGCTTTCTTTCCCACTTCTTTCACCAAGGTGGTTTTCCCTGACCCCCCCATACCCCATAGCCCAATTATGAAGCTACCATCATCTTTCAGTGCCTCCCACAGCTGACCAAAAGCCATTTGCGTAGAGTTGAAGAGCTTAAAGTTTTGAGAAGTGTGATACTCTATATCTGGAACAATAACAGGATGTGAAAATGGATTGAAGCAATCACTCATCCTATTTAGATCAATCATCCTCTTGGTTGTCTTGACCAACTTTTTGCAGAGACAATATCTCCTCCAAGTAGGACACCACCCTCGAAGGCAGCCATTGTTGGCCCTTAGTTCTTGCTCCAAATTCTCCACCTCTGCTATGAGGCTCCCCGCATCATCCTGCCACTTTTCAACCTCACCAGCAATCCTGTCAGTCCTGTTGATGGCTTCTTGAACACGTTCCTGCACGCTCCCTTGCTTGAGTATCAGCTCCTCCTTTTTGATCTCAACATTTATGGTGATTTTGCCGACACAGAACAAATACTGCAGCTGCCGTAAAGTTGGATACACCAAATATTCAGCAACTTTTGCTGCTACCGACACACACACCTCTGCCATTTGATATTAATAGCAACCTGAAAAGAGAGCGCGCGATTCATCATCATCATTGTCAAATGATAAACTCAAAATTTTCATTTTGAATAATTGAGACATCTTACGTACTAAATCATTCATGAAGATATCATCAAGATCCAAAGAATGATTTATTTTCTATGCAGAAAAAAATAAGAAAGATCAATTGTTTTGGCTCAGCTTTCTTACTCCAGTATCATGTTTTCCTCCCAGCTAAGTTCAGATACTGGAGTAACAAAATTTAGTGTTTTATGATTCTATTTTCTCTAGTAGATCGATGCAGAGGTGAAAGAAAGAAGAAAAAAATGCAGCCTACAAATGAGAGCAGCAATTATTAGCAGCTAAGAAGCTACTCATACTTAGAGAATTTAGTGATATCACAGATAGATGCTTATGTATGGAAAAACAAATAGAACAATGGTAAGAAAAAACAGAAAAAGAAACTTCCGAAGGAATAAAGAGAGGAAAATGAGACACTGATTCAGGAGGAAAGGGATATTGCTTCATACCTGTGATGAGCTTGCAGTTTCAGTGTTGGCTCTTAGATTTTCAAGAGTGAGAAGAACAGATTTGCAGTGCGATGAGCAGATCAGATGCTGAGAGAAATTGAGTCGTTGAAAAGTTGAGACTTGCAAGTTGGGAGTCACAGTCCGTAGATGATTCAGGTTTTGTTTTTTTTCCATTTCTTTTTACCGCAAAACATGCGGTCTAGATTCCAACATCCAAAAGTCAAAAAAGCAATCATATCATTTTTATTTTTCAATAGTGACAAGAATTTAAAATTGAAACTTCAGAGTTTTGTTTTAAATTAATTTTTTTTTTTATACATAAATGATCAAGCTAACTTAGATAGTTGATACAACCAAACATATTCTGATGTGTGCACATACCTACATCCTAATTCTTATGAGTTCTTACGACCCAACCCAATTTTGATTAATTTTTCACTAATTTATAGTAAAACATTATTGTCAATACATGGAATTTTTCAAGAAATAAATATCAAGTTAGACAAATTTTTATTGGTGTTGCTAAATAATTTCAGGTTTTTAATCTTCAATATAATGAAAAATCTCTTTTGTGTTTGGATTAGCTTTTTTTAATAGTTTTTACGACTTACGAGGTAAGTGTGTAAGAGAAGTTTTATCTCGGGTTGCGCAAACCATGGTTTGAAACGATGGTTTGGGATGTTGCCAAACACACAACTAAAGGTGAGACGTGAGAACATATAATTTATTACTTAGCGCCTGTTTGGATTAGCGGTGGAGAAAGAACTTTTTTTTTTTGCAGATGAGCTTTTGAAAAAGTCATATAAAAAAAAGTCAGATTATAGATGTGATTTGTTTGGATTGGCGGTGGCAGAAATGATTTTTATTTATCTCCATCTGAGTAAAAGCAGCTTTGATCTCCATCTGATAAAAGCTTCATTTTATGCAGAAGCCCAGCCATCACAAACGCTCTCCCAAACACACCAAATGAGTTTTTAGCCACTAAATGGGTTTTTTAACCTTTAAACGGGTTCCAAACAGACCCTTACTATACAAAAAGTTTGCGAAAATCAATACTATAAGAAAGATCTGGATATGTATAGAAAAAAAGAAAGGTCTGAATAATTCTAATAGAAATATAAAATATTTAATTATAAACAATTTCAATTAGAGAAACATAATGAAGAAAATGGAGAATCTTGTATTAACTACAGCAACATACTCATATAAATTATAACCCATTTTGGTTTAACAATGATCATTTCTCTCTTAACATGAGTTAGATCTCATTATCATACACATTAAACACATTAACCATGATTCTTTATAGAGACTAAAATCTCAACAAACTCACTACTTAATTAATTTCACATAAACATCTCTAACGTTAATCCAAAAGAACGAACATATAGAAAATAGTGTCACTGAACATAAACACATATGTACAGAACAGACAGTTTTTTTTTTTAACAAGATAGGCGAGGATAGCCTTAGACTTCTAGGACCTTCATCTGGATGTACTTCTTTATCAAGCCTTGGCTTCCCTTTCTATCTCAAAAAAAATAAAATAAAATAAAATTATCTTCTTCTTTTTTCTTTTTTTTTTCTTTCTAAAATAAGAAATCAAATTATTGAAAAAGTCGAAGAAATGCGTCTGGGGACATGATGATGATAAAATATCCCCATTACCTGCTTTCCAGCGAGGTTTCCTTTGGACCATATCCAAAAGTTAGAGTGTGGAAAAAGAATCCTACGTTGATTTGATTTTTTTAACTTTTCTTAAGCTACAATTATTTGATGACAATCTAAATTTCTTATTTTGCATTATTTGATTCCTATTTTCTTTGGCAGCATTCGGGGACATGATGTCCCTACTACTTGCTTTAATTTATCTAAAAAATTAATTATCTTTTAATCATTCTCAAAAGAGACACCAAAGCGCGTGAGCGAGAGGGAGAGAATTCCCCAATAATTTACAAATCAAATTTAATAATTTATGTTCCAAATCAAACTTACATAACAAGTTGAGTTATGTTATTTATAAGTCAATTATATTACGTGCAAATCATTTGTTTTTTGTTGCTTTCTAAAATATGAAATCAAATTATTGAATATAAATCAAAGTAATTTTCTGACTTAGCTTGTATTTAATTTATTTTTTCATGAAATCTGTAAGTAATTTTCTCAAAAAATAATAGGGGGGAAAAGCAAGATAGAAAAGGAAATAAAAAACCAACAAATTGTTAGGTTGAAATGATAATGGGCCTCACCCCATAAAGAAGAGAACACGTTTAAATTCTGAGAAGTACATTTGTTGAAATGAGGTCCAATTTCTTGTATTTTCTTTAGTTTTTCTCTCACCACCGCAGCATATATTGCCATACCATATTTTATTCAACCCCACGGTCAAAATCTGTCAATATTATATTTCAGACTTTTTACCATCAAATAAATAAACCCCAAATGATGAAAAAATGATAAAAATCAACTCTATGCAATTACATTATATTAGTAACAAAAGCACGTAGTGTTATTTCAGCTTTTGGAATTTTTTTAACAACTAGTTTATTTTTATTTATAAATGGATTTGAATTTATATAATTAAGACATGTAATATTAACTATTTTTGTTTATAAATATGTTTTTTATTTTTTTATTTGTTGGTGGTTTAATTTGGTATTATGTACTACTACCTCCCATCCTTAATATAAGAGCTAATTGACTTTTTTTGAGAAATTAATAAAGCTAACTAAGTTACATTAAAGTACTTATATTTATTATTTTTATTCAAACTAATTTTATTTACTTATAAACTAATATATAATTTAATAGTTCACAACATATATTATAATTAATTAGTTTATTTAACTTCCTTAATTTCTTTAAAAAAAAGTCAACTAGCTCTTATATTAAGGATTGAAGACAGTAAGATATATATAAGAATTGCTTCCAATGAGAGGATACATGCACTTATAAAAAGGAATTAACTTGTCATGTATATATTTTTCTCAAACATATTAATTTACTCATATATTAAATTAAATATTAATTTATTTTTAATTTCAATTATTTAGATTTGAAATACATTTAAACCAATTATTTTGATTTTTTTTGTATTTTGATTATTTAACTATATACTTTAAATACCCATTTATTGATAGAGATAAATTCTTACAATTTTATGACCCAGGTTTATGATCCGAGTTTACGTCACTGTCACGGTTTTGTTTAAACTCACGAGTTTGACAATCTTAGTTAAAACATGTTTTATTGTTTAGAAATGGCGATAGGCAAAACTGTTGGCCATCAAAATAGAAAGCAAATCATCTCCTCTACCTTATGGTCCACTTCCCTTCCACTGTCTTAATCCACCCATTCATTAAATCCAATGGAAAAAAAGAATTCATTTAATGGATGTCACTAATGGTGTGGATTAAGGCAGTGAGAGAATCCACTTCCATCAAAATAGGCCTCCCAGTCTGTAAGCAAATGGGTCTCCACTAAATTGTTCTGACTCTTTAGATGCTTTTAACCTCCTAATGAAGGATTGTGAATTATATCTTGAGATTTTAATCTCTATGAAGATGGGACTGTGGAGCTACACCAGACATATAGGGATATATTATTAGATTTGCTGATTACTTAGCTTGTGAAGGGCACAATGAATTTGCCAAATTCTACGAATTATTCCTAGTCTTTGTATTTCAAGCCTTGGTTTGCTTTCTTAGTACAAATAAGCTTGCCTTTTAAATTCAAATAAAGAAAACGAGCCTTTCTAAAAAAAATGAGCAAAGTCATATATAGTGTTCATAGAAGCGTGATTTTTCAAATTTGGAATCAATTAAAGTAGAAAGGTGATGCTTCTCGCAAGACAAACAAACTATGGAAGCAAAAGAATGGAGTTAGACCAAGTACATGATGCTCTGCTAGATAAGTGGACTACCCTTCATATTCTTGGGGCTACTTTGAATATTAACTACACTTATAGTCCAATAACATGAAAGCTTCAAAGGGGGTTATGTATTCGACTCTTTTTATAACTTCAAACCGTTAATAATTACCCATGATGGTAGCGGTGAGAGATTTATGATAAAGTTTTAAAGAATAGATTTAATTATTTAAAAGTCCGATAATATTTGAGGAGTATACAATAATAAATTTAAATGTAGAAAATGACAAAATGTTTATATTACTCATTTGTCATTAAAATTTTTTGGTAATTTAATTCCTTCCTTGGAATCTCACATTAATTTTTCCTAAAAGAATATTATTGAGACACCATTGAGAAGATCCAGAAAGGCTGAAATAAGCTTTTTGAAGCCATATTTGAAACGAGAGAACGTGATGGAGTGTTTGAAGCATCATTCTTTCTCATTCTGAGATAAAGTTGCTGCCATTTTGTCTAACCTAAAGCCAATGAAATATTTCTCTATTTTGTTTTTGGGCCCATGTGATTGATTAATGGAATCAAAAGTCTGCATAAGAAAAAGAAAACCTCTGCCAAAAGGATTAACCAAGGATGGATTGAGTTCAACTTACTTCTGCATTTATGTTCTGTCTTTTTCAGCTAGTTCTTTTTTATTTTTTTTGAATAGGGTCCCATGAAAAAACTTAATTACTAAGAAGTCCCTATAACAATTGATGAGCATGTAATAACAAATTCCTGAGAAAGAAATGATAACATCACACTTGTCATTTGGATTTCTTGGTAATTAAATTCTTTTCTTAGGACATAATAGCTATTCGTCCTCCTTTTTACCTCTCTTGTTATCATTTATTTTATCTTCTCTTGTGCAATAATATAGAAGCTTTGGTTGGCCAAAAAACAAAAGGATTAAAAAAAAACTCTTGCAAGATGAAGAAACTCTCAGCCTATCATTAGGGCTGAGTAATGGGCGGGCCGGGTCAGCCCATTACCCACCTGTTTATGTTTCAATGGGTACGGGCTAGCCCGTACCCGTTAAGTACCTGAGATAGCCCGGTAATAAATGGGCTGGACATACCCGTCCAAATTTGGGCGGGTAATGGGCAGCCCATTTAACATATGATATTAAAAAAATCCCTAATATTGCAAAGTGTAAAACAATTCATTGCCATACTTTAAGTCCTACAGTACTGCGCTTTTGCATTTAATAAACACATAATACTTATATAACTGTCTGCAATGTACCTTTAAATTTAAATTAAAACATCACATAGTAACATTCACAATCAGAAATTCAGAATTTAAGCCTTAAATCACAACTAAAAAGAGTATTCAAATTTTGAATCTAAAGGAATAAAACTGTTAACAAAAGCCATTCAATAAAAGTATTGGCATCTTTCCATAATCAGTATTCTTAACATGCATCATCCTTACATTTCTATTGAATCTTCGATAAAACCAATAAATAAAAAAAATAAACAAGTGGGTATAGGCAGCCCGAAGGGATACCCATAGCCCGCCCGTTTAATGCTTAAAGGGGCGGGTAATTTGCATGCCCGTTACGGGCCTGTTTTGGGCGGGCCCAAAATGGATAAATTTATTACGGGTGCGAGCGGACTTATCGGATTGTGGGCTCCTTGCTCAGGCCTACCTATCATGAATATATATGGGTCATGGGTTCTAAGAACTCTTATCAAGGGATTGGCATGCTGTTATTTGATATCCATTTTACCCCATCAGCGTGTTTTTTACTTTCTTCCTTAAAGACCAAAGTAATTTTTTCAAACCAGAACCTCTCCATGTATTCATCTAACCATTTTTTCAAGCTTTGAATTAGTCTAAGGTATTTTGTCCAAAAAAAAAAATAGTCTAAGGTATGTTTAGATTAGATTTTGGACAAACCTATTATTTTGGGGATAGAAGATATTCTCCCCGGCTTGTAAAAACCAAAATCACGAGTTTAGGATGGGCGGGGACATGATGATGATAAAATATCCCCATTACCTGCTTTCCAGCGAGGTTTCCTTTGGACCATATCGAAAAGTTAAAGTGGGAAAAAGGAATCTTACGTTGATTTTATTTTTTAACTTTTCTTAAGCTACAATTACTTGATGATGATCAGTGTGTTTGGTGAGCACCCATGAGCTCGATTCACAATCATAAGCTCAATTGACAGTTATAATTTTTTTGAGTGTTTGGAAGGTTTGCAGGCAATTGAGCTTATGTTAAAACTCCGCTCAATTATGAGAAGCTGAAGAAAGAAGCTTTTATTAAAAGCTAATGGTATGTTATGTTAGATTGAGTTGTTTGGAAATTAGTTATATGATATTGGTTTTTCCCATAAAATATTTTTTTAAATAGTATGTAGTATCAAAAATATTTTTTGAATGTTTTTAACCCCTTAAAATATTTTTCTAGTTGTACCCACTACCCAATGTGTTATCAGATTGATTGTAATTTTACACCTAATGTACTTTTTCAGCTCCAAAAATTACTTTAAAATATTTTTTTATGCTTTTTAACCACTTAAAATATTTTTTTAGTGTTTTTAACCTTTAAAATATTTTTTCAGCTGTACCTAATATGTTATCAGACTTATTACAATTTTACCTTTAATGTATTTTTTCAGCTCCAAAAATTACTTTAAAATATTTTTTTGTGCTTTTTAACCACTTAAAATATTTTTTTTAGTATTTTTAACCCTTAAAATATTTTTTCAGCTGTACCTAATGTGTTATCAAACTTATTACAATTTTACCTTTAATGTACTTTTTTAGCTCTAAAAATTATTTTAAAATATTTTTTTGTGCTTTTAACCATTTAAAATAATTTTTCAGTTGTACCCTGTTTTAGTATATTGACTACAATTTTACCTTTAATGTATTTTTTTAAGTAGTAAAGAACACCCAAAACTTAAAAATAAGCCTAATTGTCAATCATTGTTTCTTATCCAACAGTCAATCCAAACATAAATCACAACACACAATCTGATTTTTACCAAAAATAATATTATAACAATTCCAATTGAAACAAGCCAATTACTCATCCCTACTCCAAACTCACACTAAATTTCTTATTTCGCATTATTTGATACCTATTTTCTTAAGCAACATTCGGGGGCATGACGTCCCTACTACTTGCTTTCCAGCGCGGTGCCTTTGGACCATATTCATAAGTTCATAAGTTAAAGTAACTAGAAATTTCAGAATTCTTATTTTTCTTTAATTTATCTGAAAATTAATTATCTTTTATATCATTCTCAGAGAGGACGCCAAAGCGCGTGAGCGAGAGGGAGAGAACTCCCATTTCGGCAAAAAAAAAAAAAACAGAGAGAGGGAGAGAATTCCTCAATCCCCTAATAATTTATAAATCAAATTTAATAATTTGTGTTTCAAATCAAACTTTCATGACAAGTTAAGTTGTGTTATTTATAAACCAAATATATAAGATTTGTACCAAAAGTAATTTTTTTATGACTTTTATTTAATTCATGTAGTTTCATTGTTAAATGGATTTAATGAACATCAACGACAAGACACGATTATTGACAAAAACACAAAATTGTCACTAGAACTAGAAAACCAGATGTCGGCCAAAAAAAGAAAGAAAACCAGAAGTGATTGAGATATCAAAACTTAACTTTAATTAAGAAAATCATTTTCCAAAAAAAAAAAAATCTTTTAATTTTAATTGTTATGTTATAAATCCCTTAACTACTTTCAATGAACGTTTCTAGACTATAAAATATATCGTTGTAACTTTGCAATCTTTTAATTGTAGTCTTAAAACATGTTTCATTGTTTAGAAATGGCGATAGGCAGTTGGCCATCAAAATTGAAAGCAAATCATCTCCTCTACCTTATGGTCCACTTCCCTTCCACTGTCTTAATCCATCCATTCATAAAATCCAATGGAAACAAAGAATTCATTTAATGGATGTCACTAGTGGTGTGGATTAAGGCAGTGAGAGAATCCACTTCCATCAAAATAGGCCTCCCAGTCTGTAAGCAAATGGGTCTCCACCAAATTGTTCTGACTCTTTAGATGCTTTTAACCTCCTAATGAAGGATTGTGAATTATATCTTGAGATTTTAATCTCTATGAAGATTGGACTGTGGAGCTACACCAGACATATAGGGATATATTATTAGATTTGCTGATTACTTAGCTTGTGAAGGGCACAATGAATTTGCCAAATTCTACGAATTATTCCTAGTCTTTGTAAATTTTTTTTTAATCACAATAACTCAAGAAGAGGTTACAATGACACACGTTCATAAGAGAAACGTCAAAATACACTCATCCATGATCAACAACCGCCTTCGGAAAGGAAGGTGGTGGGTGATCAAAGATAACAAAATTTTCAGTACTACTATGAGCCAAACCCGCCAAATAATAGGCAAGAGTATTTTTTTTTTGATACAAACCGGCAAGAGTATTGATCTCCCTTGACACATATTTAAGAAGGACCTGTCAGTCTTTCGATATCCAAAGTCTCGCATCTTCAATCACTTCTTTGAACAGGTGATCCATATGAGAGCCTCTTGTAAGTAAGTTCACGGCCTCCAGACAGTCTGTGAAAACAATGATATTCTTTAAATTCTTACTCCAGCATATCTGAAGCCTCTGTATAATTGCAATGATCTTGGCCACCACAGGGGGCACTTGAATAAGCCGACTGATATATCCACAAATTCAACTTCCATCTTCATCTTTGATAGCTCCAGCACAGCCCGTCATGCCCAATTCCAAGACCAAGCCATCTGTCTCCAAAGTAGCAAAGCCAGGTCTTCCCCTTATTCCTAGTCTTTGTATTTCAAGCCTTGGTTTGCTTTTTTAATACAAATAAGCTTGCCTTTTTAATTCAAATAAAGAAAACGAGCCTTTCTAAAAAAAAAATGAGCAAAGTCATATATAGTGTTCATAGAAGCGTGATTCATCAAATTTGGAATCAATTAAAGGAGAAAGGTGATGCTTCTCGCAAGGCAAACAAACTATGGAAGCAAAAGAATGGAGTTAGACCAAGTACATGACGCTCTGCTAAATAAGTGCACTACCCTTCATAGTCTTGGGGATCCTTTGAATATTGGCTACACTTATAGTCCAATAACAAGAAAGTTTCCTAATAAGGGAGGTTATGTGTTGGACTCTGTTTATAACTTCAAACCGTTAATAATTACCCATGTGGTAGTGGTGAGAGATTTATGATAAAGTTTTAAGGAATATATTTAATTATTCAAAAGTCCAATAACAACTGAGGAGTATACAATAATAAATTTAAGTGTAAAAAATGATAAAATATTTATACTACTCATTTATCATTAGAACTTTTTGATAATTTAATTCCTTTCTTGAAATCTCACATTAATTTTTCCTAAAAGAATATTAGCGAGACACCATTGAGAACATCGAGAAAGGCTGAAATAAGCTTTTTGAAGCCATATTTGAAACGAGAGAACGTGATGGAGTGTTTGAAGCATCATTCTTTCTCGTCCTAACATAAAGTTGCTGCCATTTTGTCTGACCTAAAGCCAATGAAATATTTCCTTCTCTATTTTGTTTTTGGTCCCATGTGATTGATTAATGGAATCAAAAGTCTGCATAAGAAAAAGAAAACCTCTGCTAAAAGGATTAGCAAAGGATGGATTGAGTTCAACTTAGTTCTGTGTTTATGTTTTGTCTTTTTGAGTTGGTTCTTTTTTTTTTGGAGAATTATAATGGGGTCTCAAGAAAGGAACTTAATTACTAAAAAGTCCCTATAATGATTGATGAGCATGCAATAACAAATTCTTGAGTAAGAAATAATAAGTTAATAACACCTCACTTATCATTGGGATTTCTTGATAATTAAGTCATTTTCTTACGACATAATAACTATTCCTCCTCCTTTTTACCTCTCTTGTTATCATATATTTTATCTTCTCTTATGCAATAATATTGAAGCTTTTGTTGGCCAAAAAACAAAAAGATTAAAAAAAAAAAAACTCTTGCAAGAGGAAGAAACTCTCAGCCTATCATGAATACATATGGCTCATGGGTTCTAAGAACTCTTACCAAGGGATTGGCATGCTGTTATTTGATATCCATTTTACCCCATCAGCATGTTTTTTACTTTCTTTCTTAGAGACCAAAGTAATTTTTTCAAACCAGAACCTCTCCATGTATTCATCTAACCATTTTTTCAAGCTTTGAATTAGTCTAAGGTATGTTTAGATTAGATTTTGGACAAACCTATTATTTTGGGGATAAAAGATATTCTCCCCGGCTTGTAAAAACCAAAATCACGAGTTTAGGAGGGCGTTTCTACTATTCTGCTTATAAAACCTTGGTTGGGGCCAAAAACTTGATTTTGAAAGTTATACCAAACAGGTTAGTGAACTCCAAGCCAGGGCAAGTCATTAATTTTGAATGTTAACATTATCCCTAGCAGATAAATTTTTTCGGTTTTAAACATAAAACCTCAACTTCTTTTACCTCACAATTATTATTTTTTCAAACTACCCCTATTAATGGTACACATAAGATAGTATCTGATGTAAAGAATAAAAAAAAAGCACTTTAAAAACAAGGAAATACATATTTTTTTTAATAACTAACTTAGCTAATTTTCTTAATTAAATTAATCAACTCCTACGTTTAAGAGGAGGAAGTACATTTTTTGGATATTAAAGCATTATTGTCAATGCTTAGGATTTTTCAAGAAATAGATAGCGAGTTAGACAAATTTTTATTAGTGTTAGCTAAATAATGTTAGGGTTTGTAATCTTAAACATAAATAAAAATCCCGTTTAACTAAAACTGAAGGTGATAACAGATAATTTAGTAATCACTCTAAAAAAAAGTTTGCGCGAATCGATACTTAAATAAAAGTATGGATGATTTAATAGAAATACAAATGCAAAATATTTAATCCAAAAGAACGTAAATATAAGAAATAGTGTCACTGAACATAAACACATGCACAGAAATACAGTTTAATTTATCATTTTTTTTTTTGCTTTCTAAAATATGAAATCAAATTATTGAAAAGGTTGAAGGAATGCGTTTGGGGCCCTGACAATGATGATGATGTCCCCATTACATGCTTTCCAGCGAGGCTGCGTTTGGAGTTTGGACCACATTCAAAAGTTAAAGTGTGAACGTGGAAAGAATCAAGAAAGTTCCCCCTCCTTCCCAATCAGGTAGCGACTATTTCTGGTGGAGGAAATCTTCGGATGGAAATTTCAGCGTCAAATCGGCTTATTCCATGATCTACTCGTCGTTTGAAGAATCCCCCGATCATTTCTGGCAAAGTATCTGGAGATGGCCTATTCCGGAGAAAGTTAAATTCTTTATGTGGCAACTGTTCCAGGAAAGAGTTCCTACGAACTCAGTTCGCGCTAGGAGAGACGTGAGGATAAACACTGAGTGTCCTTTCGAGTGCAACTGTGAGGAAACAGCAATACACGCTTTGAGAGATTGCGAATTCGCAACTTCTGTTTGGCTTTCTTGCATTAACCCTATTTATTATTCTGCTTTTTTTTCTGGTAACTTACAGGATTGGATCAACTGGAATATGCAGCACTCTGCAGGTGACCGGAAGATGTCCAAATGGCCCTGGCTTAGGGTTTTTGGTTCAATATGCTGGCTCATTTGGAAAAACAGATGCAAAAGAGCGTTCGAGGGAACCAGCGACCTCACACAACAACTTCTCCACCGAGGTCTACATTTTCTTCACGAAAGTATAGAGGATGGCCGTCTCAGACACAAGATTTTCAGAGTGCCAGAGAGAGACACGGCAAGATGGAATGCTCCACCGCCGGGGTTTGTCAGGATTGATGTAGATGCCGCGGTTGACGAGAACAGAAACTCTGCAGTTGGAGGAGTGATTCGTGACAGCTCCGGAGCCTGGATTTGCGGTTTCCAACAGAACTTAGGATTCTCATTTGGTTCGACAGCTACCGAGGTTCAAGCTATCAAAACGGGCCTCCTGATTTGTCAAAGCATGAATCTCAAGAAGATCAAGCTGCACACAGACTCAACAGAAGCCATTCGATTGTTACTCCAGCTAGGAGGGCAATACCATCCCCTCCAGACCGAGCTAGAGGAAGCAAGGCATCTGATTTACAAGAATTGGGACCTAGAGATTACTCACACTCACCGAGAAGCTATGAGGTGTGCTGATGCCCTGGCGCGGGATGCCCAACTTTTGGCAAATGATTTATCTTTTTTGGAACATCCTCCTGATTTTTGTTCGATCCAATTGTTAGCTGACCTCAGCTAAAGGAATTGGGTCTTCCTTGTACTGCCTGTCTTCAGGTCCATTGTAATTGGCCAGTAATGGCCCCAAGAGTTTCTCTCTTGTCATTTCTATCCAAAAAAAAAAAAAAAAAAAAAAGTTAAAGTGTGAAAAAGAATCTTATTCTGATATGACTTTTTTTCCCTAAAGTCACAATTATTTGATAATATTTTACTATTCTTCATTTGCATTATTTGGGGACATGATGTCCGTATTAATTTTAGGGGTGAGTATCAGTTTTTCGGTAAAAACCGAACTACCGAAATAAAGAAAATTCTGAAACTAAAACTGAACAATTGAAATAATCAAAATTATTGGGTTCGGTTTTGGTTTTGTAAGAAAAAACTGAAATTTTTTTAGCTTTTATTTTTGACTTCAAATATCTGAATTTTCAATCAGCAAAAATTAATACAAATTATAAAATTGAATAACCTCGTCAAGATCTAAAGAAAGATGATATAAAACAAAGTATAAACAACATATTATATATATAATCAATGTAGTTTGGAGTACCCAATATTCCAATAATGGAACCAAAAATAGGAAGGTTTTTTAGAGATGCAAAATAATTGTATTCAAAATTACTTAATCTAAAGAAAGCATAACAAAAGTTCAAAAAGATGAATATCTAATGATATATAATTCTTTGTCTTGTATGTGGTTTTTCGGTGGTGGTATACTCTTTTAATATTTTCTATTTTTCGATTTAAACCAAATTTTTTTTAAAAAAACCGAACCGAACTAAAAAATCGAAGAAAACCGAACGAAAAAAACCGAACATGCACCGAACACCGAAAAAACCGAACCAAAAAACCGAAATTGATTCGATTCGATCTTTGATTTCGGTTCGGTTTTACACATCTCTAACTAACTTTACAGCGAGGGTGCCTTTGGACCACACTGAAAAGTTAAGCAGGAATCTTGGTATTTTTACTTTTCATGGAACAAATCTCAAAAACATAAAATTATTACAGTCCTTTCTCACTTGTCAGTCTCACCATCACTTTTACTCTGTCTTGTTTAGTTTTTGAATAGACATAAAATTAATTTATTACTTGTACCATTTTTTCTGACATTCACACTGTTCGAAGCATGGAAAGTGAAAACTTATTAACTAAAAATATATTTTCTTTAGATAAAAAAACAACGGACTTCTCCTTTTTTATTTTTTGGTACCAAATAGTCGCATAAGGGACAATTTTTTAAGTTTATTATTCATTTATACTTTTTCATCTTTTTATTGTTATTTTTATCTAAATTAATTAATATATAATTAAATATATGTGTTTTTTACTTTATTACTATTGATAACTTAGAGCACATACATTACTAATTATACTTGTATCATTCCATATGTGTATGATATATATTTTTAATTTAATTGTTAAGTCATTAATCGGACCCTTTTGACCGTTTAAACCATGACTCACTGATCTTTCTAAATGGATGTGCGGTTCCACTTTTAAAATATTGCTTTTCTTAAGCAAAAATTATTTGACATTTAAAAATTCTTATTTTTCTTTAATTTATCTCAAAAATTAGTTACCTTTTATTTCTTCCTCAAAAGTGACAACAAAGCGTGTGAGGGGAGAGAGAATTCCCTAATAATTTACAAATCAAATTTAATATTTTATGTTTCAAATCATACTTTCATAACAAGTTGTCAAATATATAAGATTTGTAAAAAAATTAATTTTTTATGACTTGTATTTATTTATTTTTTTACATGAAATCTGTACATAATTTTCTCAAGAAATAATGGGAAAAAAAGAAGAAACAAAGAAATCAGAAAAAGCAAAAAGGAAAAGATGAGACATGAAAGGGACAGTTTTATATTTTCATTTATCTATTAATGATAAGACACGATTGCTTTTTTTTTTTGGTCTTTTTTTTTTGTCAAAAAAGACATGATTGTTGACATAAACACAAAATTGTCACCATAATGAATTTGAAAATCAGATGTGATTAATTTAAGAAAACTTAACTTTAATCACCGACTATATGCTTTGAACTTTGGAAAAAAATCTACTCTAAATTTTATAATCATCAAAACATGAGAATATGATATCACTGTTCTTTCATTTTTTTTTTATGGCCGGAAAAACCTTGATGCAAAAAATTAGTACTAGAGAGACTTATTCCCCTTTAATATATGCTCTAACATAATGTGAAAGAATTATGGATAAATCAGAAAGAATATCTATCAAAACATTAAACTGAAATATATTACTACCTCCATTGCACTACAAACTTTGTCCTATATTTAGGACCGGAGGGAGTAACACTTTGAGGTATACGCAAGTTCATTCATAAGTTCAGTTTCAAAAGCAAAAGCACAAGTCATATAGAAATGAAAAATCAAAGATATAATAAAAGATGCACCATTACCATTGAATGATGCATTTTCCCTAATTTGCTTTTTCAAATTTAAATTTAACGCTTTTAGGTATATTTTCCTTCAATATTTTTCTTAATAAGTTGATGGGGCATATTAAGGAGTTTTTGTCTTAAAGTAGTGATGATAAAATAGTCGATTGGTTACCTAGGAGGCTGATGAGCTTGCAAAAAGGGCTATTGCATGCTCCCCTAAGCTTCACTTTACGTCCCCTCTTGGCGGTTCTTCTATGGTTGTCCAGCAGAGTAGTGGTTTTATTTCCATTGTATCAAAAAAAAAAATAGTAATTTAGGAAAATCATCTTATATTTATTATAAATACTAACTTATCTGATTTTTTAACCTTACCAAATTAATCAACTTATTTTTATATTAAAAAGGGAGCTAGTAAGCGACAATTCATATATCCCACCATTGATCAGTAGCCAGTAGGTGTCGTCCATTTTCATTTCTTTGGACCCAAAACATGTGCAATCCGCCAACAGTCATCGGGTTTAGGATTGGGACCCCGTGCCCAACCCTCTGAGCCAACCCTTTTTTTGAGGTTACGGACCTATTTTGCTGATTTCCTTTCAATATTTCAACATCCATTCCATAAGTTAAAAAGCGATCCCATCATTTTTAATTAATTATTCAAAAGTGACAAGGATTTAAAATTGAAATTTCAGAATCTTGTTTTACATTAACTTTGTGATGTATATCCTAATTCTAATAAGTTCTTAGGACGCAACTAGCGTCAATTTAAGCTTTGTATAATTAAAACGAAAAGATAAAACTGTCATTTTGACTAATTTTTTTATTAATTTGATAGTAAAACATTATTGTCAATGCTTGGGATTTTCCAAGAAATAGATTGCAAGTTAGACAAATTGTGATTAGTGTTAGCTAAATAATGTTAGGGTTTGTAATCTTCAACATAAATAAAAACCCCTTTTAACTAAAACTGAAGATGAGAACAGATAATTTATTAATCATTCTAAAACAAAGCTTGCGCGAATCAATACTGAAATAAAAGTATGGATGATTTAATAGAAATAAAAATGAAAAATATTTAATCCAAAAGAGCGTAAATATAAGAAATAGTGTCAGTGAACATAAACACATGCACAGAAACAGAGTTTAATTTATCATCTAATTTTACAGGCAAAAAAAAAATTATCATCTAATTTTTTTTTGCTTTGTAAAATACAGGGTTATGGAAACCGGACTGGACCGGCTGGTCTAGCCCAGAAACTGGCGAACCGGCCGGTAGACTGGTCCTTTTTCTTTCAAATTTTCGCCTAGCACAAAGAAAATGGAGGGAAAAATGATCCTTGGAATTAAACATGCCAAGTGTCATTATCATATGAAGAGGGGATTAGTTTATAATTGATTAAGAAGAGCACATGTCTAATTGCATTAAAATAATGCTATATGGACATAGTAATCATGATTAATCATGACAATGGTATGCCACTTGAGTGCATGGTTGGATTAGTTGAAGGAAAGCAATTTGGCTAGTGGAGCATAAGAGGGGGACGGTTTTTAGCTAACCAAAGGGAGAAGAAAACTAGTTCAATGCTAATAGAAGCCTAATGGAGCAATTATGACAGAAATGTGGAGGAGGTGTGGATTGTGACAAGTGTCACCATAATATCCCTTGATGAAATCATGTGGTGTAGGATGGAGGGAGACATTTTATGAAGCACTCTTCCTTCCTCTTCCCTTACTCATTTCGGCCAGCCAAGAGAAAGAAGAGAGAGAGGGAGCTTTGAAGACATTAGGTGCTAGAGAGAAGGAAAGAGAGAAAACTTAAGGTAAGATATTGTTTCTTAAGCATTTTCTTGTAAGCTTCCATGAAAAAACCTTCTCTAAATCTTTCTCTTCATGGAATTCATGGTGTTGAAGACACATTTTGAGTTCAAGGAGAGAGAGGAGAGGACGCCTAGAGAGAGAAAATCCAAGAACTCAAGAGGTAACTTCACAAAACTCAAACACATACAAGTATGTTGTTATTATTGAAGTTTATTATTGATTTTGGTGGTTTTTATCAAGTTTGTAAATTTGAAAATATGAAATTATTATTTCACGACCAAAAGGATTTAAAGACACATTATTATTATTCATTGTAAAACAAAGTCTTCTTTTTAAGGTAAGTAGTACTAAACCGCGGTTCCAAAAGTTTTTTTTGTAAATTGAGATAAAACTCCTCTCATATATTTATCTTATAAATTATAAAAATTATTCTTTAAAAATTATTTCAAACACATGTTAAATTTTTTTTTGCGCCGCAGTGGTAGCTTTTACCACAGTAAAGAGTCTCATCCAACTTTCCCAGGTAAAGTAAAGGGGTTCAAAGTTTCAAACTTGTCATGTAGCAGGGAGAGATATGTAGTGGAGGATGCTGCAAAAAAGGAAACTTTTTTGGAAAAATTCTAAAAAACTACACTCAAAATATACAAAGGACAAATCAGTACAATGAAATTCGGAAATGACAAATCAGGCGGGTGTCAGAAAAAGGAGGAATCTGTCCTTTTGAAATTTCGGCCAAATTACGAAAATGCCCTTCATGCACACTTCAGAATAACAACATGATCATCGGAATTAACACCTTCGGATTCGGTATTAACACTTCACAAGTTTCAGGGCCAATAACAACACTCACTTCGCCATTAACACCTCATGATTCGCCATTAACAACTCCGATGTTGTTATTGCGACTGAGGGCTGAAGGGCATTTTCGTAATTTGGCCGAAATTTCAAAAGGACAGATTCCTCCTTTTTCTGACACCCGCCTGATTTGTCATTTCTGAATTTCGTTGTACTGATTTGTCCTTTGTATATTTTGAGTGTAGTTTTTTGGAATTTTCCCAACTTTTTTTGAAAAAGGAGTAAACAAATACAAAAAAAAAAAAAAGCCTCTATTCCAACTTACATTGCATCAAACATGAATGATGGGCATTCCAAAGGGACCTGCATCTGTACGATGATTTAACTTCAAACTAATGGATCGCCACAATAATTCAGATGCTTTTCATTTCTTTCACTAACATTGATTGATGATACTATCATACTCCCTTCAATTCTTAATATAACAGCTTGTTGATTTTTTTTAGAGATTAAAAAAGCTAAATAAATTATTTAATCATAGTGTATGTTATAATATATCATTAGATTATATATTAGTTTATAAGTCTGACAAATTAGTTTAAAGAAAGAATAAATATAAATATTTTAATATAATATATTTAACTTTCTTAATATCTTCAAATACATAAACTAGCTTTTATATTGATACATTGTTATAAATAAATGTGTAAGCATAACAACAACAAAAGCATCCTCTTCCTTTATCTTCTGGGACTGATGTGCACACAGCAAGTAACAAAACAAGAACGTCCTTCTCCTTTTCCAGTACCACAATTACACAGCAGACAAAAACCTAAATTACAATTTAATTATTTCTTTGTTTTATTTTATGAAATGGGATTTACTTTTGGAAAAAGTTCACTGCATCCTCCTAGCCATTTAATACCAATTAACCTCTAAATTTTTTAAAACTTTGCTGTAACTTTTAGGGCTAAACTGAAATTAAGTTTTTTTTTTGTTGAAAAAATATTTATACCCTTGTCTTATAGATTGCCGAGATTGTCTTATAAATTCCTCATGTATCTTATAAATACCCATATTCAACTTATAAATTCTCACATATATCTTATAAATAATCATATATGATTTGTAAAGTAAGGACATAATTATCTTTTCACTCACAAATTTTAATTTCAGTTTAGCCTTAAGGCTTTATTTGGTTGGAGGTTAGGTTAGGTTGGGGTGGGGTTGATTTTGTTTGGTTGGAGGTTAGGTTAGGTTGGGGTAGGTTGGGGGTAAAAAAGTGGTGTTTGGTTGGAAGGAGGTTAGGTTAGGTGTTGGATATTTTTTTGTCTTCTAGTAGTAACCTAACCTAGGTTGTGAACCCTCCAAAATTGGGGTTTTTTCTAGGTAAGAGAATATTTGTCTTCAATTGTGACTAAATTGCCCATGATAATTTTTTAAAATTCCAACACTGCCCTCCCCTTTAAAACTTGACCTCCTGATTCAACGAACTTTCTAAATAATAATAATTTTATAAATAATTATTTATATGCTTACACGAATAATTATTTTATAAATAATAATTTTATATAAATAATTATTATTAATAAATACATTATAAAAGAAGAAGGAAAATATGTAGAAGGGCATTTTAACCTCCTTTAACCTAACTTAACTTAAATAAACCTCACTTAACCTAACCTTCATTGAACCAAACAACATTATAACCTCTTATAACCTAACTTAAGTAAATCTCATTTAACCTAAGCTTCGTTGAACCAAACAAAGTCTTAGGATATATAGTAAAATTTCAAAAACTTTTGAGACTATTTGATATTAAATGGTTACAGTACACTGAAATTTTCCCATTACTTTTTTTTGGTCCCGATTATTTTGCTTTAATTATTGGGTCAGCGCAGAGTAGCCCTATGGTCATACCTGACAAAATTTGAGGCCCTGTTTTGCAGAGTCACAACTTTTACCAATGCTTTAGTTCAGAGTTCAGAAACAGACGTGCGACCATCATAACTTTCACTGCTGTTATTCAATAAATTTTTGGAACCAATTAAGATCTCCCAAGACCAACCCACCTGAATCTTATGCTACTTGTGTTATATAACTGACAAACAAACACCTCATGGACTGAAGGCAATTAATTATCATGATTCCAAACTTCTGAAAATTTGAAGAAAATAAAGTATTTTCTTTTATTCTGAACTTAATTGAAAATGGATGACTAACTTGGAGGAGAAACGTTGGTTCCATGAATGACAAAAGATCTAAAACATAAATGCTCCCTGCGATCTTAAATATAGGAATTAATTAACTAATTTGTATAGATTAAGTTAGTTACATTAGTCATTTATAAAAATATTTCCTGATTTTCCTAAAATATACTACTGCATTTGAATTATTCCTGCATTTCATCATTGTTTTGAAGGGGAACTAATAGAGTAGTTTAGAAAAAAAATTAATAAATATAAAAAACAAAACAGATTAAGGTCTTGCATGTTTTTTGATAAATGATCAAGGTGTTACATTTAGGATTAGAATAAACCTTCTAACTATTACATTTATGACTAGATGGTGTAGAAGAAAAATGCATTGCATAATTTTTCTCTTTATTTCTAAGGGGTCTTAGCAATTGGTGTCACTTTTTTATGCTAATATGAATTCGATTCTCACAAGAATACTCTAAGCATAAAAATCTTGAAAGTATAAGTAAAGAAGAGGCATATCTTCAAGAGCATATTTGATAATGTGTTGTCTGCGTTTAGGCCAGAAAACACACATTATCATTAGATTTTCTAAACCACTTGGGGAAGAGACAATCCAAGCAAAGTCCAAAAATGCCCCGCGAAGAAAGATTCCCCTTTTACTCCTTATTAGACTTTCTAATAGTCTTAATAATGTGAATAAATTAAACACACCAATTATTTCATTATGTTGATTGATTTCTCATAAGCTGTCACAATTAATTCCATTTTCCCCGTAGGAACTCTAACGGGTTGTTTGTTTTGTGGGGAGGGAAAGTGAGCAAAGGGAAATTTTTTTTAAGTAAGATTTATAAAAATTAGAGCTGGATTAAATATTTTTAATTAATTTTTCATATTCTTTTATCTTACATCTTGTCTTTATTAAAATTTTGTAACCCCATTTCTCCAATTTTTTTAAATTCAACTCATAAAAATTTCTCCTCACCTCCTCTTCTAATCCCTATGAAAAGAACAGAGGACACTTAAAATTATTTTTTCCCAAAAAGGAAGTCATGTTGTTGAAAGACGAATATATTCAGCATTCATGTGGGTAAGATTACCAAAGGAATAATTCATACGCATGCAGTGAATGACATGGTGATGTGACAAGTTGAGGTATAAGAACAACGGTAAAGGTTCATAGAGTAAAGGCTTGATGAGTGTTATTCTCCAGTGGAAGCCTTGATGAGTAGTCACTTGAAGATAGAAAAGGCTTTTAATTTGGCAACTGCATGGTGGTGGGATTTGAATTTTTTTGATAACTAATAGTAATATTCGTAGATAAAATGATGAAGCTAACACATCAAGATCTTATCTATTATGCAATATGATCAAGTAGCAATGCAAGGACTGAAACTTCAGCGCTAAATGTGAAACTAACTGTTCTTTCAATTGCAAATTGCTTGTGTTTTGCGAGCAACAAGTTAATGAGTACGAAGGAGGATATATATATATATATATATATAAAGTTGATTTGTTAACTGAAATGCATGTTTAGGAAGAATTGTCTCAACTTGAAAGGGATACTTGGTATTGATAAAAAAAAGGGATACTTGACAAAAATGAGTGCGAATGCCCCACATGAGGCAAGTGACATGTAATTTTTCTAACATAGAATTGGCAGTCTACTATATTTATTGGTTGATTAAGAGATGTTTTTTTTAAAAAACATAATAATACCAGTATATGATATTTGGTACTAAAGGACTAACGTAAATACAAATATCATTGAATAGAACAAATTTACCATCATTTTAGTTTTAGTTCCTCAAGTTTCAAATCATTGTTTTTTTTCCCTTCTAAAGGCAAAATAGTCTAGATTTTTATTGAGTTATAAGAACCACCATTTTTAATTAAATAAAACCACAACCTATGACTTGAAACTTGAAGAACCGATATCAAAATGAGGACAAACTTGATAGAACAAAAATTATACTAACCCTTGAATTAACAAAACTATTTTCAAGAATTAAAAACAGGGGGAAGAATGTCGCTTTACAGATGAAGAGAACAAATATGCTCATCTATATTTTGAAAGTCTTCTTTCCGTTATCTTCAGTTTTTTGTGGGATATACTGCCTAATACCCAAGCTAATCTTGAAGCATCATATGGAAGAATTGGTTCAACCTGAGGCAGTTTTCAGCAGTTCTTCCCAGGTGGCTAGTTTTTCCCTAGGTTTGTTCATTGTACTTCTACGTCTCTTTTCTTCAGACTCTATCTTCTCCCAATCACTGAATGAAACTGTTTTCACATTTCTATCATGTAGGAGCTGACGAAGACCCTCTCTGCCTTGTTTTGGCAAGGTTGACGACGGCAATACCAAAACCCCTTTATTAAGGTTTTCCGATATGCTCGAAACCTGTCATGTTAATTGTCAGCCAAAATACGTAACTACCAGTCACACTCATCCATATTCCATATGAAAGAAATGCAACTAGCTTGGGTCAGAGCAATTATATATGACCTCTCAGTCAACTAGTTTCAGTTCTCATCACAATAATAAGCATCAAGAACCATTCATGAGGGTGAAATCTGCATTAGTTCAACTAAAATTTCAACAGTCTAAATTTAAGATTTTCAGCTAAGGATGTTTAAATCAAAAAATCATTTTTTAACAAAATGGCAGTTAAGAATTTTTTTTTTTTTAAATTCTATACACATTAAAAAAAATTGAAAAAGAGTAGAAGTAAAAAAAAAAATCAATTTAAACCATCAAAATTAGATTCGAACGGCTTGCAATAGTAAATAGCTCTTAGGGCTCATCATTGCGATGAGCGCTAAAACTGGTTCCCTCATGGACCTAGCAGCTCATTTTACAATATAACTTGGCATACGTTTTCATATAATTATATTTCCAGTCCTTTCAACATCAGGCGAAGGAAAAAATAGGTAAGAATCTAACTAATTAGAATCCCAATCATCCACAGTATTTCAGACTCAAATCCTTGATACTTTTCAAGCAAAATTGTCATATTTAACTGTTTGTGAACTCCCTAGGAACTAATAAGCTATAGTTTGGCGGGTTTTGCTATCATCCATATTGCTGACGAGTCACTAGCTTCCTAAGAACAGCATGATTATAGAAAGCAAGCTTACAGTTTCGTCAGCACAATAAAGGTTTGTGGCAATAATTCCAGTTGGTCCTCTCTTAAGCCAACCACAAACATACAAGCCCTCCTCACGTAATGTCGAATTCCCTGAAGCATCACTCAGCACTCGACCTTCATTATTTGGAACTCTGCCTGAAAATTAGCAACCACATATTGATGAGAGAAAGGAGAATAAAAATACCCAGAATATGAAAATAAAAAGGGACTTGGAATTCAGCACTTCATCATTGATCCGCATAACTCCTCTCAAGTCAGATTGTAAGTTATATATGTTAGCTAGTTAATATTCTAACTACTCCAACCATCAGAACAAAACATAACAATAACTACTAAGAACTATAACAGCTTATCATCCACTTCCATAATACTCGTAATACATGAAAGGATAAGAAGACAAAATGCCCAGGGGAAAAGGATAGGGACTAGAGAATATACATACTAGATGAAAGTATAAAAGACACTGACCCCTCAAAATCTATATTAATACTCTGACTGCAAAAGACACTGGCAAAATTTACCCTTGGGTGCCCTAAAGGCTACAAGTAATGCTTTTCATAATTTCCTAAAAAATCTAAACATATATACAAGTGCATATATTTTCTTGAAGTGCCTGAAAATACCAAAGCTGCAGTAACTACGATTCTCAAACCAGCCATCAAACGAGTTTAGACCATAGTTGAACCAGTCGTGATTAAACTAATATATTTTAAGTAATATAGATTAAATTAAAATATTATATAACAACAACAAATAGACCACAGTGGATTTTTTCCGTCAAGGTGTATCCAAGCATCACTCTGCTGTCTTTCAAACAACTTCCAATCAACTAGCAAGTCTATTAATACATCACAATGGATCAGAAAATAATGCTGCACAAAAGTCAGTGCAGACAACTATAAGAAAAATAAATTTGATCGGTAACAATAACATAAATCGTGTTATTTTGTTAACTTTTTTCTTCTCCTCCTGATAAACCAAAGAATGTTTTTAGGAAGGAAAAAAAAATGAGAACCAACTTCTAAATTTGTTATTGATCTCCAAATATAACTTCCCCAAAAACACATGATTTAGAAGAAACCAGAGATGATTCAGAGTAAAACATAAAATAGGAAATTAGCACAAAGAGTATGAAATGCAAATTATTTGTTCACCTTTCTGATTATCAAAAGGTAAGCCATGAACAGGTATTGATCTGTAACCAATGCTCTTAAGTACCAACCTACAAAACACCAGTATAGGCAGTGGACTCAGCATTGAATCTCAACATTTTGTAAAATCACAATCGAAATAAATATCTTTCCAGGGAGGCTGCAATCATTCATTTATACAATTCCATCTCTATCTCTGCAAAATGCAGTTGACGAATTAACAATAATTCTTAACACAAGAAAAGATTATTGTGGACTCATGTTCATTAGTGTTTACCAAATGTCCCAATCTTCAAAAATAATTTATATTTAACCAGATTTAGAAATTAAAGAAGCATATAAATCCCCCATTTGTTTGACAAGACCCTTTTTTAATGCTAAAAGAAACTATGCTAAATTATATTTACTAGTCATTCATTATTACATTGATGCAGCGATGATGATGCTAAGTTTACCAGTAACAAGTTACAACAAAAATATGAACAATATAAAAAATACCTTGTAGCACTGTCTTTTCAAAGCACACACTTGAAACGTAGCCAATTCTATCTTTTGACTCCTGAAAGCTATCTGGCTTACGGAAAAAGACAAAATGGAGTTCACGTTGATTCAGACCAGCATGTGCAGGCTTTGAAGTAGCTGCCTTAGAGATAGCAATTCATAAACTCTTCTCTGTATACGGCTACACTTTAATTCTTCCTTTGCAGAGAGACAGCATCAGGCACAGATAATACCAATGAAAGAAATTCAGGTAAAAAAGAACAAGTATAATAGTTTTCAAAAGGAAAAACAAACAAGGAAGTACATTTAAAGAAAATTACCACTAAATAGAAAGGAGAAACTATTTATGGAATTAACCATACTTGCAAATATTGAAGAGACTTATCATCATAGGATTCTTAAAAACAGAAATAATGATAGTGATAGTGATAGTGATAAATATATGCGCATGTAGTTATAGCTAGTACATATAGCAAATATAAGTAATGCCACCGTCATAAATTAGGAAACAACTTGGAAGCACCCTATACCTCATCTGCCGGAGTTAGAAGTAGATCAGTTTCCTGAATTTTAATATCAAGATTATGAATACCTGTAAAAAGATGCCAGACCTTCCATTAGTTTCATGGATGCAAGAGACTGAAATGGTATACAACTTATAGTTCATGACCTATAAAGTACAGTTGCTTCAAGAGTGTACCCCTATTATTGAGTGTGATGCCAGTGCACATACTTTTTTGGTGCTCTTAAAGCATGTTTGGTTTCACTTGGTTGTAATGGTTTCCAACATGAAACAAAACATGCATTTAGGCACTCCAAAGTAAGTATCATCCATTATTTTCTCTCCCTTTAATTAAGTTTAGTTTGGATACACCTTGGAGAAATTGTTTGTATCACTACAAAATTAAATGTTACCTTTTAGAAAGTTATTCAAACTTTGAGATTAATATTCAAAAACTGAAATAGAATTCCTTGCAGTACTACATGTGTTCCACACGCATGTGTGTGTGAGCGTTTGTGAGTGAGTGAGTGCGCGCGCACCTGTGCATGTCTGTGAGTGAGAGAGAGAGAGAGAGAGAGAGAGCAACAAGACCTAGCATAGTAAATATGGATCCTGTTTTGAGAGGGTCATTATCTTTTTTTGGTAATCTATATATATACACTTCAACAAATTGACCATATCGCATCCACATGCAAATAGTTCATGACTAATTAAACAAATACTAAACTATAACAAAAAAGCATTAGTAATCATTTGGATTAAAACCAAAGCCAGGGCCAAGAAACATGACCAAGATTGCCATTTTCAGTTCAACCTCAAATCTTTAAGGTCTGGAATGTTTCAAAATCAAAACCAATGAGTTAAGATTAATAAAAACCAGATGAAAAACCAATGAGCAAGTCAAATGGGAAATGGAGACTCGACTGATAAGGTTATCACTAAACAGCAGGTGAGTTGAGGAGCAGTAGCTTTCAAACGAAATTTTTTAAGTCTGATTAATAATAGCATTATGGGGTAAATGACAAACCAATCAGCAAATTACAAGGTCCAAATATTCCCCCTATGGAAAGAGTTCTGCAGAAGAACAAACATGTATAAGAAAAACGAAAAGTTCATCTGAAATTGGCATGTAAAAGAAAATGCGGAAGTTACCAAAAACTTCGCGTAGTTCTTTAGCAGTACAAGCTGCTTGGGCAGGACCACATCTTCCAACCAAATAGACCTTCCTGCAATGAACCTCATATTACATACATACATCATACAATAGAAATAAGATTATCAGGCACCTTCAGATTAAGTGATGACAAACCTGATAGTGCTCTCCTCTAGAGCAGCCAAAGCATGACTAGAAATATCAGTCGTTCCAACTCAGTTGTAAGCGGTAAAAGGATACGTGCAACATCAAGAGCAACATTTCCCTGAAATTAAATGAGATCATTGACCTAGAAAGCCTCAACAACCCAAGATGAGCCTACGTAATGGAGAATGGGAAAAGAATATTACAAGAGATTTAGTAATTAATTTATGTATAAAAAAAACAGTAATTAATTTTAAAGTCTAAATTAGGGCTTATATTTTCATTTTGTCAATCATCTTTTTATTTTTGAATTAATTTATCTTATCAGAGTTACCTGACCAAGAATTACAGCTGTATCCGTGCTTTTCAAGTCTGGGTCAAAATTTCTTGCATTTGGATGCCCATTATACCACCAAACAAATGCTCTGGCAGAGTGTATCCCATTCAAATTCGGAGAACAGAATAAGCAAGTATTAGGAATATGTTAAAAGTAAATCAAGGTCTAAAGTAAATAGCTAACACATAACTATGACTTGACAAATAGGCATCAACCCATCACTTATACCTAAAAGATAATCCTAGTGACAACAACAGCAACAAGTCTTATCCCACTAGGTGGGGAGCGGTCACATGGATTGCACGGCGCCATTGTGCTATATCAACGACCAAATCTTTAGATAGATTGTTAATCAAAAGATTTCGCTCAATAACTTCATAAAAGAGAATCCCAGTGAAACAAGAAAAATTCTACCAGAGCATTACTATACAAGAAAAAGCAAATAAACAGTTGAAGCATACTTCTCCAGAAATTCCAAGGCTTCTATCACTTTCAGCACCATATGCGAGCACAACCTGTTGAAAAGCATAAAATGAGGACTGATAAGAAGGTACAGCCAACAAGCAAGTATTCAAGAACAATTGTCATCATGTATAGAACTAGAATCTCACCACATGATACAGCTCACATAATTCAGATAGAGAAACGCTAGATCCAAGAGCTACATTTCCAAATAATGAGCATCTTCCATGCTGTGCTACCCTTGAAAACGGGTTGATGACAATCTGTTGCACATTTTCTGGCAAACTAAGCTCAATTAAGAGAGTTCTTTACAACAAAAAAAATTATTACTAGGACTAAAAGCATGGGGAAATCAAGCATTTCATTTATTTCCCATGAATTTTAGGGGTATCCAAAGAACTACAATTTCTCCCCATTCCCTTATATGGGCATATGCAGCCTCAAGCTATTTATGGACAATCAATAGCCCAACATAAATCATATAAACACCTGAAAGACTGTCAGGCACACTGATACTAGTGAACCAAGTTTAAATTTTCAAAGGAAAGATGCAGATATTGACCTTTGTGTCTGGGTGATCAGGTGCAACACCAGAGCGAACTAACCCAAAAGGCGTTGGCAGCCTGTCAATGATATCAACTTGAGCTTCTTGGTGCGCCTTCAACATCTAAAAATGCAATTAACATACCAACAGTTCAAAAATTTTAGAACAAGATTAACATGTTGATACTTGACAATGCATATGCACGCATAAGAGCTTACTTTCTCAGCAGTGTAGAAACCAGCACGACCACTTCCAACAACACAAGCATGCAAAGGGTTAGAAGAAAGAGCAGCGAAGCTTCTGGAAAGCCATGTTCTTCCTTGGAAGATTGCAATTTTCTCAACGTAATGCCTGAAATAAAGACATAAAGATGATTCAAAAAAAGAGAGAACTAATCAAAAAGCATCAAGAGTCTCAATTTCTTCCTTGGTGTTGAAGGGGTTTCAAGCTTCAATTTCTGCTTTGACCACTCAAACTTGAAGAGGCATCTCAGGGATGAGATGCGCCCCTTGCATCTACTGAAGTCCAATCAACCATTGGTGACTTAACTAACCAGATCCCTCCACATATCAAACAAATCCCATAAATTGGATGATCTCATTATAAATACTAACATCAATTTAAATATTTTTATTATAATATTAAAAATTAAATTTTATTACAAGATTGTATAAATGTGATTTCTTATTACAAAACTGATTTTTTATACGTCTACATGCCTTTATTTTGCCTATTATCTCATTGATTGATGTTGTAATGATGAAGCATAATACAAGGCCCTAAACATAATATAATTATATGAGGCTATTGTTCCCATATCATTGCCAACCTCAAACCTTATGAGCAAATACATAACCATGGATCAGAACAAATGAGCTTGGCAAATGTCTAAAACAGAATATTGTTATGGAATTTATTCAAAACTGTGCCTCAATCCCTTTCATTCCGCTTAGCTCGCTAGTACTAGCGTTCAAACTTGGAACGTCGAGGTAATGCTTTTTACAGCTCCCCTTGAAGCCCAAATATGTTGTTTAATCCCTTTCATTCTCAAATGGTTTGCAACACAAATATTGAATATCCACAAATGAGATTCAAAAAAAAAAAAATCTTGCCAAAATCATTTTTCCCAGTAATCCAAATGCTTTGCAACAAAATATCCACAAATCAGATTCATACCATTGCTTCAGTTTATTTAAAAAAAACGATTCATAGCGTCGCCACAAATGATATTTATTTTGCTGACACAAAATTGAAAAGAAAAGGGGAAAAAACAGAAGAGAAGGGCACGACGGTGAAACCTGAAGGAGCTGGTGCCCCGGGCGACGGCAGGCTCTGGAGGTGAGTCTGGTACCAAGTTCAGTGAAGCTGCGACAGCGATGCCCGGGAAGAAAAGAGAGTGAGGTGTTTTTCCGTTACAACCGAGACGAGGACGAGACTCAATAAGACGAAGGGTTCCTTTAACCCTTTGTCGAACTCAAGAGAATGAATGCGAGAGGGTTTAAACAAACAAAGACGACGAAGATGAATACTAGAGATGAAGGGGGTGAGTCTGAAAGCATGTTTGGGATCTTAATGCTTTTTAGCGTGTGTTTGGAATAGCTTATTTTTAGGTAATAAGTGTTTATAATTCGTGATTCACGGTATACGAGGTAAGTATGTGAGAGGAGTTTTTTCTCAGCTTGCGTAATAAGGGCTTATTTCCCAAATATAAGCTCTCCCAAACATGCTATTAGTCTACTAAACTGAAACACAATTCTTTTTATATGTTTATCTAGTATATCTATAATAAATTATAATTAAAAAAATTATATTTAAAAATTTTGATCACTATTTCAAACATGTACTTAATGACAAGAGAAGTTATGAGTTTCTAAGAATGAAGAATGGTGATGGGCCTTGGTGTGAAATGAATAAACATAGTTCACGCATCCGAAAAAAAAAATTTCAAGAAATTTCTTATAAATAACTTTAAAAATACTAAAAGATAAAAAGATGCTTCTAATATTTATGATACTAGAAATGTGCTAGCACCTTATTTGTCCTTTTTTAAATCAAAAAAGAAATTATACAAATGCCCTTAACAAAATCATCTCCAATCCTTCGACAAAATCATCTTCTCCTCCAACAATGGTAACGGTGGCCTCCTCTAGCAACGACGACTATTTCTCTAGTGACAGCAGCCTTTAGATCTTTGATCTCTACCACCAGCTCCAGCTCCCCCATCAATTAGGGCTTACATCTTCTGCAATTTCTCCGGCTCCCGCATCAATGTCAATCTCTGTATTCATCAACCCATCTTTTGCAATCTTTCAAAACCGACCCAATTTGCTCTATCTATTCATCAACCAATTTCGAGATTATGGACTGGGCATCTTGAAAAATCTCTATCACAACGATGACGAGTTCCTATGCCGCGAATCAACGGCAGCATCGCTCCAGAACTTGACCCACCTCGGTGTTCATCCTCCTGCGACGATTCCCGTGTCTAAGCTTCTCCTCGAAAAGTTGGTTGGAGAACCCAATGATTTCTCACAAATGAATCTCTACTTCTTCAGTATAAGATCAGATTCCGAGCTTGAGAGCAGGATTGGTCTCCCTGTATACAATATGTTTGAGGCCTTCATCGTTTATGGGTATGGCCTTTTATCTTCTTTCTTCCTATCATATTAGTTCCATAAAGTTTATTTTCTTTGCTTGAGTAACAGTGAGTGGATGGTGGTGGGTCATAATCATGTATTCAAACAAACAAAAAATTATCATTTCATGATCATGGAGCAACATATATCACTGGTTTGTGAAGTTTCATGGCATGCTCAGTTAGAGCAAAAAGATTTCCAGCAATGACTATAGTGTCATCACCACATTGTGCTTCTTGTACTTGATGAGAAACTCGCATGCTCTGGATTTATTTAGATTCATCACACAAGGTGTATGGGACATGTAAAAGATCATTAATTAAGGTGGGGGAATTCAATCTAATAAACTAGAACACATAAAAGATATTGTTCAATTGCAAGTTTTGAACAAGGATTAACCGCTCCCGGAAAAGAATTAAATTCAAAACTGTCAGTTCACTATTGGAGTAGAACTGGTGCAAAGTGAAGCTAAGAAGGAACAGGAATAATGCTTAAATGATGACAAGAGGGCAACAACAAGCCGCTTATGAAACGAACTGAGTAAAAACCCAAATCAATTCTCTATTGTTATAATTCACAGTTTTCCATTAAGTTTAGCCTGTTTCTTGGAAAAAAAATTTGGTAACACCTAATAAAATGTAGAAAATGACTTAACAAAAGTTGTGAATGACCCAATAGTATTGATTTGTTACAAAAGTTGTCAAAATCTAATAAAATGTGGTGAATTCTTCAACAAAATTTGTGAAAAACATGATAATTTAGATATCTTACTTAATGAATGAAAGTTGTTAAAACTTAATGAAATGTCGTAGTTTCCTTTACAAAATTTGTGAAAGACCTGATAATGTAGATTTCTTATTTGATAAACGAAAGTTGTTAAAATTTAATCAAATGTTGTGATTTCCTTAACAAAACTTGTTAAAGATCTGATAGTGTAGATTTATTATTTGGTAAACAAAAATTGTTAAAACCAAATCAAATGTCGTGAATTCCTTAACAAAAATTGTTAAAAACCTGATAGTCTAGATTTGTTATAAACGAAAATTGTTAGTAAAACCTAATCAAATGTCGTGAATTCTTTAAAAAACTTGTGAAAAACCTGATAATGTAGAATTGTTATTTGGTAAACGAAAATTGTTAAAACCTAATCAAATGTTGAAAACTTGTGAAAAACTTGATAGTGTAAATTTGTTACTTGATAAACGAAAGTTGTTAGTAAAACTTAATCAAATGTTGTGAATTTTTTAACAAAACTTTTGAAAAACCTGATAGTTTAAATTGGATACTTGTTAAATGAAAGTTGTTCAAAATTAATGAAATATCGTAAATTCTTTAACAAATCTCATTACTTCACTAAATA
This sequence comes from Inga oerstediana, assembly GCA_963210345.1. Taxonomy (NCBI): domain Eukaryota; kingdom Viridiplantae; phylum Streptophyta; class Magnoliopsida; order Fabales; family Fabaceae; genus Inga; species Inga oerstediana. Next base: position 37,990,612 of record OY723405.1, read on the forward strand.
ATTATTCTCGCTGGAGCTGCGGCGTCGGCGACCAATTGCTTGGCCACCTAAGCTCTAGTATCGACAGGGGTATGTTGCTAGTCACCGGCCGCCAGCTACCAATGGGGTGGGGTGGAGGTTACTCTTTTTTTTTAAAAAAAAAAAAAATTATCTTTGAGGGCATTTGTGTCATTTCATTTTAACTTTAAAAATGACAAATCAAGTACTAACATCTTTTTAGTATTATGAATATTCAGAACACATTTTTCTCTTTTTTCCTATTTTCTATACTGTCTCTACCAAAAACAAATTGGTGTACAAAACATATAAAAATTGTTATTTTAAAAATTTACACATATCCGATATAGAAAGTATTTAATTTTTTTGAAAAAATTGACTTTAACTTTCTATTTTTCTATACTAGTCAAACAGATAATCACGCAGGGGGGTAAAACAAAGAAGCAAACAAACACATAATCAGTATTTTTGTTTTTTTGCATGCACATAATCAGCATGTAAAGTAATTCTTTTTGTGAAAAAAAAAAATATCTATTTACTTTTTACAGTGGTTAACCAAATAACGGGTGTAGAAATTAGAAGAAATTTCAGAAAAATACCTTCAAAGTCTCAAATTAATTTTATTTCTTACAATACATTAAGTATTAACTATACTTGATTTTCTGTTAAAAAAACTATATTTGATTAGTAATTCATAACTCATATCGGTAGGAAATCATTGATTTGGGATTTTCAAAGTTTGAAAATATTTTTTTAAAACTTTTCATTGAAATTAAGTAATTTATGTTTCTAATAATTTTTTATTTTCTACATTAGTTGTCATTGTAACCAATGTTAAAAGCTTTGTTATATATGTTTACTTATATAAACGGTGTAGAGAGTCAAAATAATTACATAACTTATTTACAAAATTGTCATCGCGCTTGCTTTCTATAGCAGTTGCCTTTTTAATTGATGGATGAAAGTCCCAATGTAAAGTGCAATTTTTGCACTGTGTATACGTTGGAATTAATTTTTAGAGAGTAGTTTTTATAATTTACGAGGTAAGTATGTGAGAGGATTTTTGTCTCGATTTAAGAAAAATTGTTTCTGAAACCATGATTTCAAAGCTTGCCGAACACACACATATATCAATGAGTGAAATTCAAGACGTTTTAATGTATAAGTGGGAGGTCATAGGTTAGATCCCGCTTGTAATTTAAGGGAGAGGAGTGTCTCCATTGATTTTTCTCTCCATTTATTCTCCATTAAGTGTATATACCATTAGATCAACTTTCAATTGTTCATATTTATCATGATAAATTTTTATTATAATGATATTATTTATATATTATTAAATCTCAACCATTGAAAATTAATCTAATGGTAGTTACCCTCAATGAAAAGTAAATGGAGAGAAAAATCAATGAAGACACACATCTCCTATAACTTAGGCCATTAATGCTTGCTCTGGTAACTCAAAAAAAAAAAAAAAGATTATAAGGTTTGATCACATATGGGAACCTACCCCCTATACTGACCAGCTAACTCACTGATCAAGTTCATTGACGGGATGTTGAAGTTATTTCTCTGAATAGCCTTCCTTCAAGAAGGGTTTTAGATAACTAGGTTGTGAAGTGTATTGGAAACGGATGGAGTACAAGGGTACGGGGACCCGTGGCTAGGGGAGTTGCCGGGAAAGAGGTTACGGTCAGATTGTCCTCATGAATCTTTTAAGAATTTAAGAGTGGCAGACTTAAGAAGAGAGGGGTGGTGGGACTTGCTATCTGTTGAGGGATGGATCATAGAGGACGAAAGGGAAGCAATTAGGAATACTATAGTAGCACATAACAATAGAGAGAATAGATGGGTATGGACAGGGGGGAAAACCCATTTTATTCAATGAAAGAAGGGTGTGAAATTGATAAAAGTGTTTTGAGAAGAACTACAAATATTCCAGAATCTTTAAATATGTCTCATAGGGCTGCGTGGAAAGAGATTTGGAATCTAAAGGTCCCTCCAAAGGTAAAAAATTTCATATGGAGGGACCTTGAAAATATTTAAAATTCAAGAAATCTAATAGGGAATCATTCTTATATGTGGATTTCTAGGAAAGCGAACTTAGTAACCAACTGGGTTGCTAGAGTTTCACTGGGAGGGTCTTGCCCACCTGACTGGGTTGAGTGGCCACCATTGCAGCTGTTGAATCTACTGGAAAAAGACGCAAGAAACATTGTGAGGGAGCCAGATTAGTGCATATTTTGGTTGTAATATTATTAAGTAGCGTAGGGTACTGTAATTATTTTAGAAACTGGACTGTTGCTTTAATAGTTGGCTAGAGGGACTGTTGTATGCGTTGATGTTTCCGGAACGAATGGTATCATTTTCCTTGGCAAAATAAATAAATAAATAAATAAGAATAGCCTTCCTTCAACATGTTGAAGCTTACCTCTTTAAATGTAATTAATTATAATCTACCTCCTCCATACTTTAATATATGACATATTTGAAGAGTTGATCTTATCCTAAATATAAGATTCATTTTTTATATTTATAAATCTTTTCCTAATTTACTCATATTGATGCTCTTTCAACCATAATCAAAGAGAGGAAATGAGAAAATTAAGAAAGACGAGTGCATGTTTGTTTTAGCTTTTTAGAAGTGCTTTTATGATTTACAAGATAAATATATGGGAGGAGTTTTGTCTCAGCTTGCAGAAAATGACTTTTGAAACTATGGTTTGAGGGTTTCCCAAACAGTCATTAAGATGCTTTAGAAAATACATATTATATTAACTAATTTAACTAACTTCCTAAATATAATCAAATTAAATAAATAAGTCTTATACTAAGGATAAGATGGAGTACAATTGAAATATCAAAGACATAAAAGATGCACCACTACTATTGAATGATGCGTTTTGCTTTACTTTCTTTACTTTTCAAATTTAAATTTAATGCTTTTAGAAATATTTTCCTTTGATCCAGTGCGTATCTAATTAGTGGTGGGAAAAATAAATTTTTGATGAAATTAATTTGTAAAAAAAAATATTGAATTATGATTCATAAAGTTGATTTACAACTATTGATTATCATTAGTATCTTCTTTGAATCGCTTAAGGGTAAGGCAATACTAGTTTTTTCCCCCTGAAAGTTAACCCAATAGTTCAAAAACTATATTTTGATATTCTTTGGATTATATATTAACTCTGCCAATAGCAGTACACAGAAGTTTTGGGCCGCTAGGAATATGTTTGAAAACAATGAAATATGTATTGATCAGAATACACACACACACACCTCTTGAACATCAGGCTCCTCCTAGACCTAAAACCCTTAAGATGAATATTGATGGTGCATTTAATGCAGATTTTCTAGTAAAGGTGGAAATCGGATATATACTCTGAAATTCATATGGGCAAGTTGTGAACCTCCATTTCACACCTTGTGTGGTCTCTTTCGCATTACATGCATAAGCACAGGCACTCCATGAGGAGGCATTTTAAGGCAAAAGATCATGATTTGGGACATGTTGTTTTTGAATCTGATTGCTTTCCTTTGGTGAACGCAACGACAGGTCACAGTCGTAGCCCGGACTGGCGAGCAGCAAGGCTGGCAGAAGACTGCATATTGTTTTTTAGATCAGAATGATCATTTCTTTTTGTTTTGCTCCTAGATCTTGTAGTTTGGCGGCAGATTGATTAGCCAAAGTTGCTTGTACAAAGGAATGCGCCATTTGGGTTGGGATTTGAATCCCCCATCCTTTTTTTAAGATTACTATCGGCTAACTCTGAACAACATAGGTAGGGTGTTAGTTAACCATACTATAATGTTTGAATATTATATATACATGTGTGTGTGATCTTTCAGCAAAAAAAATAATAATAAGAGGGAATATATTTGAAAGTTTTTACTTTTTAACAAAAACCAAGATTTTCTTATATAGAATTGATTATAAATTTAATTTAAATAGGTGCTAATTATAAGAGTCAAAATCAAAAATAACTTTTTAAAAGAAAATATTCAAACACTCTTATATATATGTCAAAACCAATTACAAACTAAAAACCATTGTTATCACCTAATTAAGCAATTATTATTTTGTTTTTCTAATTTCATAATTGATTTTGGTATGTATAGAGAAGTTTGTGGCACGTACCCTTATAAACCATTAATACCTTTTTTTTTATAAGATAGGAAAAATGCATGCAACACTCAAATAGATTTCATCTAAGTTTGTAGCACCTTAGAAGATGAAAATGGGGATATATATATATATATATATATAACTTGGTTTAATACCTTTTTAATATTTATTACTGGTATTGCTCATAAATGTTGAGTGAATATAATGTGCAAAAATTCTCATGAATTTTTACCTAGAGTACATCTAGCACTAATATTAGGGATGGAAATAGACTAAGTCCTTATCAGGGGTCTACGCGTTAGCCTATATTAAGCATAGCCTAACCTATTTAGTAAATAGGTCAGATTAAGGTTCGGGCCCTTTGTCAGGCCTATTTAGATAAACAGACCAGACCTATTTTCATAAAGCCTGGCCTACAGGCATGGCCTATTTATGTTTTTTAATGTATACTATTATATATAATTATATATAATATAATCTAAATCAATTTTATAAATTATTTATACAATTACAAACTTAGTTTTTACCTTAGGTTTCACATCTTATCATTCACCTCCAAACTCAACATTTTTATTTATTAGTCGAATACATTTACCTCTCTTCTCTTCAATCGCCCAAGACTGCAATGTTAGCTCACTCCATTTCCCTTGATTTGCGTCATTCGTTGAAACATAATCATTGCTAGTGATGCCCCAATAAAATATTATAATCTCAGTAGGAGAAGTTTGTCTCGGTTTCTATAGAAAAAAAAGGTAAAATCGTGTTTTACATGCCACTACTTTTTATACTTGGTTGATTTTCAAAAATACATTTTTTTAGATTGGTTTTTCTTATTCTAACTGGTTTGGATAATTGTTGTCAATAGATGTTCTTTTTCTTACTAAATTATTACCGGTGAGAATACATCCTAATTAAATTTTTAAGACGTAATGTAGATTTTTAAATATGTTTGAGAGGTTGTAAATGAATATGGAAGCATAAGCTTTAAGCCTATTTAAATGCTTACATTTCAAATAGGCTCTTAAATAGGCTTCAGGCCTTTTGAAGGCTCAGGCCTGAGCCTAAAAAAAAAGCCTATATGCAAGCTCAGGCCCAGGCTCTAGATCTCTATTGCAGGCCTAGGCTTATTTAACTAAAGCCTAGCTCAGCTTAACCTATTTCCATCCCTAAGCACTATGATCTGGAGGTGTAAAAATACCTTTGAATATTCAAAATAAGAGTAAAAATACCAACATAATTAAATATAACCTAACACCGTCATATATGCGTGGGCAAAAAGAGTGTGGGCCTCACTACAAAAAGTAACAATATCAGGTTAAATTTAACGATACTAACATTTTTACTCTCATTTTGAATATTCATGGGTATTTTTGTACTTTCACCCTAAATATTTTCATGTACAACCATATTAGAGTTCCGACAAGGGGATTATAATTGTGTACATTATTACCCTAAATATCTATTTGCAATGTGTTTATTGTTCTTGTTGTCTTTGTGAAAATTAGTTTAACAACGAAATCTTAACTTTAACATAGATGAATTGTTTCGTTTCTAAATGAAACTTGAGTGTCCACGGGATTGAAGATTTCCAAAGTGAGGCAACTGTAGCAAGACAGTTTCATATTAATGAAATAAAAGGGTGCTCTCAACTAGAGCAAGTTTTTAGTTGAGAACTTGAAATTCATGAGGAAAAATTCAAAAAGAAACTGCTTCCAAATCTTAAAGAGACCTGTCCAAACTCACTCACATTTGTGCAAGTGTTCCCTTTTCGTTAAAGTATATTTTATAAAGTTAAGGGAATAAAAATATACCTCAGGTAAACTTAAAGGAGTAAAAGTATACTTTAACCCTTTAAAAATCTATATATAAATCTCCCTTAAAATCAAAATATATATTACTTCTTTCAAAAAGTTATAATATATATTGCTTCTGACCCTATTGATCCGGGTGCAGGTAGAAAGATTAACTATTCAACTAGTATCAATCTCCCAAGTGAGGTGGGTGATGTTGTTATGAAGGAGTCAGGTGAGGGAGCTTACGGGCCTACGTCCCAGTAGTATTTTCCAGGATGTTGGGAATCATTTATCTTTTATTATTTGTTTAATGATAGTTATGACATGGAATACTCGGGGTGCCGGTGGTGCCTCTTCTCATCGTTTAATCAGTGATATTATTGATAAACAAGGAGTTAATCTATTTGCACTATTGGAACCTAGACAGGCGGGAATAAAGGCAAAGTCATTGGCTCGGAAGATTGGATGGTCTAATATGCATATGGTGGATGCACGAGGATTTAGTAGGGGCATTTGGTTATTTTGGGATTCAAGTTGTAACTTTTCGATTATTTCGGAGGGTGAGCAATTTGTCCATGGAATGGTTAATGCAGGAAATGAAAATGAATGGTCCCTTACAATTGTTTATGGACATCCTAATATTTACCCGAGACGCCTGCTATGGTCTTCATTAAGAGACATTAGCCAGGTTGTTCGTGGGGGTTGGTTGGTAGTTGGGGATTTCAATGCTGTTTCGTGTCCTGAGGATAGATGGAGCATGAAAATTCGGGAAACCAGTGGAGTTGACAGATTTTTCCGTGAGTGGATTACTGATACTGGATTAATTGATATTGGCTTTAGTGGTCCTCGTTTTACATGGGGAACGTCGTCTAGTCAAAGCAGAATCGATAGAGCATTGGTAGATGGCAGATGGCATGCGCAGTTTCCAAATGCTTCGGTGCTTCATCTACCAAAGTACAAATCAGATCATTGCCCCATTCTAGTTAATACTAACAAGGTAGCGCATGGTGAGAATAAACAAAGGCCTTTCCGTTTCTTCGCCCCTTGGGTTATGTATGATGAATTCTCGGCTTTTGTTAAGCAACAATGGAATGTCAAGGAAGATTGGTGTGGATCTTTAGAAAATTTTACTGAGCAACTGAAAATTTGGAACAAAGAGGTATTTGGGAATTTAATTTATATGAAGAACAAGCTATATAGACGTCTTGATGGGATTAATACCACAATTGCTAGAGTTGGGCCATCAGTGAGATTAGAGAATTTGCAATGTGAATTATGGAAGGAACTTGAGAAAATCTTGGCTAAGGAGGAAATTATGTGGATCCAATACTCTCGTGCTACTTGGTATATTCAGGGTGACCGAAATACAAGATATTTTCATTCAAAGGCTAATGGTCGAAGAAGAAGGAATCGGATCTTAGCTCTTAAACTTGATTATCAAGAATGGTCTTATGATGAGCAAGAAATACGAGAATTTGGCAGTAATTTTTTTGAAGATCTATATACGGACATGAGTATGTACCAGGGGTCCTTGGTGTTTGGGTGTACTTATCCTGAGATTGACACAACTGACAGATGTGCTTTGGGAAGACAGGTTGATGAAATGGAAATTAAACGAGCTTTGTTCGATATGGGTTCTCTAAAAGCTCCGGGTCCAGATGGTTTAAATCCTCTTTTTTATCAGAGCCAATCGGATATGGTTGGTCTTTCAGTGACATCTTTGGTTAAAAGGGTATTTTCTAATCCGGATTGGGTACATAATATTAATGATACTCAAATTGTACTTATTCCTAAAATTGATCATCCACAATCTTTCCGTGATTTTCGGACAATAAGCCTCTGTAATGTAGTGTATAAGATTGTTACAAAATTTATTTCAAATAGATTTAAATCTATTATGCCATTGGTTGTGGCCCCGAACCAAATTAGTTTTGTGAAGGGGCGCCAAAGTACTGATAATATTATTCTAGTGCATGAAATCATTCACTCTATGCGGAGCATGAAGAAGAAGCAGGGATTTATGGCAATAAAGATTGACTTGGAGAAAGCATATGACCGAGTCAGATGGAGTTTTCTTTTCGAATGCTTAAATGAACTGAGGATTCCTAAGTACCTCTGTGACGTCATAAAAGCTTGTGTATCTACTCCGCAAATGCAGTTACTTTGGAATGGATGTGCTGCAAAATCTTTTTTCCCTTCCAGAGGAGTTTGTCAAGGAGATCCTATCTCACCGTATCTCTTTGTTATTATGATGGAGAGGTTGGGGCATTTAATCCAGACTGCAGTAGAAGATGGAGATTGGAAACCTTTTAAGTTGTCTAGGCAAGGTACGGCTATTTCTCATGTCTTTTTCGCTGATGACCTTATTCTGTTTGCAGAAGCAAATATGGATCAAGCCGGTGTGGTGAAAGCCATACTGGATGATTTCTGTGATATTTCTGGTCAGAAAGTAAATAATGCAAAATCGCACATTTACTTCTCCAAGAATGTGGGTAATACGAGAAAAAAGGACATTAGTGAGTTCTTGAATTTTTCCCTTTCTTCCAACCTGGGAAAATATTTAGGAATGCCAATCTTACGTGGGCGAAGTACTAAGTCCTCATACAGATTTATTCTTGATAAGATGAATGTTCGACTAGCAAGCTGGAAACCAAACATGTTATCGATGGCAGCTAGACATACTCTTGTATCATCCGTCATATCGGCTATGCCATCCTATGCAATGCAAACTATACCCCTCCCATTGGGTACCTGTGATGAGATAGACAAAAAGTGCAGGCAATTTCTTTGGGGAAGTACATCCACGAGTCGTAAGCCACACATGGTGGCTTGGAGTCGTGTTTGTTCTCAGAAGAATGATGGTGGATTAGGCTTAAGACAGGCAATGATTCAGAATCAGGCCTACATGACGAAATTGGGGTGGAGCTTGATACACAAACGAGATGCATTGTGGGTTCGTTTTCTTCAGGAGAAGTACAAGACGGGCAGTGATTTGGTGCCAGAAGTAGAAAAAAGACAGTCAGAATCAAGCACATGGAAGGGGATTAGACAAAATTGGGAAAGTGTAACTGATAGTATTGCTTGGAAGATTACTGATGGAACTTCGGTGTCTTTTTGGCATGATCTATGGGTCCCCCATTTTGACAGATTGGAGAGTTTGACACTTCAACCATTAACAGATGAAATAAGGGAATGGAAGGCGGCCGACTGTATTACTCCGTCGGGTCAATGGGATCTAGATAAGTTTGGGAATTTATTACCAAAAGATGTCGTGGTTGCAATCCAAAGAGTGAATATTAACCGCAATACTAGTGGTGATTTTCCTATTTGGAGATGGACATCTGATGGTAAATTTGCTCTAAAAGCCGCGTACAAGAGGATAGCTGGGCAAGGTGAAAACAGTTCTTTGTTCGGATGGAGGCTTATATGGAAGCTGAAGGTCCCTCAACGTTACAGAATGTTTTTGTGGTTATGCATTCATGGTCGTTTACTGACTAACTTGGCACGAGCTCAACGGGGAATCCACACAAATGAGATGTGCCCTATTTGTCAAGACAAGACTGAATCAATTATGCATGTACTTCGAGATTGTGTAATGGTTAAAGAGATATGGAGTGAGTCATTACCTAGTCCATGGCATCGGCATTTCTTTGGCTCAACTGATAAAAACATTTGGTTAACGTGGTGTTTACGCTGTCGTGATCATGTGTATGGCTACGAGTTTCGACATTGGTTTACGGTCCTATGCAGGCACATTTGGTTGGCAAGGAATGACCGTATCTTCAACAACAAACAATGGAGTAAGCAGGAGTTACTGGCACGTACTGGTTCCGTGTTGTCTTGGGGTATGTCTACCCACATGCAACCTAAGTCTTATACCGCAACAAGTAGGGGTTGGCGACTTCCACTTGCTGGGATGGTTAAAATTAATACAGATGGATCCAGGAATGAAGCGACGGGATGCTGTACCTGTGGTGGGGTGATAAGGGATAAAAAAACGGATTTATTCAAGGGTTTATGTTTAGGATTAGAAGCGGATCGGTTATCACAGCAGAGGCCTGGGGAATTTTGTGGGGTATGAAATTAGCTTGGGAAGGAGGATTTAGGCATATTATTGTTGAGAATGACTGCAGCGAAGTACTGGATCTTATTCAAAGGATGATTCCCGATGAACATCATGATGCTACTTTAATCTTGGAAATTCAATCGATGTTGGAACGTGACTGGGATGTGGAGATATTACATTGTTGTAGGGAGGCGAATAGGGTGGCGGATTACTTGGCAAAAAGAGCATGGAATATGACGGTGGATTTTCTTGTGCTTGACAGAGAACCTGATGAAGTCAAAAGTCTGATCATGGAAGATGTTGCGAACCAATATATTTGTAATGAGTTAGTAGAATAGAGCCGGTAGGGCTATGTTTTCTCCTTTTCTATAAAAAAAAAAAAAAAGAATTTTCAAAGTTAAGAAAATCCCCATGTTTCAAAACATATGTACGTACATACACATTATATAGACTTACATATCATAATGTTCTTTTTAATTAGAGTAAAATACATTAACTTCCCATTTATTTACTCTCAATTATAGAGGTATCTCTTTTATTTTGAAAATAATTAAAGTATATTTTTAGTCTTTTATGTTTTGTATGAGGTATACTTTTGATCCCTTAACTTTATAAAGTATACTTTTGGTCCTATATTTTTAACACGTTTAATGTTGTTAATTTAAAATGTTGATGCAGCAAACTCAAGTGATAATTGTGTAGCTGAAAAACGTATTTGAGTTTTAATGTTTTAATATAATATATTCAAATTTTTAAACTAAAATAAACTGATAAAACACTGCAAATAAAATTGAGGTTTTGTTATTTAGATTATTAAACTAAATTTTTTTAATATAATGAAAGTTTTGATATCAATGACATCATTAGGTTTTTAGATATTTTTTAATTTACACATATATCAAATTTAATATTAATGGCATTTAATCATACAGTTATCACTTAAGTTCACGCAATCATCAATTGAGTTTATTGCGTTAATGTTTTCCGTTAGCCACATTAACAATGTTAGAATTATAGGATAAAAAGTATATTTTATAAAGTTAAGGGAACAAAAATATACCTCAGGTAAACTTAAAGGAGTAAAAGTATACTTTAACCCTTTAAAAATCTATATATAAATCTCCCTTAAAATCAACATATATATTACTTCTTTCAAAAAGTTATAATATATATATATATATATATATGTGTGTGTGTGTAGCATAAACCTCTCTTTTAGTTTTAAAATTTAATTTTTATCCATCTAATCGTTATTTGACCATTAAATCACAACATTGACTCATCATTTTGATTAAAATGTCACTCCTTAACATAAATAATAATTCAATCACATAACTTTATCCAAAATTGAAAATTTTAATAGATATTTTCAAATTTTTTGTTATACTACTAAATTCATGACCATATTATTTAAATATTTAGTCTCATTTGTTTATTAAAATTATTTATGATGTATTCTTTAAAATACCTATAATTGGCTAAAATGTTTTCCAATCATATATATTTGTTTTCAAATAAATTATAAAATTATAAAATGATGTGATTTCCATATCCTTAAATTAATATATATTTTTTAACTCAAAATTTTTAAATATATTTCATTAAACAGATGTTTGTTAAAAAAAATCACTTAAATTTTTTATTAAGTCGTAAATATTTTTATATAAAAATTATTTAAATTTTTATCCAAATTTTGTAAAAATATTAAGTAGATCATTAATAAAGATTAATATTAAAAGATAAATTAAGGATTTGTTATAATAATGGCTAATTAGGGGAGATCACGGAGATTGATGGATAAGGGAAGTCTCAATTAACCTGGCGCAGAGCAATGCCACAAGTGCAGAAGCTTTGCGTATTCTGGAGGGACCGAAAATGTGCTGCGACCTGGAATTTAGACAAGTTTTTTAATACAAAACATGTTTATATATTCTTTTTAATCTTAAATATAAGATAGAATTAATATTTTTAAAAAGATTAAAAAAATTAAATAAGTTACTTAATCATATCATATATTGTATATCATTAAATTATATATCAGTTTATAAGTTAGGTAACATAATTTGAAGAGAAAACAATAAATATAAATATTTTAAAGTAATTTAATTAACTTTCTTAATACTCCCTCTGATCCTTATTATAAAACACCAACTAGTAAGTATTCTTACCCCTTTTTATAAGGCATTTGTAAGTTTCGAATGAGCATTTAATTTATCTTTCTATTTCTGCCCATATTTAATAAGAATGGTGAAAGAGAGTAATAATTAATATGATATTTGAGCTTAATGTAGTTAGTAAGAGTAATATTAAAAATCACTTGAAGTTTAAGACAATTTTAATGCTTTTAACTATTTTTATTAGTTTGTGAGAAATGATAGTTGGATTAAGGAAAAAAAGGACCAGAGGGAGTATCTCTAAAAAAATCAACTATATCTTATATTTAGTCCTTAATGGAGTAATTAATTAGATTAAGAAAATTAATTAAGTTAATTAATATGACATATATTTTTTAACACTCATCAATCATCTTCTTTAATTTTTTCTTTCCCTCTCCTCCTTAATTATTAATGAGAAAATATCAATAAAAATAAATTAAAAAAACTGATACATATAAAAATTATATTTTATATTTAAAATTAAAGATAAACTCTTTAAACAGATCTCCCCTCATACGCTTTTGAGAAATCTTGAGACGCGGGACAGAGATTGTCACGAAAACGTCGCTCATGGCTGACACGAAGGAAATAGATGCACAAACATATTGGCAGCTTTGTGCGGAGCTCAAGGAAATCAACGTCATATGGATACAAGCGACCAAGCTGGAACGGTCGGAATGAAAACAAGTTAGGTTTTTAATAGAGGTAAGTGTGTGTTTAGAATGGTTTATTTTTATCCAAAACGTGCTTATAATTCGTGATTCACGGTATACGAAGTAAGTATGTGAGAGGAGTTTTTTCTCGGCTTGCGTAATAAGTGCGTTTTTACTGTGTAAAACGCTCACACAAACACACACTTATGATCTAACCTACATAAAATTTAATCTAATCTATTTATTAAATAGATTAGGTTTAAACTTATACCTATTATTAAATCTATTTAGATAAATATGTCATATTTATTTTCATAAAACCTAATTTACAAGCCTACAGGCTTGATTTATTTAACTTTTTTAATTAATACTATAATATAAGAATATATAATATCATTTAAATGATTGTATAAATTATTTATAAATTTATCAATTTAACCTTAATTTAAAGTTTCACATTCATCGTTATTATTCTCAAGCCTTACTTTCACATCTTCTCTCTGATCACTCGAGATGACAATGCTGACTTACTTCTTCTCCCTTGATTTGTGCCTTTCACTAAAGCATAATAATTTATATAAGTTTATTTTAGTTCCAAATGAAATATTATAATCTTAATAGAAGGAGTTCGTCCCAATTTATGTGGGAACAATAAAAGAGATAAAATCTAATTTTACATATTACTTATTATGCTTGGTCAATTTTAAAAAAATATATTTCATTAGCCAGCATATATTAGTTTTTTTATTCCTATTTGCTTAAACAATCGTTGTCATTAGAGATTCTCTTTTTTCCCCCTTACTAAGCCTTTATATTACAACGAGAATGGATGTTGTAATACCCCGAATTTTGAGATTGGAGGCTTGGGAGTAAGCCTAAATTGAGTGGACTGCTAAACCCCGATTTAGTAGATGTCCCAAATCTATTCTCTAATGTTCCTTATATCTTTGGAGTATTAAAGAAAATAAAATGGTTAATTTTGAAGAAAATGATTATGCTTACGGTGAAATTGCTTATGAGGTAGTGAGCTTGTCATGTGATTTTGAATGATCAAATTATGAGAAAAAATTATGAAATTTTATAGGATGAAAGTAGACATCCTAAGCTTTAATTTGATAGGCCATATGACTCAATTAGAGCTATATACAAAAAAGATATGAATTTTTGAAGTCAGCACAAAAAAACTATTAAGTTTCTGGAACAGCAGGCAAAGATTAAAATTCTGGGAATTTTGTGATTCCATTAAACAAAATTCTATATTTTTCCTTGAAGCTAGACTCAATAAGGGTTTTATAGGCTTTGGAATCACTCCAATTCGATTTTTCTAAAATTAGTTATGTTTTTTCAAAGTTTGGGCAGAAATCTGCCAAAATTTTGTAAAAATCCGAATTTTGGAAAATTAAACAATTGATTAAAATATTATAATATAAATGATAAAAAGCAAATAGTCATCTTCCTCCCACCATTTCAGACGTGAGCAGCAGCCATAAGGAGAGAGAGAGTTGTGTTCTTTTAGAGAGAGAAGGAGAGGAGAAAACTCATGAGATAGGTCGATTTCTTCGATAAATTCGTACCTAATGTGTATAATCCTTTTCCTAAGCTTCTTTTCTATGTTGTTTGAGGTATTTGAAGCAAGATTTGTGGTGTTACCAAGGTTAGGGTTTTGGCCACATCAAGAAAAAACTATTGGGAGCTTGAGGTAACTTCCAAACTCTTGTATATTGACTATTATGGTTATTGTAGACAATTTAATCAGTGAAATTTCGCCGGATTGTCTTTGGTTCTAAAAATGGAGAATGGGTTTGTGGGGCTGTTATGCTACCCAAATTGGGTCTTAATGTTATTTGTAACCTAATAAAATAGTCAATAAAGTGGTTAGAAGCAGAAAGGAACACGTTTACGCAGTTGAAACCGAAAAACCCCAATTTTTCCTGGAGTACCTGTATATTTCGGCCAGGGCTATAAATGGACCTTAGAGTTGGATTTTCAATGATTTGATGATTCCATTGAGTTCAGGAGGAAAAATTAGGTGGGGTTACAGTTGGGCACTTTTTTGGAAAAGACCGAGAAAACATAATTACGAAAATACCCCTAAAACACTGAAATAAGGGCTGCCAAGGGCAATTTCGTCTTTTGGCAGTGAATTTGGTAATTCCGAGCCCGGAAATGGATTCTTTGGGCGAAAATATGTCAGAATAGCCCAGGTAAGAATTTCGAGAAAAGTACAACTAGATCGGGTACGATGGGGTTGGGTCCCCGGGGGTATTTTAGTAATTTTTCAAGATAGACTCATATAACCCCCAGAAACACTATGGAAGTGTCTAAATAGTACATTTGACATTGTAGGATCGAATATGGAGCCCCGAGCTGTTTGCATGTACATCGAGACACGCGTTTCGAGGCGGAAAAGGATTAAGGTAGGGGACTTATCTTACTTGCATGTATTGGATATCTTTGCTTATATAACGATGTATGTGATTGCTTTACTTGATTGTGTAGAGCATATTTGAATAAATGAAGCTCTGTTTCTGTTTTCGTTGTAGCCATAGTCTTGTTGTTTGAAATATTGAGCATGCAGAAATGTCATTATGGGGCATACATCTAGTTAAAGCTAAAATGTCATACATACAACATCTATCATGTATGCATTATGGTATCTTTTTCCCAATGAGATTCTCTCGAATCTCACCCTCCCCTACCAATAAATTAGGCAGGTGAAAATAAGAGGTGTACTGAAAGTAGAGAAGAGAACTACACGGGAGGAATGCAGTAGTGAAACGAAGAAGGGAAGATGTCTCCGTTTTACTGGGATGGGTTTAGATACCCTAGTAGCCTTGTGCGGCTACATTATTTGAATTTATCAGGTACGAACCCCTCGGGGGAATTTCCGTAATCATGTACATATTATCAGTATAGTTATGTTATTTCTGTGTTGCCCACCGAACCGCATATTGTTTTCCGCAAATATTCTGAAAAAGGTTGAAATTGAGATAAGGGCGTGACAGATGCTAAGCTTTTAAGACATAATGTAATATTTTAAATAGCGTGAAGACGTTATATATAAATTTAGATGCATAGGTTTCAAAGCTATTTAAAGACTTATATTTTAAGTAGGCTTTTAAACAGGCTTCAGGCCTTGTCAAGTCTTTTGAAGGCCTAGACTTATGCCTAAAAAAAATCTATACACAGGTTCAGGTTCATACTCAGGCTTTAAATTTCTGTTGCATGCCAAAACCTATTTTGGTAAAACCTAACCTAGCCTAACCTGTTTCCACCCTTATAGATGGGGTATCCACATTGGATCCATTTGTCTGATTTTAGTTTTGATTTCAACTGAATTTATTTGATATTTTTCTGTAATATTACAAATTTATATATAACCGTATTGTTTATAAACCAGAAATAGCACAATTCATATTCAACTTCACAATATTCATAGTTTTACATTGATGTCTACACGGGAAAAATTAATATATATATTTGTACTGCTTTGCCAATTAAGTAATATATTTTTGTACTTGAGGGATGAAGAGACCTCAATTACTCTTTCAGCATAATACATCAGTTTTCATGCAATTTCTTGCACGGCAATAGTTTGGTGTAAAATTGAGCTTCTCCTAAGAATGAGTCACAGCTACTTTCAATATATGAAATTATGAATTGCTTGGCAGATAGAGGTTTTGCAATCTGGATGCCTCTCTTTAAAAGTCTTTTTGTTAAATAAAAGTGTAGACCTGAACTTATATTTAAATATTCAGCTAGATTTAATTAAAATTTTCCCAAATTTTTATCTTATAAAAATGTTTTAAGCAATTTGTTTGAATTGTTTTTATTAAAATCACTTTTAACGCCAAAGGGTATAAACTTATCATCAGTTTCTGTAATATATCTTTCTCATTCCATTTTATTAATTATTAAATATAAAAGGCTTGAGCCAAAATTAAAATTAAGATATGAACATACGAATATAAATATGTTTTTACTAATAGTGATTGGACTAAATAGAAAGATTCGATTTTAAATCACTTGAACTCTCAACTTTTTTTAAAAGAAAAAAGAAAAAAGACAACCTAAACCTAAACCTAAACCTTCGTTTTTGTAGGGAAGAAAATCAGTTAACACTTAGCCAATAGTGTGCTTCTTTATTTTTCCCCTCAGAGTATTTGCTTCTTTTTTATTTGTATTTTTTACTAAAAAATTGTTGTTTTTAATAACTAGACAGTTTTTTTGGTACAAAATAACCAGACAATTTCATTTAAAGCAGGCAAACTTAGATAAAGAGGTCTCGTGTCACACCCTTATCTCAATTTAAACCTTTTTAAGAGTATTTACGGAAAACGATATGCGGTTCGATGGGCAACACATGAATAACATGAATATACTGATAATAAGTGCATGATTACATAAATTCCTCATAGGGGTCTGTACATGATACTTACGATTAAGGTAGCCGCACAAGGCTACTAGGGTGTCTAAACTCATCCCAGTGAAACGGAAACTTCTTCCCGTCCTCGTTCCACTATTGTAATCCCCTCTACGGTACTCTGCGTTGTTGTTTGCATATCTTATGTCGTCTCCTGTCTAAATTGTTGGTAGGGGAGGGTGAGATTCGAGAGAATCTCAGTAGGAAACAGATACCACAATGCATGCATGATAGATGCTGTGTATGACATGTTAGCTTTATCTAGATGCATGCTCCATAATGACGTTTCTGCATGCTCAATGTTTCATGTAACAAAACTATGGCCATAGCGAAAACAGAAACAGAGCTTCATTTATTCAAGCATGCTCTACACAATCAAGTAAAGCAATAACATACATCACTACACAAGCAAAGATATCAAATACATGCAAATAAGGTAAGTCCCCTACCCCAGTCTTTTCTCCTGGATTTACGTGCCAGTAACTCGGGGCTCCATATTCGATCCGACATTGTCAAATGTACTATTTAGACACTTCCATAGTATTTCTGGGGGTTATATGAGTCTATCTTGAAAAATTACTAAAATACCCCCGGGGACCCAGCCTGGCCCCACTGTACCCGGTCCGGCTGTACTTTTCCTGAAATTTTGATATGGGCTATTCTTACATATTTTCACCCAAAGAATCCATTTTCGGACTTGGAATTATCAAATTCAATTTCAAATTATGAAATTGCCCTTGGTAGCCCTACTTTTAGGGTTTTAGGGCGTTTCCGTAATTATGCTTTCTCAGCCTTTTCCGAAAAAGTGCCCAACTGTAACCCCACCTAATTTTCCCTCCTGAACTCAATGGAATCATCAAATCATTGAAAATCCAACTCTAACATACACAAAACAGTACTGGCTGAAACAGGGTTTTATGGAAAAACAAAGTGATTTCCAAACTTCTAACCTTCCAAATACCTCCAATAACTTGTTTAACTATGTAATCACATCTTGACATGATTAATGGAAAATTAGGCAGCATAACCCCTAGGGTTTGCATTATCCCAAATTTACAAAATTCATGGAATTAAAGCCAAACAACCAAATAACAACAAATACCACCAAGAACAATCAAGAAACATCAAGATTCAACGAGTTCTTGGATTTACCTTAGATTTCTCCACTCTATCTCACATGGCCGTCCCTCACCTCCTCCTTTTCTCTTAATTGAGTTGACTAAACATGGTTTAAGAGAGGGTTTGAGGTTTAGGAAGGGAATTCATGAGATTTGCAAGCAAAACCACAAGGATTTTTATGGGATACTCACCTTGGATGACCATGAAGCTTGACCTTCTTGCTCCTTGGCTTCTCTTCTTGCGTCTCTCTCTCTCTCTCTCTCTCTCTCTTAATTTCACTCAGCTGATACGAAAATGAAGAAGGAAAGAAAGAATATTGGCTTTATCCTATTATCTCACTTCTTACCTTTAGAATATTTTATTGCAAGTTTTTAAGCACATGCATAATTAAATTAATCCTCATCTTTTCTTGGGCCCTTTTACTTGGCCGAAAGTGTATGTGGGGAGGGAGTAATATCATGTTTTAATCCAGCAATTTATCCTCCACCACAAACATTTACATGAGTTGCAATTGTTGACTTTTGTTGTGCTTGAATTTATCTATATGAAACTAATGTCATAAGCTTTATTAGAGCCAAACTATTTTTCCCTCTTTAGTCAGCCCATAACCACGTCCCATGAGTCCAAATTAGTGCCAAAATAGGCTGATCACCATTTATCTCATAATTACAAAGTTGCCATCACATTATTTCTTTATTTTCGGATTTATAAAAAATTATGGCAGATTTTCTGCCCTAACTTTGAAAAATCATAACTAATTCTAGAAAAATCAAATTGAAGTGATTCCAAAGCCTATAGAACCCTTATTGAGTCTAGATTCAAGGAAAAATATAGAATTTTGTTAGATAAAATCACAAAATTCTCAGAATTTCAATCTTTGCATGTTGTTCCAGAAAATTTTCAGTTTTTCTGGGCTAACTTCAAAAATTCATATCTTTTTGTATATAGCTTTAATTGAGTCATATGACCTATCAAATTAAAGCTTAGGATGTCTACTTTCATCCTGTAAAATTTCATAATTTTTGCTCATCATTTAGTGTTCCAAAATCTTATGATAAGCTCACTGCCTCATATGCGATTTCATCGAAAACATAATTATATTCTCCAAAGTTCACCATTTTACTTTCTTAATACCCCAAAGATATAGGAATCATTAGGAGATAAATTTGGGCTTTTACTAAATTGGGGCTTAGTAGTTTACTTAATTTAGGCTTATTCCCAAGCTTTCAATCCCAAAATTTGGGGTATTACATTTCTCCCCCCGTTCAATAAATTTCGTCCTCGAAATTTGAACGTCTACAACTTAGGGATTAATCCTATCTCATTCTATTATCATATGCAGGCTCACAAGCCATGCAACATCGTAGTCGTACTTCCATTACTAATCTCATATAGTATTCAGCATTCATCATCCTTTCTGTACACAGTATGTAGCGTGCAATCAAACATAGATTTCCATAGTGCTTGGTTCCATAGGCCTTATAGCCTCTTCAGGACTTCACCCAGATTCACACAATCACTTTTTATTTGTAATGGCCCAATCCTTACCCGAGTCCACGGTCTTTTGGATATCCCACACCCTGAGTCCACGAGGTTGGGCTAGTGAGCCAACCATGGTTCACTTCATTAGGTTCCTTCAATGGTAGAATATCGTGCCTCATGTGAGACATGATACCATTGGACACCAAAATGCTTGGTCACACTGGTCTTAATGCCTTTGCTACAACCTGGTACAGTTTGAATGTTTTGTCAACCTCAAAACATTACCTTGGACACATTGGTCCAATGTCATCGCACTAGGTATCAACCACAGTACTAGACACACAGGTCTTACAGCCTAGGAACACTGCCCTATGCAACCTTGAACGTCGGATCTTACCACCTCGAGCCTCGGCTTGTCATAATTTTCAGTCACATCATATTCTGCCGACCTAAGGACTTACTAGTCCATCAGGTCTTATGGCTTAAGCATATACAATTCATCATCTTTGCTGAATACATATCGAGACTAACAGCCTCAAACAAATCATTGGTACCTAAAGATTAAGCATAAATTTACCATGTTTCCGCTGCCCACTCTGAGGTCTATCTTCTCATATGAGCTTTAATAATATTAAGATGATTTAATAAGAGTCCCATAGGAACCTCCAAAATACCTGACTGTACCCAAAATCTGTGTTTCTTTATGCTAGACCTTGGCCCGATTCCACTTGAATCATTCTAAGCCATAAAAACTCTTATCAAAACCCCTTTAATATGGAACTCATTGCAACGCACCATCGTTGAGAGCCAACATTCATGTAGCTCTATTCTACAATTCAATGTCACGGTGGCTGCACTCGTGAGTTTGTCATCACGGTGGCTGCACTCGCGGGTTCGTCATGATGGTGGCTGCACTCTAGAGTTCTTCATCACGGTGGCTGCACTCTAGGGTTCTGTACTCGGTGCTTCATGCAGGCGCCCATACACCTGGTCAGCCTCCTTCCGGTTAGAACTTTCCTTAGGTAGCCCTCTCCGATCAGATTTCACCGTAGGTAGCCCTTTCCGATCAGAACTTTTAATCTTTATGGTCGCAGTACAACTCCATAATTATACCATAAAGGCAACGTTTCCTGATTCAATACAAACATTCTTATCATTAACTCAAGATTATGGATGGAATGGTTCAATTCTTGAAGCTTCAGCTGACAAGATGTGTATGCCCTTACTCGGCTCGCATCAATTCTCATCTCGATCTTTGTTTGCTCGCATCTGGGATTCAATTCCCTTCCCAATCCATGCCATCTAGCATCAGTGAAGACAACAAAGGCCCACTATAGATCTGGGATTATCGGTGTTGGTACTTTAATAAATTTTCATCATCAGCTCTCTGAAGCTCCTCTCACAATCATCATCCCATGCATAATGTTGAGTTTCAAGAAATTTCGATATAAACATCTCATCACTTTTTTTTTATTATTGTCACACCCGTAGCCCATCTTGGCCTCATACCCGAGTCCCTTAGGATGTGGCTAGCAGCCTCGTCGGATAGGGTGCCTTTTTATTCAATCATATGGCCCTCCATAGTAACCCACAATCATCCATAGAAAATGTGATAGATTAATAGGTCATGCACCATATAGTGTAAAATGAAAATCACATCAATCCGTGTGTGTACACAAAGTTCAGGGCTAAACACCCAGTTAAAACAACAATCCGTGTGTGTGCACAAAGTTCAGGGCCAACCATCTAGTTGAAACCCTTATGTGTACCTCAGCCGAGTCACTGACTACAGCTAGGTAAATCGTGTATCATAGTTGGGTCCTTACTAGGCCGAATGGTACATATACACTTTCCATCGAACGGTACATATACACTTCCCGCACCATAGCTAGATAATATTCGTGTACCTCGGCTGGACACCCAACCGCAACCAGGTAATGTTCGTGTACCTCAGCTGAGTCCCAGACTACAGCTAGGTAATATGCCCTAGGCATGAGTTCATATAATAGAATACAGAACATACAACATATTAACTATCACATAGTGTATGAGATATTATAGTTACTACATTGGCCTTTCTTGGATAACCTTCCTGATGATCATTGATAATTACATACCACTTGTTATCGATCTGAATCAAAATAACAATACGCAGTTCGGTGTACCCGTAGGTACCATGCTGGGTCATACTCAGTGTACCCGTAGGCACTATGTTCGATGTACCCATGGCACTATTCATCAGTTTCGGCTTTTTATTATCACAGTCGCACCAGATCGCACCAGTATCGCACCCTTCCAGGGTAAGTTGGGTAACTGGGTACCTGGACTCAATCGAATATCCTCGCTTGTCTTTTTATTGTCACATCCCTATTCTTTCTGACTGGACCCCAATCTGATGACTGGACGACTTAGTCTTCGGGCCAGGGATGGACTCACAAAGATATCGGCATTCCCCCTTCTGATGCCTTTCTTTCACCTTTCATGGGATTCGAACACTTAACCTAGGGGTTAAGATGAGCGCCATGGCAAACCCTGCTACCATTAAGCTAGTGTCACACCCCAAATCTCTTACTGGACCCCACTTACTGATACCAGATCATCTGGCTTGGAGGCATATGCCTCGGGGTCGAGGGTGGACTCACAAGGATATCCCTACTCCCCTGTCACACCCTTTCAATCATTTAACATAAATAATCATTAGTCATGGAGAAACCTTAAGACAATCATTATGTTTCAAGTCTTCATGACCTTATCAACTCACTTCCCAGGGGGCACCCATCCTAGGATTTCCCTGGGTTAAGACGGTTAAATTTCACGTACCCATGCCTAAACATAGATACCAACTTCTACTGCTTCCTCCATGGGCACCCCATGACTACCATCGTCTCAAAAGACGTGTCGGCTATCTCTGGTCACCAAAATATTGGGTGTGTACCGCAAATTGGCCTTGGCCGTACCCACTTCCTTAGGTTCCGCAATATCCTTAGACCATTCTCGTCTAGTATTGCACCACTAGCTGCCCTTGAGTACTCGCCATTTCTTAGGGCTGATTCACAAATCGGGAAGACACCCTCCTTTGGTACCTCCCATCCGTGCATATTTCCTAGCACCGTGTAATCAACACCATATCAGTATACTATCCTGTTGCCGGAACTGCTACTCTGACAGAACCGCTTTCGGCTCCTCCAAAACTGCTTTCGGCTCTGATACCAAAATGTCACACCTTTATCTCAATTTCAACCTTTTTAAGAGTATTTAAGGAAAACGATATGCGGTTTGGTGGGCAACACAGGAATAACATGAATATAATGATAATAAGTGCATGATTACATAAATTCCCTATAGGGGTTTGTACATGATACTTATGATCAAGGTAGCCGAACAAGGCTACTAGGGTGTCTAAACTCATCCCAGTGAAACGGAGACTTCTTCCCGTCCTCGTTCCACTATTGTAATTCCCTCGTACGGTACTCTGCGTTGTTGTTTGTGTATTGTTAACTCTCAGAAATTGATAATATTCCAGCATATTTTATTCTATTTTTAACTATTTTTTGGATTCAAATTGAGTATAGAAAGAGTTAATAGAAGAAAATGTGCATATCAGAGTAACAAGCTAAAGTTGAAGTAGAACAATATATTTGTGGGCTTTAGTTTAAAGGAAAAGTTAAAATTTATGCATCCTCTCTTTTGTAGGAGGATAGAGACAAGTTTGGAAGCTTTTAAAGTATTGAAGATCAAGAGGGTGGAAGATGACAAGTCAAAAGTTAGCTCATGGGCTAAGAGGAAGTTGCTGTGTTGTTAGCTTCAGCTAATAATACATGTGTTGAAGCAAATGGATTTTCTGTGCTATATGCTTCAGCACTTGGCGTTGTGCTGAAGCCAACGAGGACCAGAACTTACTGTGTCATATGCTTCAGCACACATATATGTGCCAAAGCATACGACAGACTATGCAACCATGTGTTTTACTTACTGAAATTCATGTGGAGGGTATTTAAGCAAGGGATAGGCCGAAATTAGGTCATTCTTTAGTTTTCAAGTGTACCTAGGAGTTGGGTGTGCTAGGGTTTTACCCCCTTGAAGAGTATTGAGCTTGGGTTGGAGTCTAGAAGCAATTTGGGGCTTAAATCCTTGGTTTTTCTCATTCCTCTTTTCTTTCTTTGTTAAGTTTCTGTAATGGCTGTAATTATTCTGCATAATTGTAGCTTTTTCATGACTTTGTGTAGCCAAACACCTCATTTTATGGTTGTTTTGAACCCTTGTATGGATTAAGTACTCATTTTCCCCTTTATATTTGTGATTAATGAAGAGATTATGCTGATTTTACTCTTTACTTAAAGCTTCTTGTTGCTTGACCACTAATAAGATTGTTAGGTTCACTTATAGCCAAATAGGATTTGCAATGAAATCATGGTTTGATTAGTTAATTAAGAGATTAATGAATTAATTAAACTATACACCTATTTGGAGACTTGAGAGAGCACTTATAGGTAAATTAATATCCTTGGTTAGTATAATCTTTCATTAGTAGCATATGTTTGGGGAATTTAGTGAGTGCTTTTGAAATACAAGGGGGATAAGCAATCCTAAGCTTCATTTAATACTTGAATTCAAAGAATCATTTGCTTTTATAAATTTTAGTCTAAAGATAGCTTTAAATTTCTCTTTCACCTCAATCCACATGTTTTTGGTTAAACTTGATCAATCTTAAATGACTCCATTCAACCTAATTAAACATATGGTTACATTGGTTAGCTCGCTTTCGTCATAGTCCCTGTGGAACGATACTCTCTTTCTCATCACTTTATTACTTGCGACCCGTATGCTTGCGGAAGCTAAACGGCGAACAAGTTTTTGGCCCCGTTGCCGGGGACTATTGACTAAAGTCTCTTGAGTTAATTAGTGTAATTGTGTGTTTGATTATGCTTAAATCCCTCTCGTCTTCTTGTTTTACTTTCTTAATTTGCTTTGTTTTTAAGTATAGTTATAGTTATAGTTCTTTTTCTTGTTTTTTAGTATAGTTCTATTAGTTGATAAGTTTGATACTCGTTGTAGGAATTTTTGAATTGTAGTTACTCTTGTTCTGTATGCAAACTGATTTGGAGATCGTTCTTGACGGTGTTGTTGAAGAATATTTTTCTGAAGACTTTGAAACTGAACCGGAGACTCCACCTCAAGTGCAACCTATCCAAGGACCTGAACCTTTACCGGCACCAGAGCAACCGAGACCACCACCTCGTCCTTATCCATTTTACAATATGGCCAATCCTAATGATGATGACTTGGAGCGCACCTTGGATGAGTACATGGAGCAAGAAAACTCTATTTATCAATTTAGCATCCAGTTTCCTGCTATTCAAGCTCGGAATTTTGAGTTAAAGCCAATCATGCTTCAAATGCTCTAAATGATTGGCTTGTTTTCGGGAACTCAGAATGAAGACCCTACTGACCATTTGACACGCTTTGTACAAGTGTGTGAGAACTTCAAGTTTCAAGGAGTAACTTCATATGCGCTTAGATTGCGACTCTTCCCTCTATCACTTGACAAGAAGGCAAGGGCTTGGCTTACCGCTCTACCTCCTAATTCCATAACTACTTGGGATGAAATGGCATCCAAGTTCAAAGCAAGGTTCATTCCAAGGGGTAGACGGGCAGTTCAAAGAGCTGAACTCTTGGATTTTCAACAACAACCTGGTGAACTTTTTCATGAAGCATGGGAGAGATTCAAAGAGTTGTGGCGTAGTTGTCCCAACCATGAACAGAAGACCTATGTTTTGCTTGAAGCCTTTGCAGCCGGATTAGATGTGCCTACTTCCAATATGCTCAACAATGCCTCTAATGGTGGAATTGGTAAGATGAGAGTTTGTGATATATCACAGTTGTATAAGGACATTGCCTCTAGTTCCTTGCAACATTCTGAAAAATCACGTTCTAGCTATAGAACATATAAGGAACCAAGTCCTTCGAGTAGTTCAAACGTGTTTAAGGAAATTGTTGCTCAACTTGAAGCAATGGCGAAGAAATTTGATCAACTTGAATTGAAGATAGAAAGAAATTCATCCAAGAATGTGAATGCTATCCAAGCTCCAAGTCCTTCTTGTGAAATATATGGAGAAGCCCACTCCTATGAAGAATGTTATCATACTATGGAGTCGGTGAGTTATTTGAACAATAATCAACGGTATCCACGTGGCAACCCTTACTCTAATACCTACAACAAGGGTATGAGGGATCATCCTAACTTCTCTGAGAGGAATAGACCTAGTGAGAATCCAATTAATCATTATGCTTCTACTAGTAAGCCTATGCGTCCACCAGGCTTCGAGCAACCATAAAAGCCACAAGATGGTGATTCAGAGACAAATAAACTCTTGAGGCAACTTATCAAAGGTCAAGAAGGCCTAGTTGGCATGGTTTCTCTTCATGACACGGCAATCAAGAACCTTGAGATACAAATGGGCCAAATTGCTTCCCACTTGAGTGCTCAACCAAGAAATGGTCTTCCAAGTGATACTATTCCCAATCCTAAGCGTGAAGGTAAAGAAGAATGCAAGGCTCTTACTTTCCAAAGTGGCAAGACTTTACCCGATGTTCCAAGTATGGGTAAGGCTACAACAAAGCCAAAGGATCATGTTGTGGAAGATCTTATCCTTGATGAAGAGGTTGTTGAAGAGATTGTGGTCGAAGAAGAGGACAACAAGAAGAGGAAGCAAACTGCAGTGACTCTAGATGATGTGGTGTCAAGCAAGCCTATTGCTCCTGAAAATATGGAAGAAAAGAAGAGAAAGACCAATACTTCTCCTCCATGATATGTCCCACCACCCCCTTTTCCAGAAAGGCTTAAGAAACATCAAGAAGATGGGCAATTCAAGAATTTTATTGAGATGTTCAAGCAGCTGCATATCAATATTCCCTTTGCGGAAGCCCTAGAACAAATGCCTAAATATGCCAAGTTCATGAAAGATGTCCTCTCAAAGAAAAGAAGGTTTAATGAGTTTGAGACGGTGGCTGTCACCAAAAGCTTCACTGATATTATCAAGCAACTTCCACCTAAGTTGAAGGATCCTGGGAGCTTCTCTATACCTTGTCATGTTGGAGGTAAATTCTTAGGGAATGGTCTATGTGATCTTAGTTCTAGTGTCAATCTTATGCCTTTGTTTGTTTTCAACAAGTTGGGATTAGGTATGCTAGACCTACCACGGTTACTTTGCAATTGGCCGATAGAAGCTTGTCTTATCCTAAAGGGATTATTGAAGATGTCTTAGTCAAGGTTGATAAGTTCATATTTCTGGCTGATTTTATTATACTTGACTTCAATCCGAATAGAGAACTACCTTTACTGCTAGAAGGCCATTTTTAGCTACGGCTAGAACTTTGATAGATGTGGAGAAAGGTGAGTTGACTTTGAGGGTGGCCGATGAGCAAGTTACCTTTAATATGAATCAATTGATGAAGACTCCTCATGTGCATGAAGACTGTTTCTTTCTTGATATGATTCCTCTTGTCACACAAGAGGAATTTGAGACCTCTATGATTGAAGATCCACTTGAAGCCGCTCTTCTTGAGGTTGATTCTGAGGGTTTGGATGTAGTGGAATGCAAGGCTATTATGGATGCAACAACTCCTTATCCTAAAAGGAGGATACCATTTGAGTCACTTGATTTGGGTTCAACTGATCGACCAAAGTTGAAATCTTCTTTAGAGGAACCACCTTCACTTGAGTTGAAGGTATTGCCATCTCATTTGCAATATGTTTATCTGGGTTCCAATAACACTCTTCAGGTGATTATTGCTTCGAATCTCACTATTCAACAAGAGGAGCAATTAATTGAAGTCTTAAAAGCTCATAAAAGGGCTATTGGGTGGACAATTGCTAATATCAAGGGCATTAGCCCCTCTGTGTGCATGCACAAGATTTTTTTGGAAGAAAATTATAAGCCTTCCATTGAACATCAAAGAAGACTCAAGCCCATTATGAAGGAGGTAGTGAAGAAGGAGCTTCTTAAATGGCTCGATACTGGCATTGTATATCCTATTTTTGATAGTTCTTGGGTGAGCCCAGTCCAATGTGTCCCTAAAAGGGGCGGTATGACTGTAGTGGCTAACACCCACAACGAATTCATTCCCATTCGTACTGTGACCGGGTGGAGGGTTTGTATGGACTACCGTAAGCTCAATACGACTACTCGAAAAGACCACTTCCCATTGCCTTTCATTGATCAAATGTTAGACAAACTAGCTGGAAGGGAATTCTTTTGCTTTCTTGATGGTTATTCGGGGTACAACCAAATAACAATCACTCCGGAAGACCAAGAGAAAACTACATTTACATGCCCATATGGTACCTTCGCTTTCAAGCGCATGCCCTTTGGCCTTTGCAATACACCGGCTACATTCCAATGGTGTATGATGGTTATTTTTACGGATATGATTGAGCATACCATCGAAGTGTTCATGGACGACTTCACCATGTTTGGTGATTCATTTGAGGAGTGCTTAGCCAACTTAACTCGAGTCTTGAAGCGGTGTGAAGACACTAATCTTGTGCTCAATTGGGAGAAATGCCACTTTATGGTAAAAGAAGGCATTATGTTAGGCCATCGTGTCTCCAAGAACGGTTTAGAAGTTGACCGGGTAAAGATAGAGGTGATTGAACAACTTCCTCCTCCTATCAATGTTAAGGGTGTGAGAATTTTTTTGGGCCATGCTGGATTCTATAGAAGGTTCATAAAAGATTTCTCCAAAATCACTAAGCCGCTCTGTGCTTTACTTGAGAAGGATGTCGAGTTCAAGTTTGATGATGCATGCTCAAAAACATTTGAAGAGTTGAAGAGAAGACTTGTAACCGCTCCTATCACTATGGCTCCGGATTGGAGTTTGCCCTTTATAGTGATGTGTGATGCTAGCGATTATGCCGTGGGAGCTGTGCTTGGGCAGAAAAAGGATAAAGTTTTCCATCCTATCTACTATGCAAGCAAGACGCTAGATAATGCTCAAGAAAACTACACTACCACTGAGAAAGAACTTTTGGCCGTAGTGTATGCATTTGCCAAGTTTCGGCCTTACTTGATTGGTGCCAAGGTGGTTGTTCATACTGATCATTCCGCTCTTAGGTACCTCTTTGGTAAGAAGGACTCTAAAGCAAGGTTGATTCGATGGGTTTTGCTCTTGCAAGAATTTGATCTTGAGATTGTGGATAGAAGAGGCTCCGAAAATCAAGTTGCCGACCACTTGTCTAAGTTGAGTACTGAAGCTCAACATGATGGAGATTTACCCATTCATGAAACTTTTCCGGATGAGCAACTCTTTTTGGTGTGTCATTCTGAAACTCCTTGGTATGCCGACATAGTCAATTACCTTGTGAGTGGAATTATTTCTGAAGACTTGAGTTATCACCAACGGAAGAAGTTCTTACATGATGTAAAGTTTTATCATTGGGAAGAACCCTTCCTATTTCACTATTGTGCTGATAAGTTGATTCGAAGATGTGTTCCTGAAGGTGAGAAACAAGAAGTATTGAAGTGTTGCCATTCCTCTGATTATGGAGGCCACTTCGGTGGTAACAAGACTGCTGCAAAAGTCTTACAATCTGGATTTTTCTGGCCATCTTTGTTCAAGGATGCTTATGAGTTTGCTCTATCTTGTGACCGGTGTCAAAGGGTTGGTAATATCTCTAGGAGGAATGAAATGCCACTCAACAACATGTTGGAAGTTGAATTATTTAATGTGTGGGGGATTTATTTCATAGGACCTTTTCCTAAGTCCTTCAACAATCAATACATTTTGGTAGCGGTTGATTATGTGTCTAAATGGGTTGAGGCCATTGCTTCCCCAACTAATGA
Organism: Inga oerstediana; assembly: GCA_963210345.1. Classification (NCBI taxonomy): domain Eukaryota; kingdom Viridiplantae; phylum Streptophyta; class Magnoliopsida; order Fabales; family Fabaceae; genus Inga; species Inga oerstediana. The sequence goes on from OY723405.1 coordinate 38,020,269, forward strand.
TGCTAAAGTAGTGGTCAAATTCATGAAAAATCACATTTTCACTCGTTTCGGTGCTCCAAGGGCTGTTATTAGTTATGGAGGCACCCACTTCTGCAACCATCAATTTAAAACTCTTTTGAAGAAGTATGGAGTGAAGCATAAGGTGTCTTTAGCTTACCATCCTCAAACAAATAGTCAAGTTGAGATTTCCAATAGAGAAATCAAGAAAATCCTTGAGAAAACTGTGGGTATCACTAGAAAGGATTGGTCCATGAAGTTAGATGATGCACTATGGGCCTATCGCACCGCTTACAAGACACCTATCGGTATGTCTCCTTACCGCTTGGTTTTTGGGAAAGCTTGTCATCTTCTTGTGGATTTGGAGCACAATTCTTATTGGGCTATTAAAAAGTTGAATTTTGATGAAAAAGAGGTGGGTGACAAGAGACTTTTGTAGCTTTATGAACTTGAAGAATTTCGTTTTCATGCCTACGAAAGTTCAAAGCTTTACAAGGAGAAAACAAAACGGTGGCATGACAAGAAGATTGTCTCTAAATCTTTTGAGCCGGGTCAACGAGTGCTCCTCTACAACTTTAAGTTGAAGATCTTTCCAGGAAAGTTGAAGTCTAGATGGTCTGGACCTTTCACTGTGGTCCAAGTCTTTGACAAAGGTGTTGTGGAGCTAAAAGGTCAAGATGGGGAGCAGTTCAAAGTTAATGGTCAACGATTGAAGCATTATTGGGGAGGAGATGTGGATAGGCTTGTGTCTACTATCACCCTATCTAATGAAGAATGACCAACATAAAGAGTCGGGCTAAAGACTATAAACTAAGCGCTTCTTGGGAGGCAACCCAAGTTCTTAACTCAATTTTTGTCATTTTTGTGTGTTTTGGTAGATTTATGTTTGATCTTTGCATTTTGTAGGGAGGAAAGGTACCCAATGAGGAATGAGCAAAGCCAATGCAAAGGAGGAATTTTCTGGGTGAGAAGATGAAGTTGAAGGAAGTATATGGGATATGCATCTCAGGGAAGTGCACTTGACTATAGGCTTATATTTAAGATTTTTGAAGTGCATATATGATTATTGATCAATTATGGGTAGTACTGAAGCTACTGTGGGAATATGGTTGATGCTAACTCTCATTTGAATTTTGGATGACATGAACTTGTGGTATTGATATTTAATGTGTTGAAAATATATGAATCTAGGAATTTTATCATTACCCTTATGTTCATGGTGCATTTTCTGTGAGGAAGGGAGTTAGAGGTGTTGAGATGATTTTGGTGTTTGAAATGATGCATGATACTTGTTTGATGGTGTTTGGATGAGTTTTGGGCTTGCTTGTGATGTTTGTGGAATTTGTCAAAAATTGGCTTTAGCACACTTGGTGTATGCTGAAGCCAATCTGGTGTTTTTCTGAAGTTACTTTGCTCACTGTGTAATGTGCTTCGGCACACAGGTTGTTGGCTGAAGCCAACATATGCCTTGTGTGAATGTATGCTCTCTGTGTCTAATGCTTCAGCACACAAGATATGTGCTGAAGCCAAGTTCTCTTGAACCTTTCTGTGTTTAATGCTCCAGCACACCCATGTGTGCTGAAGTTAAGTATCCCTTAAAAAAAAATTCTCACGTACATAAACAGACACATACATAGATATATATTTAAAAAAAATACATAAATAAATAAATAAAATATAAAATTTTTTTTATTTTTTTATTTTTATTTTCCCATTTTCTGTTAGGTTTTCAAAAATAAAAAAAAAATATAAAATTACTAAATCAGTAAATAATATATATAATATCATTTTCATTTTTTTATATATTTAAAAAAAACTCAGAAAATTATAAAAATATATATTAATCTTCCCTCTTTACCCTTCATTATTTCATTTTATTCCCCTATCAATTTGAATATACACCACAATTACAACCACGTTAATCCTTAATTTCAAAATCTCAATCCTTAATTGTAAATTCCCAAATCCATCAAACCCTAATCCCTCCTACTCCCTTTTACTCTCTTCTTTTGACACCATCAGCCGACACCCTCAATCCAGATCCATCATCCCTGTCAACTCCTTACTTCACCATCGACCCTCACCTCTCTCCGACTTCACCTTCCCCTGTTGTAATCCCCCTCCGTAATTATATCCGAAATACGCGATTAAAATGAAATAGAGACCAATAATAATAAAATAACATTTACTAACCCATCACATGACAGGATTTTCGCGAATACTTTTTGAAATCATTTATAAAATTGGTCTCATGTTCACATTTCGAATACAATTACTACGTGAAGATAAATCACATTCATATAAATATCAGAGTGCACAACTTAATCATCCCGGCAATCCCGGGCACATACCTTCGTTAAAGATACACAGGGTACAATTGCCCATTACAATTCTTCAAATGGGGATTACACAATCTCATCTCGGAGGAGTCCTAGCCGCTCCCTCCACGAGCCACTTGCCCTGTCTAAATTGTTGGTAGGGGAGAGTGAGATTCGAGGGAATCTCAGTAGGAAACAGATACCATAATGCATGCATGATAGATGCTATGTGTATGACATGTTAGCTTTATCTAGATGCATACCCCATAATGATATTTCTGCATGCTCAATGTTTCATACAACAAGACTATGGCCACAGCGAAAATAGAAACAGAGCTTCATTTATTCAAATATGCTCTACACAATCAAGTAAAGCAATCACATACATCACTACACAAGCAAAGATATCGAATACATGCAAGTAAGGTAAGTCCCCTACCTCCAGTCTTTTCTCCTCGATTTGCATGCCAGCAGTTCGGGGCTTCACATTCGATCCTACAATGTCAAATGTACTATTTAGACACTTCCATAGTGTTTTTGGGGGATATATGAGGCTATATTAAAAAATTACTAAAATACCCCCGGGACCCGGCCCGGCCCCGCCGTACCCGGTCCGGCTGTACTTTTCTTAAAATTTTGACATGGGCTATTCTGACATATTTTCGCCCAAGGAATCCATTTCCGGACTCGGAATTATCAAATTCAATGTCAATTACAAAATTACCCTTGACAGCCCCACTTTAAGGGTTTCAGGGGCATTTTCGTAATTATGCTTTTTCGGCCTTTTCTGAAAAAGTGCCCAACTGTAACCCCACCTAATTTTTTCTCCTGAACTCAATGGAATCATCAAATCATTGAAAATCCAACTCTAAGACCCATTTATAGCCTTGGCCAAAATATACATGTACTCCGGGAAAAATTGGGGTTTTTCAGTTTCGGCTCCGTAAACGCGTTCCTTTCTACTCCTAACCACTTTATTGACTATTCCCTTAGGTTACAACTACTATTTAGTACCAATTTGGGCAGCATAACAGCCCCACACACCCATTTTCCATTTTTGAAAACAATGACAATCCGGCGAAATTTCACCGATTAAATTGTCCACAGCAGCCAGAATAGTCAATACACAAGAGTTTGGAAGTTACCTCAAGCTCCCACTAGCTTTTCCTTGTCTTGGCTGAAACCCTAGCTGTTCTAACACCAAAGGAAGAGCTTCCAAACCTTAAAGAACATAAAGGAGTAGCTTAGGATCGGAGTTATACGCGTTAGGAGCTAGATCGTCGGAGAAATCGGCTTACCTTATGAGATTTCTTCCTCTTTCTCTCTCTAAAGATCCCATATGCTCTCTCTCTATTTCAGCTGAAACTCACGACAGAAAATGGGAGCTGAAGAAGATGAGAAGATATTTAATTCCATGATGATGTCATCTTTTATTGAGATGATGTCATAATTCCCATTTTCGGATTTTCTGGCAGATTTTCTGGCCAAACTTTGAAAAATCATAACTAATTCTAGAAAACTCAAAATGAGGTGATTCCAAAGCCAAATGAAAGATATTTAAGTCCTCTTCATAGGAAAAATATTGGCCATTACTAAAAATCACCACACAATTCCAGAATTACATAAAACTCATCACTGCCCCAAAACAGAGTTCAGTTTCTATCCCAAACTTTGGACAGTCATATCTCCCAGTTCCCAAAACGAAATGGCACAAATTATATGTCCATTTTGAAGCTTGAGATATGAACTATAAGAATGGAAAGTTTCATAATTTGTAGACACCATTTGGGCATTCAAAAAGTTCCCACAAACTGACAGCCCAGAATAGAGTTTCACTGGACAACATTTCCAGTTTTGCAACCAATGTGTCCAATCCAATTTAAAACAATTCCAATGATTAAATACCACAACATGACACCATTTCCATCACAATACCCGATTCAATTCTTCCCTATATTCTAAGTCAATTTGGATGTTAATCCACAATTGAACTCAAATACAGGGTTTTGGCGTTTCTCATAACACAAGCGACTACAATCCTCTTTATATTCTCTAAAAGGGTTCATTAATCACTAACCACGTCCACTTTTGTAGTCATTAACCCCTAATCATAATTTGGGATCTTGCTAAACCAGGGCTTAGCAATCCACTAATCTCAGGCTTATTCTCTATCCTCGAGTCTCAAAATTTGGGGTATTACACCTGTCGGCTCCGTCACTCACCATCGACCCACAGCCTCTCCAACGCTCTCTCTCTTTCGGTCTCTACCACTCCTCCTCCTCCACCACAGATCGCTCTCCCTCAATCCACAACTGTCACCCACAGCTCGACTCTCAACTCTCAGATCCGTCACCCACATCTCTCAACTCACCATCGATCCTCAGATCCGCCACTCCTTCTCTTATTCTGTTGTGCTCTCTCCGACCTCCACTGTCTCAACTCTGTTACAGATCCGCCATGACTCCGCCTCCTCCATTGTTCTCTTTTTTGACCTCCCATAGCACACACCCACTACACCATCTTCGATCTCTTGCAACACCAACCACCACCCCTACCCTCTCCAACGCTCTCTCTCGGCCTCCTCCGTCATTCTTTATCACCACCGCCTGTCATGAGCTCACCGTGAATCTCTGCTTTCTCTTGCCTCTATCTCTCCGCTACCAAACACTCTCACTACCAACCCTATCTCCGTCCCCTTTATTACAGCTTTGTGGTTCATAGTAGCCGTCCTTTGTCTCTGTCTCTCTCTCTGTGCAAGCTGTGTTTTTGTCTCAGCTCTGGAGTGCTGCTATGGTCATTTAGTGGCAATGTTCGTGGCTCTAGCTCCCTGTGTTTTCTGGTTTGTTCTGGGTGTTCATCTCTGAGGTAAAGTTCATGTCTTTCTTTATTTTTCAGATGGGTGTAATTTGATTTAAGTGGTGTTTGATTGTAGTAGTAGTATGATGCATTTGTGGTTTTGATTACGTGTTGCAGCATTACAAGTTTAAGCTTGAACTGATATGGTTTGTTTGAGGATTTGTGAGTGTCTAATATGGTTTATTAATCGCTAAGCTTCAAGAATTTGAGGTCACACTTATGCTGAGTGAATTGCGTAGAGATGGCCGGTTAGGTTCCAAGACATGTTGAAATTTGGGCTTGAATGGAATTTGTGAGTTGAGGTTTAGTGCAAGTGATTTCTGAGGATTCCTGTAGTCTAATGTGTGCAGTGGTAGTCTCTGAGTTACTCTTTATATGCATGGTTTTCAAGTGAACTGAATTGTATCATTGCATGCTGTGACCTTGAGGTTGCTCTAAAGATTTTGTTGCTTAATCTTAAATGTGCAGCACTTGATTTAACTCACAGGATTTACATAGACAATTTGGAAGTTGATGAAGTGTGCATCTTTGAAAATGTTTTTCTTGATAGCTTGCATAAACTGAGTAATGTTGGAATTGATGCTCTGTCATGTGATAAGCACTGTTGAAATTTAGGCTTGAATTGGATGAGATTGGAGGTTTAGTCAAGAGCAATTACTAAGGATTGCTTGAAAAAAAATCAGTTATGAAATTGCTGATTTATTTTGGGCCATGTTCCATTTTGTTCCTAGCATAGTGGATGGGTTAATAATTGTCACATGCTAGTGAGTTGTAAAGTTCTGAATCTATGAGTTGCTTATTTGAGTTTGAATGTGCTGGTTTGTTTATGGAATATGGTCTAAACTATTACAAGAGGCATGCTGAATTTCAGCATCAACTTATAAGGAATGATTTAAGGATAAATGTCTTGCATTGCTTGTTAAAGGAATCTATGAAACGAACTAGTTTTTGAGGATAAAGATATTGCATTGTTTTTTTACCTCTTAATTTCCTGGCTCACTTTGCATATGAATTGGCTATCATGAGAACAGGCTATTAAGTTTTGAAATTTGTGATTGCTCCAAAAAAAAAGGGAGTGTTCAAAGGCATAAAACTTCAATTGTGATTATCTATTTAAGCCTGGTAATAAAGATTAGAGCTGAAGTCTCTACGGAGGCTATCTTTCATCTTAATCCCAAATTCAGAATTTAAATTTGAGCTTGCAAGATGTTAACAGATCTATTGGCTCATAGAGCCTTCATTTCAATGATATATATAAAATGGGCAGATTACAAATATAGATATAGATAAACAGAGTGACAGAAAATGTAGTAATTGACGGAGGAAATAGGCAGAGTGATTGAAGGAGAAATAGATGGAAAGAGAAGTCAGAAAACTCATGCTAAACCACCGATCTACTCTTTGACTTTTAACACTCCCCCTCAAGCTGGAGAGTATATGTCAATCATTCCCAGCTTGCACCGAAATCCTTCAAATTTAGTTCTGCTTAGTGGTTTTGTCATAACATCTGCAATTTGGTCTTCAGATCTGATGTAGGATAGACTCATGATACCTGCTTCAATCTTTTCTTTAATGAAGTATCTATCTATCTCAACATGTTTTGTCCTATCATGATAAACTGGGTTCTTGACCATTTCAATGCTGGCCTTGTTGTCACACCAAACTCGTATTGGTCCCTCATGTGGAATCCCTAACTCCTTCAATAATCTGATGACCCAAATTCCTTCACGTACTCCATTGTTAACAGCTCTCAGTTCAGCTTCCGTACTACTTGTTGACACCATAGTCTGTTTCTTACTTCTCCATGCAACTAGATTTCCCCACACATATGTGCAGTACCCTGAGACTGACCTTCTAGTCTCCTTGTCTTTTGCATGGTCTGAATCAGTATAGATTTCAATATTTCTGATAGTGCCTCTCTTAAAGAAGATCCCTCTTCCAGGATTAAACTTCAAATAGTGCGGAAGGACTATTTCTTACAAGAACTATTGGAGAAGTAAGAAACAGACTATAGAAGGTCAGTCTGTTTCTTACTTCTCCATGCAACTAGATTTCCCCACACATATGTGCAGTACCCTGAGACTGACCTTCTAGTCTCCCTGTCTTTTGCATGGTCTGAATCAGTATAGATTTCAATATTTCTGATAGTGCCTCTCTTAAAGAAGATCCCTATTCCAGGATTAAACTTCAAATAGTGCGGAAGGACTATTTCTTACAAGAACTATTGGAGAAGTAAGAAACAGACTATAGAAGGTCAGTCTGTTTCTTACTTCTATAGTCTAGTTGCATGGAGAAGTAAGAAACAGACTGACCTTCTATAGTCTGTTTCTTACTTCTCCAAGAAACATCTTCAATAATCCCTTCAATAGTCTGTTTCTTACTTCTCCATGCAACTAGATTTCCCTACACATATGTGCAGTACCCTGAGACTGACCTTCTAGTCTCCCTGTCTTTTGCATGGTCTGAATCAGTATAGATTTCAATATTTCTGATAGTGCCTCTCTTAAAGAAGATCCCTCTTCCAGGATTAAACTTCAAATAGCTTAGGATTCGGTACACAGCCGCCATGTGTTCTTCTTGTGGCTGGTGCATGAATTGACTTGCTATTCGGACTGCATAGCTAATGTCTGGACGTGTGTGGGTTAAGTATATGAGTTTCCCGACAAGTCTTCTGTACCGTTCTGGGTTGACTGGGACACCATTTGGCTTGATTTCCAGGTGACAACCTTCTTCCATTGGTGTTCCTTCAGGTTTTGCCCCTAACATTCCTGTTTCATGCAACAAATCTAGGGTATACTTCCGCTGGGATACGTTGATGCCCTTTTTAGTTCTTGACACTTCCATGCCCAAGAAATATCTCATTTGTCTGAGATCTTTGACTTGAAACTCAGTTGACAAGTCTTTTTTCAGTTGAGCAACAGAATCTTCATCGTTTCCTGTAATGACCATATCATCAACATAAACGATCAAGATGGTGACTTTGCCATTGACACGTTTGATGAACAATGTATCATCTGCTTGTCCCTGAGTATAGCCAAGCCTTTTCATTGTTTTGGTGAATCTACCAAACCATGCCCTAGGAGATTGCTTAAGTCCGTATAATGACTTGTTAAGTTTACACACAGAGTTGTTAGGAGCTAGAATTCCATCTGGAATCTCCATGTAAACTTCTTCTTCCAAGTTTCCATTCAAGAAGGCATTCTTCACGTCTAGTTGGTGCAACGACCAATCTAAGTTGGCTGCGATTGATAGAAGCACTTGGATGGTATTAAGCTTGGCTACTGGAGCAAAGGTCTCCTGATAATCAACTCCATATGTCTGGGTATATCCTTTTGCAACAAGTCTTGCATTATATTTGTTGATACTACCATCAGGATTGAATTTTGGGTTGAAGATCCACCTGCAACCTACTGGTTTCTTTCCTTCGGGAAGAGTTGTAATCTCCCACGTTTTATTTTCCTTGAGTGCCCTCAACTCTTCTTCTGTAGCTTGTTTCCAATTCGGATCAGTCATAGCTTGTTGAAATGTGTTTGGGATTTTTATCCTTGCACTGTTTACAACAAAGCTTTGCATTTTTGCAGATAGGTTACCATATGAGACAAAACGTTGAATTGGATGCTGAGTACAGGATCTTACCCCTTTTCTCAATGCAATAGGCTAACCCAGTTCTTCAGGATTTAATCTCGGATTGGAGTCATGGTTGTTCCTTTGAATGGGAGAAATAGTTCTATCAGTATTTAATTCATCTTGAACTTGTAGTCCAGATTCTTCCTCTCGTTGTGGTTCAGTATCCATCCCTGAATTGACCTCAACATTTGTTTCCAGTTCATTACGTGTGATTTCAGGTGGTATGGGTTCAGATTCATGATCAAGTTGGGTATGACTGGGTTGGCTTGTGGGAGCAAATGTGTTAATGTTGGCTATAAGGTTAGGTTGTGGTTGTGACACTGATGATGTGTGGGGTAAGTATTTGGAGTTAGATTCTTCCCAGATTAGCCATTCAATGTCGTTATACTCCCCCTGAATGGGTAATTTGGGATAATAGGCTTCTTCTTCTGAGAAGACAGTATCCCGGGAGATAAAAAATTTCTTGGAACTAGGATAATAACATTTGTATCCTTTTTGAGTAGAGGAGTAGCCAAGAAATATACATTTGGTAGCTCGAGCAGCAAATTTGTTGCCATCATTTTTATGAACAAAGACAACACAACCAAACACCTTTGGAGGTAATGAATTGATTAGTGGGCAATTTGGAAAGTGTTGAAGGAGCTTTTGGATAGGAGTGTCATTATTGAGAACTTTAGATGGCATGCGGTTAATGAGATAAGCTGCAGTGAGAACAGCATCACCCCAAAAGATGGTAGGAACATTTCGTTCTATCAGTAAGGTTTGGGTTACCTCCAATAAGTGACGGTTCTTTCGTTCGGCCACTCCATTTTGTTGAAGGGTGTAAGGACAGGAAGTTTGGTGATGAATTCCTTGCTGATCAAGAAATTCTTTAAAGGTGTTGCTCATGTATTCCTTGGCATTATCACTTCGTAGTACCTTAATAGAAGTGTTGAATTGGGTTTGCACAAAGGTATAGAATTTTTGAAATACTTTGGCTACTTCAGATTTGTCTTTCATTAAATAAACCCATGTGGTTCTAGTGTGATCGTCTATGAAAGTAACGAACCATCTAGCATTGGTGAGGGTTTTTATTCGTGAAGGACCCCAAATGTTACTATGGATTAGTGTGAATGGTGAGGAAGGTGTATAGGGCTGTTTGGGATATGAAGATCTAGTTTGCTTTGCAAGTTGGCAAGTTTCACAGTCAAAAGGAGTGGAATTCTTATTGAATAAACTTGGAAACACATGCTTCATATAATCAAAACTAGGATGGCCTGAGCGACAGTGCCATAAGTGTACCTCATGATCTTGAGATTTGGAATTAACCAGTGCCTTTCTTATCTTCCTTGCATTTTTAGTTTTCAAGTTTGATCCTTCAAGATAGAACTGTCCATCCCATTCTCTAGAAGTCCCAATCGTCCTCCTCAATTTTAAATCCTGAAAAACACAAAGATTATCATCGAAAATCACTCGGCATGTTCGACTTCTAGTTAACTTGCTCACAGATATTAGATTACAGGTAAGTGCAGGAACAAATAGAACATTGTGTAGTTCCAAGTGATTGCCAATTCCCTCAACCCTTGTGAATACACCATTAGCTACTTTTACTTTGAGGTGTTCATGGCAGAATTTAAGGTTGTGGAATAAATTTTTGTTACCGGACATGTGATCTGTAGCTCCGGAGTCAACAATCCAAGTATCTTAATTAGTCATCACAGCGTTGAGGGCTATGACGGTATTACCTGATTGTATTAGATTCACATTAGGAATAGAGTTTGACATACTCTGCTTGTCAAGTATATAGCGAAGCATCTGTAATTCATCCTGACTATCAGGGAATTCAGGTGCCAACCCTGTGCTGCTGGTATATTGACTTGGATTTATGGCTAGAAAGCTTTTAGGAGGAGAAGGGCTAACAGTAGTCTGCCCAGCTTCACATTTCTTTCCTAACTTCATGATCTTGGCCTTTTCCTAGATTGGGATTCGAATTTCAGAAATGCCAATTTAGTCCTTCGAATTTCAAAATGACAGATTGGTCTTCTAATTTCAGAAATACCAATTCAGTCCTTCGAATATTGAAAATGACAGATTGGTCTTCTAATTTCAGAAATACCAATTCAGTCCTTCGAATATTGAAAATGACCGATTGGTCCTGATGGATTAAATAATAGATCAGATATCCGATTCAACAGCTGTTTCGAACCCCATCAAAGACCCAGAATTGGGCATTCACACAGCTTCTTCTCTACCCAGTGCCAATCATGATCCTAAACCGTCAGATCTTAATCCCAGGCATCAGACTGATACCCTTCTTGAAGACAGAATTGGAACGGTCTAATTCCGATGACGATGGATTAGGGGACAGCGTCTCCTCCGCTATTTTCTCGCTCTCTCACTGATTTCTTTCTCTCTCCTTCTCTGTTTTCTCACTCTCTCACTGATTTCTTTCTCTCCTTGCTGTATCTCGCCGCTGCCACTTCCTCCAGCCGCGGATCATCCCTGGAGATGCTCTGATACCATATTGGCTCATATAGCCTTCATTTCAATGATATATATAAAATGGGCAGATTACAAATATATATATATAGATAAACAGAGTGACAGAAAACGCAGTAATTGATGGAGGAAATAAGCAGAGTGATTGAAGGAGAAATAGATGGAGAGAGAAGTCAGAAAACTCATGCTAAACCACCGATCTACTCTTTGACTTTTAACAAGATCAATGAAAAGTTGTCAAATTGTTCAATGTTTTGAAACATTCTCTTGATAGCTTGCATATGCTTAGTTACTTTGGAAATTCTACTCTGAATTGTGGAGAGGAATATTGGCATTTAGGCTTGAATTTCAAAGATGGCTTAAGGATTAGGAGCTAGAGAGTACTGATATTTGAGTGTTTTAACAAGTTCTAGAATAGATAAGTCATTTTGTGGTCTTTTGTAATCTTGCTTTCAACATAATGATTTGGCTTGAAGAGTTGCATATTGTCAAATGATTTGGCACAATGGTGAATGAGTGTTTGATCACTTTATTTTGCTTGATGCAAGTGAGTAAGCCATGAAATTCTTTGAATAATGTGGTCCTAGTTTACGGTTGAGCTTTACAATCTATGTATGCTGTGGAATTATGTTCCTCGTGTGTGCTGAATTTTTGAAGTTTTCAATTTCCTTTGACATCCTGATGTGTAATTGGAAGAGATATCTCTCTTGTTTGAACCCATGTTTTGCCAAAAATCCAAATGTTTCAAATTGAATCTTTGAATTTCAGGATTGATATGGTTTTTAAATCTGAGATTGATAAGTTTGAGGATGCTGATGTGTAATTTAGGCTTGAATGGACGTTGTGAATTAAGGATTAGTACAATTGATTTATGAGGATTTCCTGTTTAAAATAATCTCTGGAATGCATGATTTGGTTGGCTCTCACTGTGATAGCATGATTTTGCACATGTTTTGTTACATTCAGAGCTTATGTTTGAACTCTCATGATCTGCAAAAAAAAAAAGCAAAAGAAGAAGAAGATGATGATCCACTTTTGCACACAATTCGCAAGTGTTGATAAGTTCTGAAATCTTTGGAAATTGTGGTATTATTTCACAAGTGAAATAGGATTTCTGAAGCACTCACAAATTTTATAAGTTCTAAAATCTTTTTGCAGCATGATTTCATTCCTTACATACTGATGTGTAAGTGAAAATGCATTCCTTATTCATGAAATTCCTGTTGTATACCCAATTCCACAAGAAGTCAGAAATTGTTATTGAATTGTGCAATTTAAAGATTCTCAATTCATTTGCTGCTGTTTGTGAACCTGAGCTTGACCATTTTGATTGTGCTGCGTGTTTAGGATTGCTTTCCATACCGAAATTCATGTTGCTGATCTTGTCTCAAAATCAAATATTTGTTCTAAGATGACTTCATGTTGTAAAAGAGGTAGTGAGGATAGGATTAAGTTTAGAATCACAGTCGATAGTTTTGGTTTAGCTAGAATTCATGTTTGGGGGTATTTTTCCTTTCTTTTAGGATAGTTTCAGTCAGGTTTGTTTCTTTTTGTTTGATTTCATTTTTATTTTTGGGTGTGTTTTGTGTTCTTTTTAGGACTATAATAACACTGATAACTGCTGCTTCTGTCTTTTGCTTGCGCTCCAGTTAGCCCTATGATTGATCTGCTACTAGCTTGTACTTAGTGTGCATATTCTTGGTGCCTATTTTGGATTGGTATATTTTGAAATTTGGCATATAAATGTGAATGCTGCTGCAGGACACTGACTAGTTGATGTTTGGTGCTGGCCACTGATGACCAATACTCTCTGACATTCTTGATGCATGTGAACAGGATTTTGATAGCTACTGATGGCTAGTTTGAGTTGTTCATAGCATTGTCTCTATCTCATGACTTACCTGCTGTGAGTGTTAATTTGATAGCTACTGATGGCTAGACATGACCTCATTTCCTGGTCTTGGTTAGGCTACTGAGGGCCTGGTTGTGTTAAATTTTGAATGGTGTAGATGCTGTGAATATTGAGCTGTACAGGTGTTAGCTACTTTCTCTCCCATCCTTTTAGTTGACAATGAGGACATTGTCAATTTTAAGTTTGGGGGTGAGAGTGCTTCAATTTTTTGACCTCAATTTTGAAACTTTTTGAAAGAAATGGAGTGCATAGAAAAATTTTGAACTGGTTTTTCAAGAAAATTATTGGAATGTTTGAGATTTCTTATACTTAAGTTTTTTCTTGTTAAAAAAATTATTGAAAATGAGCTGTTAGTTTTGGTTATTCATCAAATATTGTTTGGATGATCCTATGATATGAATGTCTGCTTGAGATGTTATATTAGATAGGAAATTTTTATAATGTGCATGGATGAGTGCATTATAGTGATAAAACATGTTGTTCAAGAGTTTTTAAGTAATCCATGCACTATTGGAGTTAAATTTAATCTGGATGTACGAGTTGAAGGACTTTATGGCAAATTATGTTATATACCTTTGTTTCAAGTTTTTGATTTTAGGATCCTCTTTGGAATTCTTCATAACCTTTTATTTACTTCACAAGATTTGAAAAAATGATTAAGGCAATTCATAAAATGTGATTGAGCCTTTCAAACTGACCTAATTGATGTGATTTCCCTTTGAACCCTTATTTTGAGCCTATTTGAAAAACCAATTAAAGATTTTTATTGGAAAACCTAACATCTACCTACCTCAACCAATGTGAAAAACCATGATTCCCTTGCTTTGAGATAGATGATAATTGATTGGGTAGTGGAATATGGTGATATTATGCAAAGTTACAATAGATTGGGAAAGGAGTGTAGAAAGTAAGAGTTCACAATGTACATAAATCAAGCCAAAATATTCCAAAAACAGAAGAAAGTGTGTATAAAAAAAACAAAGAAAAAAGGCTTAAAAAGAAGGCTTGATATGAAAAGATCAATTTGGTTCAAGTTTGGGGGAGTATATTTCATGAGAAAAGAAAGAAAACCCTTGAATAGCATCATCTATCTTAAGGTATTTGATTGATTATCCTTTCCCTTTTCTTTTGAAAACTTTAACCCCTGGCCCCATTACAAGCTAAGAAAAGTCCCTTTGATTTTTAAGTTAAGTAGGGTGAATTAGAAGAAGAGAGGAAGGAATTAGGGGATGATAAAATTATTTATTTGAATATTGGTATATGATTTGAAGTGTTGCTTTGAATTTTAACTTGTGCAAAAGGAATAAATGTTGACTCCATACACACACACTTAAGAATTCTTGGAAAGCATGCTTTAAATCTATAAACCCATATCAATTCTAGGAATTAATTTATGCTTGTCTTCTCATTTTTGCAAGTGGTTATTTACACTATAGGCCATTAACAAGTTTTGTTAAGGAATTCACCACTTTTCATTAGGTTTTGACAACTTTCGTTTACCAAATAAAAAATTCACAATATTAGACTATTGACAAATTTAGTTATGGAATTTACCACTTTTTATTAGATTTTGACAACTTTCATCTACAGTATTCACACTGTGTTTTCTCAACCATTGACCCATCATTATTCTCTAATTCTTCATCCTTTCCCTTCTTCTCATCTTCTAACTCCGACCCACCATTCTTCATTTCACTTCGTAGGGGTGTTCAAATCCGGGACCAGGATCTCCCAATCTTGGGTCCTGTCCCGGTATGAGGCCGGGATTGGGAATTTGTGTCCGGTCCTGGGACAGTCCCAATCCCAGTCTCGAGACAGTCCCAGTCCCGGAACAATGAAATATTTCCTTCTCTCTTTTGTTCTTGGGTCCACGTGATCAATGGAATCAAAAGTCTTCATAAGAAACAAACCTCTGTTAAAAGGATTAACAGAAGATGAATTGAGTTCAACTTGGTTCTGCATTTATGTTTTGTCTTTTTAAGCTGGTTATTTCTTCTTTTTCCCTCTCTTGTTATCATTTTTTTATTCTACGCAATAATATTGAAGCTTTTGTTGGCCGAAAAATAAAAGGGTTTAAAAAAAATACAAAAGGAAGAAACTCTCAGCCTAACTTGAAGGAACGCTATTATCTCTTACCAAGGGATTGGCATGAGCATGTATTTTACTCTTTTTTACTACCACAATACCCTATTAGCATGTTTTTTACTTTCCTCTTAAAACCCCAAAGTTATTTTTTCAAACCAAAACCCATCTAGTTTTTTTATCTAACCGGTTTTGCTAGTAATAATCACATCTAAGGCTTTTTTCATATGTGAATACGTTTGCCCACAAAATTTCCTATTAATGAAAAATATATCCTAATCTATTCAGTATCTAATATTAAGTGGATTTTTTTTTGCCTTCAAGTGGATGGAAATGTAAATAATTTTTTATTTTCTATTGACAATGTGACACCTTGAACTTTCCAAGGTCCATGCAGAGAGAGACTGTCAATATACATTTTTATCTGACTATAAATGTCCAAGGCACTAATTCAAATCCCACAAAATGACTGCTCAGATTCAAAATAGATGATTGAGAAATCAACACTGAAGACAATTCGCAGGCAAAAAAAAAATCACTGAAGACAATTCAAAGATATATTTCTGTGAACTACATTAATATCCAGAGATTGTACCTGAATATAAAGGCGTTGAAGTCATTCTTTTTCTGCAGCTGTGAATCTCAGAAAAGCTTTGTCAAATGCCTTTGAATTCAGAAACAGCATAAATATATAATATCACCTCTAACCCTGCAAGGAGGATGCCACTCTTTTTGAAGATCGACCACGTCCCACAGCTTGAAACAGTGTTTGGGAAACAGAACTTTGGTAGTTAATATCCATTTTACAGAAAGATGACGAAAGGACGAAACAGATTCTCAGCAAGGGAAAAATAAAGCGTATAGAGAAAAAGAAATCTGTTGTGTGAGTGAGTGTGACTGAACACGAAGAGGCACCAATCCCCTTATACGAAAAACGCACATTAACAACATCAAACCAACTACTACCATCACAATAAATTTGGAACCACAAAAACAGAGCATTGAGACACAAAAAATGATAAATGCAGGGTACAACCAGATGAAATTTAATGCAACCTCAGTTTGATATAAGAAACACATGACCACAAACATGTTCAGCACTACAAAAGGAATAAGAACGAAAAGTACCCGAAATATTGCTTCTTCCTGATTCGATAGCATATTCGAAGCTACTGAAAGCAACTCATGTCTCTCGCTGTATTGCAAGACGTAACTATATGACTAGAACATTGAAGTCATATTCGACCACTAAAAGTACATCCACCAAAGACTGCATAAGAAAAAAAGGGATTGCTGACTGGGATGGACTTTCTTTTGGGCCGGTCATGGCTTGCATCAAATGGCACAGAGCCAGATGGGACGAAACTGGCTCGTCCCTTGAGCCGTTGCTGTTGTTATAAACAATAACACAAGAGATAAAACTGAAAAGGCAATAAAGAACGACTTATTTCCCTATTACTCTTATAGATATATTGATGCTTCTCTGATCGATTTGAGTTGAAAGTATCCAATTTCATTTGCTCTCTATCTTTCGTTTTCATTGAAACTCTTTCTAATTGCGATGACATTATAATTTGCTAAAACATTATCTTGATTGCATATGAGTGAATATTAATCCAGAAATCATGGTTTCAGGGTTGCACTTAACTTGCCAATGAGTAGCATTAGACATCTACTGTTTAAATTACCAACTTGTCTATATCTAAGAAAAAGCTTCAATTTCATCTGGCCATTTTCTAGTTCGCAATATCATCTAGTATCTTCAAAACATCATCAACTTTTCCATGCGGTGGTCACAAGACTGAAAGATCAGGTGTACATAAAACAAGTGAGGTAACAGTGCATGCAGTTATCCATAATCCAAAGAGCATCAGTACGGGTGGTTCACTATAGTTTCATTTTAGATTTTAGAGGCAAAATTTAAGGCCTCACGGGTCAGGCTGTTTGGAATTTGTATAACAGTGGGCCGGCTATAAATCAGGCCCGAGTCTTTGATTAAATCTAAAAGCCCATCCTAAACTCAACATTTTTGTGCATGAAATAAAATAATGGGAAAATCCCACAAGAAGCTTATACTTCAATCCGACTCCAAGAACCTGGTTGATTTGCTATTACAGCCCAACACCATATGAGAAATAGTAGAAATAGTCAATTGATATTGTAGAATATTTACTTACCTCATTTATCAGGTTGGAGTATGTCGTATAACTCAATATGACACCATTTAACTTCAGTTAGTTAGAATAAGTTTTATTATAAATAATTGGTAGTCTGTGCCAAAAGTTTATCAGTGTGAGATGTAAAATATTCTATCAATATATAATACAATTCTCTTCTCTTATGCAGAGAGGGGAAACAACTGTTCATAAGCCAACTTTGATATTAGGTTGTGTGCCATCGGCTCTTTCCACGATTCTGCAGCTGCCTTTGTCCTTTTTTCATCCAAAAATTGGAATTTTACACTCAAGCGTTTCAATCCCAACAGGCCATTGAGCGGGTGATTCAAATTCAAACATCCCACCCAATTGTTTGATGATATGTTTATAATCTTGAGTCACTCTCACCCTCTACATATTTTCCTTCTGTCGATGCTTTCTTCTTCTCTTCCCCGAAACCCTCTCCTTCTCAGCATGTCTTTTGCCATGGAAGCTATGTGATGCGACATACATAGGCCTATAAACCGGCGACGCAGTGGCAGGGCCGGGATACTGCCATGGAAGCTTCAGTGTCTTCATCTTTCCTCAACGATTCCCAAAATGCCGAGCAGAGTGGGTTATCCTGAATCAAAAGCAACGCTTTATTTTCCTCTCAGGCTAAAATCCCTCGGTGTTGGGCCCGTCTCCTTTCCGTCCTTTCATTCACTTCTTCCTCACTTTTTCTCCGCGTCTCTTAGCCCTAGGATTTCAATATTTGAAACCTTTTGAAATCAAGAAATCAACGAGCTAGAAATCTTCATTGGATCCCACACCATTCGATATTCCAATCTCCGGCCAGCCTCCATCAGATTTTCTCTGTACTCTATGTTGAAGAAGCAACAACGAGGACGATGTCGACAGATTCTTTGTGGCCGTGGCTTATCTCTCTTAGCCCATGTCTAGGTAAGGTGATTTTAGCTATTGGGTTCTTCGATTTTTTGTATTCGAACGTAGTTTTCTACTTTTCATCATGACTTCAGCATTTTTGATTCAATTCCAGTTACTCTTTTGGGAAGATGCCGCCATCAGTTACTTCAACAATGCATGACAGATGAAGAAGGTCACAACAATTTCTTCAATTTTCATCATCTTAATAACGATTTTCGTTGAGATGAACAATTCTGGTGTTAATATCAGGTATGAGAGATGAGTTCAAATCGAGGTGATTCTGGTGTTAATATCAGGTATGAGAGATGAGTTCAAATCGAGGTGATTCTGGTGGTAATATTTACGATGGACTGAAGATTAGAGTTTTGTTGAATAATAAGGTTGCAACGAAAAGTAGCCTTTTATGGTTTATTTTGTTGTCAATATTTGCTGTTGTGGAATTATACAAACCATGTTATATGAAATTTAAGTTTGTAATAGATATAAGCTCAACATGAATAGTCTTAGACACAGTTTGTGTTTGTTAGGATTTTAAATAAACATATAAGCTTCATTTTCATTTGAGCGTGTGGCTTAGTGCCAAAACATACGACATTGACATTGTTATGTTCCACCTTTGAAATATTTGCTCCAAGAAACTTGGCTTTTACTGTCTAGCATTGTCTCTCTTCATGTACTATAAGTGGCCTCATATATAATTCAATCTCATGCCCAACTTCTACTGTACTTTATCATGTAGACATAATAAAAATGAGCAAGAACATGCTCACAATGTACATTTCTCAAGAGAAAGAAGTAGGGGAGCTTCTAAAAAATTCACATAGAATTCACATAGATATAATTCACATAGATATAAATGAATAGCGGTGTGTTGTCTTAAAAAATTTCTTAATCTGCATTTTGATAACAGACACTACAATCTTCTAAATGTAGTATGTAGTTTCTCATTCCCTGGCTCAATCTGTTTGAATCCTACATTCACAACATGCTGTGCAAGCTTTTATCTTTATGTTTTTCATTCAGCTAGATCCGGCAGCTGAATGGGAGCTGCAGCTGAATGGGGGAGATCTTTGGGATAGTTGAAACCAAGTGTAATCTGGCAGTTGCTGGGAGAAATTGTCACCTATGTGAGGTTGCCCTTCACTGTGTTTGTTTTTGTGCGTTCACAAACTCTGGCATTGTTTACTAATATTGAATATCTCAACCTAATCCATGTCCACAATTTATCTGCAGAGCCTTACAGATACCTATTTTCCCTTAAATAGGAGTCCCTCGACAATCTGCCTTCATGGTATGCTTACAATTTCTGAAGATGTTTGATCTGTATTCAGTCTTCTGCTAAAATACTACTGTGTTTTATTCTTTCACTGTTTTTAATTTTTCTATTATGATGATGTCATGATCTACTGGTACAATTGTTTCTGGACCAATTTTGTGACACCCACACCTGCTCAGGGAAACAGAAACCCATCGTTAGAGGTGGCAGGGTAAGATTCAAAGATCCAACATTCTTCTTTTAGATTGTATTGGTAAAACATTTATTTTAATGTTTCTTCTTAGAAATTTGTCACTGCTTCCAATAATAGTTTTGAAAGTTTCACTATTTTATACTCATTGTCATAACTTATCCATATTGTTAGGTGTTATCCATTCTGTTCATGCATTTGTTGGGAGAAAAATCTCATGGACTTTGCTTTTTCTGCTTGGTTCTTTATGGAAGCTCTTATCAAATTCTAAATTTAAACATGCAAGCAGTGCTTTTATCCTAGGAAGGTCTAAAAGTTTCAAGCATGGCCTTTATCTTTCAATCCCTGCTTGACAAAATTGGCTGGACTGTTATGATATCTTTTAAATAATGATATTGCAGCACATCTAATACATTGCACCATTTACTGACTGTCCAAGTATAATTTTGTGGTCAGCACTTCATTTTGCATCCCCTGTATTCATGAATTCTCTGGGGTCAGATCTTCTGTATGGAACCCTTGTAGTTGTCAAATCTGTTTTGGAACTCATGAAGTAGTCCCCTAAAGAAATTCGGAATACATCCATTTAGTAGTATGTGACAGCTCTACATTTATTGGGCTAACACGTTTGCAGTTAGTGTTTCAACTATGACTCTCAAAAACACAATAGACAAGTGACACAAGCCTCCAAAATAGTTTCCTCAACTGTAATATCATTTACACAAGCATTTATGACTTTGTAGTAATTTTTTTCAGTCACTCAATTTACTTGACTTCCAACCTACTGTCAACACTATACAGTAAGTTCTTTCAATCACTCAAGTTTTTGTTTACTTACAACCTACTCTCATCTTTATTTAAGATTGACACTAATAACAAAAGATCATAGTTTAGTGATTGAAAGACATTTCACTCCACTTTTTTGTCTTACAACACAGTGCCATTTAGCTTCCATACCCACTTGTCTAATCACTGAAGTAGACGATTTTTGTATTCATAACACCTTATTTTTTCCTTCTATTTCTTGTGGGTCCCACACTCCACAACCATGCCGCATGAACTAGACGGGTTAATCTTTTTATTCATTTCTTCATTTGGTGTAAGTTATAGCTGTATTGTTTATACCCTTAGTCAATGTGTTTATCAGCTTTTCTGAAAATTCATAAAATGACAAGTTAACATTTTTATGGTTGCATTGAGAAGGCCCACAAAATGCTTCTATATCCTTTTTTCAAACACTCCTTTTTCATCTATATTAGAATCAGACCTTCAATCGATCTACATTTGCTATTATATATATTTTTATTCATGCTTTTTTATTTTTGATTTTTAGCAATCTTTCATATCAAACCGGTTTATTTATTATCAATCAAACTTTAGAGAAAGTCAATTTTGCAGTTTGTTTGGAAATGTGCTTTTATTGGTGATTTAGCAACAAGAGATTTTTTTCCCAACCATGATTAGAGAAGGATTTTGTATGTTTTCTTTTCACAGCTTTAATATAATATAGTGGTTTGCTTCTCTGATCATGCGCATTGTTCGACAAAAAAAATGGCTTTGCATTCGAAAGTAAGAAAGGTGTCATCCATAGGGAGGGCTACTTGGTAATGAAGATGCCCACTATCTATTTAGATACTTATCCCAATGGCATTTAATGATAAACTGAAGTTGAAAAAGTGTATCTGTAGAATGGTTGTGCTAATGGAATAAATAATGCTTAATATAATGCAAGTACAAGCATCCACACAATATGGTTCAACTTATGTAGTAGTGTTTGAGTGGCCATTTGGCTTAGCTGCCCTCCTCAAGCTTTTTGAAATTGTAGTTTTGAGTTCAAGTGAAAGTTGCTCCTTTTCTTTACAGTTTCATATGATCAATTTCTTATGGTTGTCAATAAATCTATGTAAATCTGTCTGCATGTATGCTCAGGCTTATTTACTTGACTAAAGGCTATCACTTGGTGAACATTGTTCATTTCATGCGTAGTCCCACGGTTTTTTGTTGGTTGTTAGATTGTAATGAATGGTTTATTTCTGGTGGTGGCTTTGTCCCTCACAAATGGTTTTTGGCAGGTTATATTTTTCTTTGTTTCTTATGTTTAGCTTTCTAATGCTATCGCGAAGCTATGTAGGTTGTTAGATTGTAATGAAATTCGGTGGATATGTCGCTTGCTAAACGGTTGCAATGGTTCACATAGGAAGGGGTTCGTGAAGCCATCCTACAACCATGTTCATTATGCATTCAGTACAGTATTGAAGTTATGTTTGAGTTTTGTAGGGAAAAAATGCAACCCATGACAGGATTACCAATAAAAACAGACTTTACAGCACATAGGATTAAGTCAGTTCTGCATTTTGTTTGGAAAATTTTTAGTTTGTTTAAGACCAATGTTTATAAGATATTTAAGATGTATATACAATTAAATTTTAATGTATCTCATGTATGGTTACATTGTTGTCATGTTATACTATATTATGATATGTCTTTGATTTTTATATATTTGTTTGGCATATAATATGTGAGTTTTATTGATTAGGATTAAGTTAAAATGACTTTGAAGGAACAAGCTTCATGTGCATCGCATGAGAGTATTCGCCATAAAATCTTTATAGTTTTTTTCATGGTTAAGAAAGACCATAAGTAAAGATTGTATAATGTTAAAAAAAAAGAATATTACAAAAAAAAAATATATCAATATGTAAAAGCTCCCGTGCGTAGCTATCAATCTGTGTGGTGGCAAATGAAAACAATGTAGTTGACCTTTATTTATGAAGCAAAAGCACTTATAAATGCGGTTACCTTATTTTACAATACTTGCATATGTATTCTTCATATGATAAAAATAGGCAACATTAAACATATCATGTGTATGCCGCCATAGGAACGTTTTGGCTTTGTTCAATCTTCCCATGCAACGGACAGTGACAGCATGTTACATTGATGTAACCATTGTCATCTTATGTGTACTTTCATGGTTTAATTTAAATGAACTATTGTAATAAGCAATATTATTCAAAATTATGTAATTGTTCTTATTTATACACATAATAAATGAGTCTAACTGATAAAGTACCAAATGGACAGATAATTTATCTGTATGTAAAAACTCTCCGTGCAACACACGGGTAGCTCCTGCTCGTTGATTCAATAAAGGGAATATGCTTGCTTTCCAAAGGATATGGTTTCAGGAGTAGAAGATTGAAGGGTTTCTTCATAGTACCAGATCCTATGGTCCAAATCCATTATAGCCAAGAAAGCCCAAGACCCGTGACCCACTTCCTTCCACCGCTCAGCTCATCCGGAATTCACAACCTTATCGCGCCATTCCCTCTTGCCCTAGCTCTGTTCACGATTCTTGACCGCCTGCACCTTTTTCGCCATTGAAGCCATGATGTGCAGATCCATCCAGCTCTTACAAAATCGGAGGCGAGTCACATGGATTTGCCGGTCATTCTTCTTGATCGTGATTGACGACAACATCGATTCGGCATCCAAGATTTCTTGCCGATCGTCCCTGCTCAAGACGCGATTTCCCCATTCGATATCCAAGTTTTTCGTCCCGATCGATGCCGTTCAAGGTGCGAGCTAGAGATTTGGCGTCACGCTCGCTCCTATTGAAGCTCATTCTCTCCTTCCTCGACCGACTTCTCAGTTCCGCATCGGCCACCATTTTTTTTTCACCGTTCCTAACTCAGTTTCACACACAAATTAAGCGTATACATAATGATAACGGATCTGAATTTTTGAATAATGAGCTAAAACTTTATTTGCAACACAAAGGCATGATCCATGAAACCTCCTGTCCATACATTCCTGAGCAAAATGGAGTAGTAGAACGTAAACATAGAACCATCATGCAAATCACTAGAGGGTTACTATTACAGTCAGGGGTTCTAGTTATGTATTGGGGGGAATGTGTGCGTATGACTGCATATTTAGTTAATAGGATCCCATCAAAAATACTTGGATTTAAGACCCCCTATGAAAAGGTATATGGGACCAAAGCTGATATCTCTCATCTTAAAGTATTTGGTTCTTTGGTATATGCTACAAACTTAAAAACTATTGATAAACTTGATTCTAGAGCAATTCCATGTGTATTTCTAGGATATCCTAATCACACGAAAGGTTACTTGCTTCTTGACTTACACCATAAGACAATTTTTGTTAGCCGACATGTTAATTTTGTGGAGGATCGTTTCCCTTTCCTGGACATGGCTACTAATGATCAAGAAGGTTTGAACCAGCATTTAAAGGAAATGTTCTGGTTTGAAATAGAACAAATGCAAGTGAATAATAAACAATTACCTAATTCTGGAAATAATGCTACTGATTGTTCACAAAGGCTGCACAGCAGCCATTCTCTTGCTGAAAATGAAGCACATGAGTAGGAATGTACAAATGAACCACAACCATCTACTTACCCACAACCAATGAGGGAAAGAAGGCCACCGATTTGGTCCAATGACTATGTGTGCTATCTTACATCTTCTAAAACACTGCTAGCACAGTGAGGTAAGTGTGCCTATCCTATTCAGGACTATATTTCCTATAATGACATTTCATCAGATTATTTAAGTTTTCTTTATGCTGTTGATTCTGTGACTGAACCAAGTAGCTATGAAGAGGCTATTAAAAATGATGAATGGATTAAAGCCATGAGGTCAAAAATGCAAGCTCTTGGGAACAATAAAACATGGGATTTTGTTTCCTTACCTAAAGGTAAAAAAGCTATAGGATGTAAATGGGTATATAAAATCAAATACAATCTTGATGGTAGTATAGATAAATACAAAGCTCGGTTAGTAGCAAAGGGATACAATCAGAGGTAAGGGATAGATTACCATGATACTTTCTCTCCGGTTGTTAAGATGCTTACCATCAAAATTGTATTAAAGTTGGCTGCCTTGTATAAATGGAATCTATACCATATGGATGTGCATAATGCCTTTTTACAGGGAGACCTTCATGAAGAGGTCTATATGAAAATCCCACAGGGATTTGATAGAAAGGGGGAGCCCTTAGTGTGCAAACTTAAAAAGTCACTGTATGGTTTGAAACAGGCTTCTAGACAATGGAACAAGAAATTGTCATCAGCCTTAGTTCAAGGAGGCTTCAAACAAAGTTTAAATGATTATTCTCTTTTTATTAAAGAATGTAAAGATGGTTTAGTGCTGATTTTAGTGTATGTAGATGACTTATTAGTGACTGGTAGTTCTGAAAAAGGCATTGAACAAGCTAAACAGTTTTTACATGATCACTTTAAAATGAAAGATCTAGGATTGATGAGATATTTTCTAGGGATTGAAGTGGCAAAATCTGAAAAAAAGAATAACTTTATCTCAAAGAAAATATACTCTAGACTTACTTTCTGATACAGGATTAAGTGGTTGTAAACCAAAAGCAGTCCGTATGGCCTCGAATTTGAAGCTTATGCCATTTGACAACAAAAGGAACAAGGAATCAGATCTGATGCACAACCCAGAAAGATACAGCAAGTTGATTGGTAAGTTAATTTATTTAACTATGACTAGGCCTGACATCTCCTTTTTTGTACGGACTCTCAGTCAGTTCATGCAGAATCCTACCAAAACCCACATGGCATCAGCAGTAGGAGTTGTCAAATATCTGAAAGGAACTCCTGGAAGGGGGATATTTGTCAGTTCATAAGGAAATTTGCAGCTGGAATGCTATTGCGATTCTGACTGTAACCCCCTTCACGATTAAGGCCGAGATTTACGTTCATAAACACGTAGTTAAGTTTGAATTAGAGACCGTAAGATAATTTGGGACTTATTCAAATTAAACTTCCCAAAATCAGGGTTTTCAAAAACTTTTACAAAACCTGTTCATAGTAGTCTCATATTCACATTTCAACACATAAATGGCCTGTACAGGTCGATTTCATTCATACATATCAGAGTACATCATAAATTCCCGACACACTCGGGTTCCATTAATTAATATAAAGGGTTTACACAAAGGCACAAAGCCCACAATTCATACCCTTTACTTGGGAATTACACAAAATCTAATATATACAATCGTTTCTATCAAAATATCCAAATGATATACAATGATAACCATTAACCAAAATAATCTCCTAACACGGAGCTCTACCCGCTCTTCGTCACCCGCTTGCCTTTTGATCTTTCAGCCCTGTCTAAAAATGTTTGATTTTGGGAGAGTGAGATTCTAAAGAATCCCCGTAGTAACAAATCACTCATAATATGCACAACATCAAAGCATGAAAGT
Source organism: Inga oerstediana (assembly GCA_963210345.1). Taxonomy (NCBI): domain Eukaryota; kingdom Viridiplantae; phylum Streptophyta; class Magnoliopsida; order Fabales; family Fabaceae; genus Inga; species Inga oerstediana. The sequence goes on from OY723405.1 coordinate 38,046,343, forward strand.
AAATCATCCATACAACACACAGCAATCCCAACAACAGTTGCAACGGCCGGGGTAGGTATCATGGGCATCAGCCCCCTACGACGGCTCACGCTGAACTACTTGTTGCATTGCACATTCACATGAATATATCACATATATCACCACATCTGGGATCCATATAAAATATTTCACAACACAGCCCCACGGGCTGGATCTCAAATAGGAATCCACGATTCCATAACGCAGCCTCGGCACTTACAGCAATAGATACAACGGCCGGGGTAGGTATCATAAGCATTGTCCCCTATGACGCTCACGCTGAACTGCTCGCGCTGTAATGCCCTATGGCCGATAACACATTCACAATGATAAACATGCATACCAAGTATCATACACAACATGAGAGAAAAGTCACTACCTGAGTCCTTCCGTGCGTGTCCTGACGCCGATCTCTCCAAAGTAGGGCAAATGTCGTATCCTAGAATCATAATTAGGGACGAAGAGTCAATCCTCTATTCCAATTTTCAATGACTTCTTAATACTTAATTGGTTATCATTATTACTCCTTTAACAATAGCCCTAAGGGGTTGGAAGAACTACCCCAAAGATCCCCCTTTTGAAAGCACACAAACTGACATTTTGTACTGAGGCACTCGAGTGAAGACGGCCTCACTCAAGTGATGGTACAGCCTGCACTCGAGCACCAGAAAGTGAGAGACAGTGAGTGCATACCCTAGAGCACAACGAAGCTTTTCAGAGACAGGATCACTCGGGCACACTGGACCTCACCCGAGTAAAAGCCAAATGCCTCACTCAAGCACCTGAGAGTAAAGTCCAGAGAGTGAGAACCTGAGAGCACAAGGGAAATGGCAGTAGCCCAAATGGCTCACTGCACTCAAGCAGATACCCCATACCCGCGAGTGAGAAGGCACACTCTTGCACCATGCCCGCAAGTGACAACCCGAGAGGCAAGTCCTTGGTGCCAAATACACCAGTCACTCGAGCATAAGGAGGCTCACTCGAGTGATATTCATCCCTCACTTGAGAGTGAGACTATACACTCTTGGATTTTCTAGAAAGCACAACAGAAAAACTGAAGGGAAAACAGAATTTATGCACAGCACTCGAGCATGGATCAACCCTGCCCGAGTGATGATCATCCCTCACTGGAGTGAATCCCAAATCACTCGAGTGATTCTATCAGAACCATAAAACGCAGAAAACAGAGGCATTTTCCCAACACTTGCCCACTTGATCCCTATGGCCACAAAACTTTACCCAAAGCCACTCCCAGAGAAAAACACTCAATAAACTCAATGGGATCATCAGAATCATCAAAATCCTACTCCATTATCATGCTTTAGGTTTTGGGCAACAAAATCAACAATATGCCAATCTTATCCAAACATCACATTTCAATCACCAACCAATCTATCTATCCTAACTCATTCCAAAATACCATTCTCATGCCAAAAACATACCAAATGAACAGTGGCACCCATTTTCGGATTCAAGCCAAAATCTCCAGAAATTATAAACTACTTCAAATGGCATGAAACTTAGATAGATAGATGGGTTTACCATACCTCTTCAACTTCTCCAAAAACACTCTTTGATTCTCCAACAACCAGATTTTCGTGTGATCACAAACCACACCTAATGGACAAGCTTAATCACTAGCTTTTCTTCCTCTCTCTTGCTTAGCTTGGTCGCCGGAAATGGAAGAAAGAAGAGAGAGAGAGAAGAGAATGAGAGATGGAGTGTGAAGAGGGATGAAATGATGATGGTGGCACTCCCTCCATGCTTCAGCCGACCAAGAGAGGAGAGAGAAAATAATAAAAAATGCATTTGACTTTTTCCCATGCTCTCCCATACTTCCACCTTGACATATGTCACACTACCATTGGCTCTTATAAGGGTAAACACCAAATTAGCCACTTTAATTATACATCTCATTTTCTCTTAGCTAGTAATTACTTTCTTCCTTAATTACTAATTCATGACCAATAATTCCATTCTTCCAATTTTCGATTAATTATGACATATTAATTAATATTGCCATAAAACACACAATTATTCCAATTAAATTCATAATTATCCACAATAATCACGATTAGCCCTTAATCAAAAATTGGGATATTACACTGACTGGGCTTCATGTGGCATAACAAGAAGATCCGTAACAGGGTACTTGCTGAAACTTGGAGGCTCATTAATGATGTGGAAGACAAAGAAGCAAAGCATTGTGTGAAAGTCATCTGCTGAGGCAGAGTACAGAGCACCGAGCATGGCAGTTTCTGAAATTATATGGACATTGGGATTACTGAAAGATTTGAAAGTTGTTCATAATAATCCGGTAGATGTGTATTGTGATAACAAAGCTGCAATACATATAGCAGCTAATCCCATTTTTCATGAAAAAACTAAACACATAGAAATAGATTGCCACTTCATTAGGGAGAAATGGCAATTGAAGCAAATTGACTTGAAGCAAGTGAGGTCTGCTGATCAAGAGGCAGATCTGCTGACAAAGGCTATTGGAGGAATTACTCAAAGAAAACTTCTCAACAAATTGGGCACTGTTGGTTTGCATTGTCCAATTTGAGGGGGGGTGGTGAGAAATAGTCAATTGATATTGTAGAATATTTACTTACTTCATTTATCAGGTTGGAGTATGTCGTATAACTCAATATGGCATCATTTAGCTTCAGTTAGTTAGAATAAGTTTTATTATAAATAGTTGGTAGTCTGTGTCAAAAGTTTATCAGTGTGAAATGTAAAATATTCTATTGATTCAATAAAGGGAATATGCTTGTTTTCCAAAGAATATGCGTTCAGGTGTAGAAGATTGAAGGGTTTCTTCACACAAATCCTATATGCAGCATGGTGTTTCTTCAAATTCAGAATCTGCTGAATTTTGATTAGCAAGTGCAGCTTACAACATATTAGATATCAACAAAGTTGCGATAGACTTGCAAAGGATGGCTTTTCAATTTCAAGCATGTTGGCTGTGTCCTACCCATCTTACGACAATAGTTCAGAACGAGTCTTTAGGACTTGTGGTTCCCCCTAGTTAATGTTAATTTTCTAAGAGCTTTCGCCCTCTTTTTTACCAAAAAAAGAAAGAAAGAAAGTATAAAATAGTGTTTCAAAAATTCATAATGCCATAAAGGTATTAATACTTGATCTATCTTTTTCAAAATTTAAAGGAAATGGCATAAATACCCTTAAAAATATTTTTTTTAACAAAAAAAGGGAAAAAGACATATAAAGACTAATACCAATAGTAAAGAACAAAGAGATGTTTCCAATTTTAAGAACCCTGTAACATGCTGGTGCTCTATTTATCTTTTGTAAAATAAAAAGGAAATGACACAAATGCCCTTCACACAATTTTTATATCCGAAGTTGTTATTTTCAAATCCCAACCTAATAAACCCGTATCAATTCTAGGGATTAATTTATACTTGCCTTCTCATTTTCGCAAGTAATCATTTACACTATAGACCTTTAACAAGTTTTGTTAAGGAATTCACCACTTTTCATTAGGTTTTGACAATTTTCGCTTATCAAATAAAAAATTCACAATATCAGATCATTGACAAATTTAGTAATGGAATTTATCACTTTTATTTGGTTTTGACAACTTTCATCTACAGCATTCACGCTCCATGTTTCTTCAACCATTGACCCATTATTACTCTCTAATTCTTCATCCTTTCCCTTCTTCTCCTCTTTTAACTCCAACCCACCATTCTTCATTTCACTTCCTTTCAAAGGCAAAGTGAAATCATTATTAAATTTCACCAGCATTATCATATGTACACACAGGGCAGAGTGGCACAAGTCATTTTGAGCATCCCATTGATATTAACACAATCTTTTAAGAATGATTTGATGGAAATTGACACAAGAAATCGATGAATAAATACCCATTAGAGTAGCTTCAAGAAGGTGCTTAGACATAAGAACCTGATTGGTGTGATTGACTACACTGTCCTCGATTCTGCATTTCTGAATCTTTAGAATGCTGTAGACAGTAGACAACAGCATCACAAGAACCATCCCTCCAAGGGTCTTCTTCTTCATGTTTTTCCCGGGGGTCTGGAGAAAATTGCAATCAATAGGATTTTCCTAATCCTCCCTTCCCGAAAGGAAGAACGTGAAATTCTTTTTCCTTTCCGCAGGGACCGGGAGATTGGATCTAGCCATAAGAAGAATAGAATGCTTGGCTGATAAATAACTTACTTCTTGGTCTTCGACCCCCTCAGTCACTACGAACGCCCCCGATCAGTGCAATGGGATGTGTCTATTTATCTATCTCTTGACTCGAAATGAGAGCAGGTTTGAAAAAGGAAGCTCATTATCACCATTATTCATTCCACGGTACTAGCGAGTCCGAAAATAGAGGAAAAAGAGAAGGAAGAAGGAGCATACATAGGCAAGATGAAGGAGGGAGAATGAGAAATATCAGGTGGGTATGGATCAAAACCAACCAGAGACGATGGCGAGACAGAGAATTTTTGAGAGAGCATGATGAGGCGATTTTTTTTTTTTTGCTAGGCCCTAAGCAAGCAATATATTATCAGAAAGGTTCCTGAAGGTTGTAAAATACACTCAACAAGTTGTAAATACACGCTTTTAGGATTGTAAACATGGACCTTTCTGATAATATCTTGCTTATTTAGGACCTAGAAATGATTTTTCCTTTTTCTTGGGGCGGGGGTTTTGTTACTTTTCTAAAAGAATTGTGTCATCAACTTTTAATTTTATAAAGGACAAATAGAGCACTAGCATGTCATAGGGTTCTTGAAATTGAAAACACCTCTTTATCCTTTACTATTTGTATTGGTCTTTAGGTGTCTTTTTCTAAAAAAAAAGAGACTAACTTCCTACTCTGCCGGTTGCTGGTGACTGGCCGCCATCAACTGCTGATAACATACTCCTTGTTGGCATCGGAGCTCCGGTGAGAAAAATTATTAGCAAAGTAACAAGATTTTTTTAAGAAATTCATGATATTTCATTATGTTTTAACAACTTTCGATTACCAAGCAATAAATCTAAACTATCAGTTTTTTCATAAGTTTTGTTAAAAAATTCACGACATTTCATTACGTTTTAAAAACTTTCATTTACCAAATCCACACTATCAGGTTTTTCACAAGTTTTGTTAAGGAATTCACTATGTTTATTAGGTTTTGACAACTTTCGCATCGATTTGTTACTTAGTAAACAGAATTTGTTAAAACTTAATCGAATGTTGTGAATTCCTAACAAAACTTGTGAAAAATCTAATAGTGTAGCTTTGTTACTTGGCAAACAAAAGTTGTTGAAATCTAATGAAATGTTGTGGATTCATTAACAAAACTTGTAAAAAACCTGATAGTTTGATTTGTTATTTAGTAAATGAAAGTTGTTAAAACCTAATAAAATGTCATAAACTCCTTAACAAAACTTGTGAAAGCCCTGATAATTTAGATTTGTTAATCAGTAAACGAAAATTGTTAAAACAAAATGAAATGTCATGAATTCCTTAATAAATTTTGTTACTTTGCCAATAATTATTCATGCTGGAGCTTCGGCGCCAGCGATTGACCACCAGAACTCCGACGCTGGTAGGGGTATGTCGTCGACAGCCAGTAGGGGTTACCCTTCTTTTTTTTCAAAAAAACATCTTTGAAGGCATTTGTGTCATTTCATTTTAATTTCAAAGGACAAATAAGATACTAACATATTTATAATATTATGAATATTCAAAACACCATTTTTTTCCTTTCTTATTTTTAGAGTCCTTTTAGTTTGATTTTCTCTATGCTTTATGGTCCATGTGATTCTGCTATAATTTTATATTTTTATCTAATTGAGCGACAAGAATTTCCCACAACCATATTTATTTGGGAACAAGGCATAATATACTACTTCAAGTCCTAAATATAAAATACAATTGACTTTTTTAGAAGAATTAAGTAAGTTAATAAAATTATTTTAAAATATTTATATTTTCACTTTTTCCTCTAAATTAAGTTATCTGATTTATAAAATGATATATAATCTAATGATACACAACATATAATATCATTAAACAACTTATTTACCTTCTTTAATCTCTTAAAAAAAATCAATCATGTATTATATTTAAGATGGGAGGAGTATTTTGCTAACTATTATTTTTCTACTTGTGATGAAAATAAAACTCATAAAGGGGAGATATTCTCCCGCCTTTTATGTATATTTCCTAATGTGAGTTGCAAGCAACATAGGGATTTAGCCACTTGCGTTTTATTTTTTAAAAGGTGTTCTTTGCGAACCAAAATACCTTACCATATCTACCTCTTTCAAATTCTCTAGCTTAATCCATCCTGTAAAAAACCTGCTCTCTTCTGCAACAACTACTCTCCGCCAGTGAAGAGGGAAATGTTTTTAAAAAAATAAATGAAGGGAAGCTTTGATTAACTAATTAGATAAATACATACATATATATAATTAAAATAGTATACTTTTAATGAGATGTCATTCGTCACATGTACTCTCCTAATCTCAGCCAAGAGTTGCAGGGGAATCCATGTTTTGCTTTTCCAAAATTTAAAATAATTAGTACAAGTCATTGCATATAAAAGTTGAAAAAAATAAGTATACAAGTTATTTTATTTTACCGAGGCTTTTTCAAAGTTAAAAATAAGCAAAGTTACAATGAAGTGCTTCTTTTGTTATATTAAAAGCGAGTTATTCTATTTTTCTCATGGTTATTAAAATCAGATTGAACCATTTATTCAGAATTTCTTGATTTCAAAAATTAAGATTCTATGAAAAGCTTGTGATATCTACTTTCTAATTTGAAAATATTATCATTTGATCCTCAAAAACTATCAAATTTCAAAATTCCAAAATTATTCCAAAATATATTATCGTTTAAGTTCACTTTTTCACCGGTCTGGTCTCAGATTAGCTCCAGTTTAACTCTGATCTGACCCACTGCTCAGACCGATTCAGTAGCCGGGTCCGAGTTTAATAACCTTGATTTTTTCCTTTGAAACCATACCATACCAGTGGCACAGCAATTGATTCCCCTATCAGAGTTCACATAATACCAAAGTTTTAACCCCTATTCCTATAAAAGCAATTGATTCCCACAGTATACTAAATATATAGGTGAACCTGTCAACACCCGTTTCCATTTCGATAATCAAAGAGTAATAATGACGGAATTCAATGGGCATACAGAAAAGTACAATTATACTGATAGAAATATTCGTTGACGATCCCAACGTCGTTCGTTTACAAATATGGTATTGTTCGACGACGGAAACAGAAAATACAGCGGAAGTTTTAATATTTACAAATTTCACCCAAAATATCACAAAATAGACTAATTATGCCCACGTTCTTGACCTCGCCTCGAGACACGCGCTGCTCACTTCCCAACGACAATGTCTTTGCCCTTTTGCCCACTGGTACCCGCTGAGGTATTTGTTTAAAAATAGGGTGAGATTCCGAAGAATCTCCGTAGAGACATAATATCAATCATAGAAAATGCGAAAAGTAAATATGTCATGCGCCAAGGTATGCACAAATTAATGAACAATATAAACACATCATCGTCATGTATACATGAGTAGGGCCCAGCCCCACAATCTACACCGGTTGGACTTCTGCCAACTCCCAGTGTAAGTGCACCTCTGGCACTAACAGCCTCTCTCTAGGCAAATCATGTTATTAATTAAGTGCATTTACAAAACAATGGCATACACACAATCACATAACTTATGGCATAGTGTATGAAGGATAATGTCCCTACCTCAAAGCTGTGATATTCCCTATTTAATAGTGTCTCGTAAAGCATGCTGTCCCGGCATCCGACTCGGTCCTAAAATATTAAATGTACCAGAAATAGGTCATAACCTATCCAAGTATCATTTTATACTATTCCATAGTGTTTATTGTGGTTATATTAGTCTATGGTGAAAATTTACAAAAATGCCCCCAGGAACCCGGCCCAGCCCCGCCGTACCCGGCCCGATGGCACGTTTTCCTAAAATTTTGACTAGGGCTATTCTGACTTATTTTTGCCCAAGGAATCCATTTCCGGCCTCGAAATCGCCAAATTCATGGTCAAATTACGAAAATACCCTTGACAGCCCCTATTTAGTGATTTCAGTGGCGTTTCCGTAATTATGCTTTTTCGGCCTCTACCGAAAAAGTGTCCAACTGTAACCCCACCTATTTTTGCCCACTGAGTCCAATGGAACCATTTATTTCATGAAAATCCAACTCCTACTACCAGATCTGGTCTGGCCGAAATATTGGTCAAAATTTGAAAAATGGAGCTTTGTGTTTTAGCTTCTAAAACTTGTACTTTTTCACTTCTAACCCTTGATTAACTCATTTAAACACTTCTTAATCATGATTCAAAGAAATTTGGGCAGCATAACCCCTTAGGATTAGGACTTTCCAAATTTACAAACTTAACAATATAACCAAATCCAACCATAATTATCAACAACAACCACATCTAACATAATCTTAGGATTTGTGAAGTTACCTTCTTGAGTTCTTTTTCTTCCTCTAGAAGTTCTCCACTCTCTTTCTCTTTGGCTCAAGATTTGCTTGCTAATCCATGGAATTTATGGAAAGGAAGAGATTAGAGAAGAGATTTATGGAAGATTAGAAGAAGAAACCTTTAAGAAATCTTAACTTACCTTAGCTCTTGCTTCTTTTGCTCTCTAACTCTCCAAGAGCTCCCAAACTCACTTTCTCTCTCTTTTCTCTAGTCTTTGTGCGTGAATGAGCATGAAAGGAGAAAGGGAAAATATGTATTATTTATCATCCTTCATCTTTATTCCTAGCCCTTGATCTAACCAAGAGTTGAGATCTTTCCACCTTTCATGAACACTTTAATTTCCATCATGACACCTTGCTTTATGCCATTCTTTGTGATCATGAGTGTACTTGGGTCTTATCTCTTCCACAATTTGTGTCATATGATTTAATTAAAATTGAACAAATTTCCTTTTCCCTTCTTTTCCTATGTATGGGACGAAAATTAGAGAGGAAGAGGAGAGAAAATTGTTTTGCATAATTACACAATTCACATAATTGGTTTTATGTATAAACCCCCCTAATTTCTCAATTCTTGATTTATTCTACCAAGAATAATCCCATTTATGTATTTTCTTGTATTTTTCCTTGATTAATTGAAATTAATTCCAATTAATTGGAAAATAGTTAATCTTGGGCTAAATTGGCAAAATTATGATTTTGCTATCCACTTTGTAATTTAATTCAATTTTTGAATTAATTTGCCCATTTCCTTATGAATATGAATATTCCAAAATTCACAAGATCCAAATTTATGAATATTCACCATTTTATTGAATTATTCAAATAATTACAATATATTTTTTGTGAATAAAATTTGGGGTGTTACAGAACCTGTGCAGCACAATTTTACGGTCATAATATTCTCCTCGCCACAATTTGTATTTTGTAATTATGATTTATGATTACAGGAGTTTTCCACCAATAAAAGTTTCAGTCATGATTTGCAGTATAAGTGTTACCTTTGGCTTCAATATCTTTTGGCTGTCACTGAAGTATTGATTTGGATGGTTAATCCCCGCATCACATTGCGTGCCATACTGCCATGAATAGCTTCAAATGTGAGGGTGCAGGCCAGCTACACAAACATTTAACATTCCATATATGGTCGGACATCAAATTCCGAGGATAGAAAGAGAATTGAAATTATAAGTAGCTGAAGCTTTTGAGGTCTACCTCCTAATGTCTATTTCGTACTGTTGAAATATACTCGTCTATCCTTAGTGGATTAGAGCTCATGCCCAATTTAAGAGGGGCTTTATGGAAAGATACGGGTTATAAAGAGTGATACCCTTATATTTTAAAGGTTACATCTATTCCTATGTAACTATACGTATACTATATATATATATATATAAGGTGTGAGATTAAAGAAAGGTTAATGATGATATAATACATAATTCTCCCTCTAAAAGTTTTTCTCATAAGAATGTTCTCTTCTCTTCCTCTCTTTGGTATATTTTCTGTGTAACGTAATTGGGGTCCGCATCGATGCTCCTGTTTCGTGTGGGTACTTCAGCGAGTCTATCGGATTTCAGGTACACCCAAAATTCTTACACGTACTTTGTCCATTACGTCTTCGATTGCCTGACCATTCACCCCCATTCTGTTTAGAGCAGCTCCAAGATTCTCCTCACTAACAAATACAAATGGCATCAATTAAATGTAAAGTCACACGTTTTTAGAAGATAAGCAAAGAAAGGGATCGAACAAAATAAACAATTACAGTTCAAAGTAAGTTTAACGTAATATAAGATGTTATCTCATTTCTTGAATGTGAATGTTGGATCTCTCGTGATAAATTAAATTTTCCAGAGGGCCATGAACAAGCTGGATAGAACCAAGCTTTATACTAGGCTTCAACTTCATACCACTAACATCAGATGAAACAAACTGCAATTCAATTAATTAATTATCTCATTACTTGAGCATTTCCTTGTAAATTGCTCCAAAGAAAAACAGTAAAAACTCAAACTTCCAATTTCTCTAGAATCACCAACTTCTGAGTATTAACCATGACAGTAAATATTATAATTCATCAAATTAATATTATGATACCGTTATATGTTACTCTCTCCGGTCCTAATTATAAGACAAAGTTGACTTTTTTGGAGAAATTAAGGAAGCCAATTAAATTACTTTAGAGTGTTTATATTTTTTCAAAAAAGTCAACTTTGTCTTATAATTAGAACCGGAGGGAGTATGTTGTACTATATCTTTTTGGCAAGATTTTACGTACTTCGAGAAAAAAAAATTCTTTAATTATAGACAGGGATTCATTATACAAGGAAAGAAATGCCAGGCAAGTTTACATGCTAAAGTGCATAGGAAAACCAAAAGTGCTGTTCAAGCAAGAGAAATATATAGTATGGTTCAGTGAAAGTACTCCCTCCTGTTTTAGATATAAGACAAAATTGATTTTTTTGGAGAGATTAAGGAAACTAATTAAATTACTTTAGAGTATTTATATTTTTATTTTTTTCCAAACTAATTAGTTTGACTAATAAACTAATATATAATATAAGAATACACAACATATGATATGATTAAGTAACTTATTTAGTTTCCTAATCTCTCCAAAAAAAAGTCAACTCTGTCTTATATTTAGGACTAAAGGGAGTATCATATAACATAGATAGATCAACTACTTTAGCTCTGCAAGGTATAATTTCTTACCCTAAAAACCATAAACTAGTTGAATCAGTGATCAAATGCACCTAATGGGTACCAAGGCCCATGTAATGAACTTGGTTGGGAAAGCTACACTATCAATTTTTTTTTGTTTTTTACTGAAAGCTAATCCTTACGAATTCTGACATTAGTAATAAAAGTGACCTGAAGTGTCGATACAGGCATCCGTGATGATCTCCAACACCAGGAGTTGATGAAATAACCTTTTGACAAGAACAGGGACTATAGTCCTGCAAAATCCATTAAATACTACTCGTTGAACTTTGATTAACCATGTATACAAACAAGCATCAGGAGATGTAAGTTCTATGATTAAGTCTTCAAGTGAAACAATGACAATCACAACTCTTAAAGTTATCAGCAATACAAAGACAGGCAGAGACACTTGTATCCAGACAATGCTAACCTCCTCTTGTGTAAAGGCTAGCATGCTCCAAATTTTATAATGGACCAAGATACTCGCTTTGTAAAAGAAAATAAGTGCAAAGGCATATAGGTCAATTTCTTCAAATGCGAATTTTTAGAAGCTGAGTTAAATGACTTCACATTGGTTGTCTTTTAAAATGAACATTTTTAACCCAACAACAAATATGTAGAATGGTGGATGCTAAGTTACAAGCAATTTGTGCGTGTGCTGGGGAGGGGGCATTATATCTAGTATATGGGTATTATATCTAATACGTGCCTGTTTGTTTTAGCTTTTTAGAAGTGTTTTTACGATTTACGAGATAAGTATGTGAGATGAGTTTTGTCTCGGCTTGGAAAAAAAGCTTTTGACCATGGTTTGATTGTTTTCCAAACATGCAAAAAGATAGTTTATTAACCACTATTTGGTAAAATTTAATTAGTGGGATTACTGCAAAAGCCATTGTGGTTAACTATGAATGTGCAATAGCATTTGTTGAATTTTGCTTTTACATTAATCTTGACCATTAATATTTGATCAAATGACTTGCAATGAACAACTCTCGCTAGGTGTACAAATGTTTCAAATGTGATATTTGAATGTGTCTGTCTACATGAATACTGGCCTCACTGGTTCTGTAAGGGTATTAAATTCTAAAAGTCAACCAATGAGTTCACAACTTACAGTTCTCTTCCCTTCCTTTCCATAATTATGGCGTATGTTGTATGCATACTCTTTCTCAAACCTCTCCAGTCCAACCTACAACAGAGTAATTAATTAATGAACGTAAACTAATAGAAATAACGCATCACATATGAAAGTGCAAGTGCAAGCACCATCATTACCTTCTGAGAGAATTCATGTCTCCAAAATACAAGTGCATCATCCAGGTTCAGACCAACAACCTTCATGTATCATTTGAGTAAAAGAAAAAAATGAGAAAATTATGAAGACAGAAATGAAAAATGGCAGATAAATTGGGTGGTAGAAGAATTAAGAAAATATCTTGTTAATTTGGCCATTGCTAACCTGATATGTTCAACCATAAGACATTCAATTTTTTGGAAGGAATATTCAAATTATATCTTTGAAATTGTCACATACAAGCACCAACATTAAGAAACCATGATCTCACAATCATCAGTAGAGAGAAAGGCATCAAACCCTGACATCACTAGTCAATGTGCATATAGCAATTATTTCAGATTTTTAAACAAAGAACTGCATGTTTCTTTACTTTACATCTCTTCTTATGCACAGGAAACTAGAAAGCACAGCTTTTGTTATGATTCATTCCAATCATAAAAATTGTTCCTACAGGGAAGGAGGGGAAACAGGAAACTAGAAAAGAAATAAGAATTGGCTGTGTATAATGGAGGTCCAACGAAGCTATGCTGAACACATGTAAAGAAACAGCATGAGGACTGGCAAGCCTCATGAACTAAACCATGCCGTCACTCATTGCTTTACAGTATATACTCAGACAAATAGTTAATGTGATAGGGATCAAGGTAGTATGGGCTGTCAAAAGTCCTACATCGAGTAGTATGGGTTACTTGATGGGTACTTAAGTGTCTTGACTCTCCTACTTCAATAGCTAACTTTTGCGGTGTAGTTCTCCAAGGTGCTTCGATGTCTATCATTTGGTATAAGAGCCAGTGAAGTGCCGTAGTGTGGAGTCAAGTAGTATGGGTTACTTGATGGGGTACTTAAGTGCCTTGACTCTCCCATCTCAACAGCTAGCTTTTGGGGTGTGGTTTTCCAAGGTGCTTGGGTGCCTATCATAATGCAACCTTGAGAAAGAGACCAAGTTGTATCCTCCCTCCATGCTTTAAATGGTGATCCTCTCTCAGCTGCATTAAATAAGTATAACATCATGTGAAATGAGACCCAAAAGAAGTCTAAACAGAAAAAAGGAAATGGAAAGAATAAAGAAATGAACATGTAAAGTGGTAGACTGGTAGCATGATTTCGAAACTAAGTCCAACCTTTTCAAATAGAAGTCGCATGCACAATGGAAACGAACTCTTAGCAACTTGATCAATATCCTTTAATGATATTTGAGCGTACTCCCTTGGCTGCAGAGACACTCAACCCAAGTGAACATTATAATTTAATATAACCCACTAGTGATGGAATAGACAAACACATACGGCATGAATTACCTGAGAATAGTCAGGACCTAGATAACCTGAGCACAGGGCTTCCACAATCTACACAAAGAAAACTTGTCAATTTCAACAGTGATAAGGAATTATTAAAAGTACAGTGCTGCCAGACTTACAGGAGTCAATATATGTTTTTCTTGTTCTCTAATTGTAGATGTCCATTTTCTGCAACACATAATTTAAAATCAATTTTAAATTAATGGTTATACTAAACTGATAAGGATAAACGTGGATATTTACTTGTATGAAATTAAAATTATGCGACGATACAAGATAATAACACCTTCCCAAGCAGATGGGAATTAGTTCACAGTTCTCCAGCCAGGTAATGCAGAAACTTCACCAATTCTTGTACTAATTTGGCAAAGTTGATAGGCAAGAATCGGGACAGTACAGTGTCAGGAAAGAAGTTTAGGAGAAGATTTACTGTTTTGAGCAAGCACACATACACATACACATACACATACAGTGCACTGTAATCAATAAACTTCAGAGTCAAAAGATCGGAAACCTGTTTCAGTAAACATTACCATGTTGCCAAAGGTAACAAAGTATCCTTCGAATTTTAGGAATACTGCGCAAACACATGTGGAAAAGAGATTCAAAAGGCGCAACGCAATTTGACTACTCTAACAACAATGATGACAATGTCATACAGCTATCTACAGTGAATGAATAAAATCTCCATATTATATTACATTATATTGTCTCCGTGACAATAACCTTTTAATGGATAATTAAAATGCTGATGAGTAAATAAGGGAGAATTTAAAAAAGGGGAAAAAAAGTTGACAAAGCTATGCTCTTTTTTTTTTTTGGTTTACAATACCATTATTAGAAATGAGTATGGAGTGGACAACCGGATTTCTGCCAATGCCTAACCATTATGCTTTTAGTCAGTTTATTTACGCCTTAAATGAATATCATTACTCATTTAGTGAATATTGTTATACCTTTAGTTCATATCATCACTCGTTGAGTCAATACAATTATGCCTCTAGTCAATATCATTACACATTTTATCATTTCCATCACTTAATTTGTTAAAGCTATTATACCTTTATTTATATTATATATATATATATTAATGTGTGTGTATATATTAAAGGAGCTTGGTGGCCCCCACCAAGCCCTTTGGATAAAGGGGTGGGGTTGGTTCGATCTCACCCCTTACCCCTTTCATCTATTTTTTTTATAAAAAAAAATTGCGTCCCCCCCCCCCCAAAAAAAAGCCTTTGGCGCTGGAACTCTGGTGGCCGGCCGCCAAAGTTCAGGCAGCCTAAGGGTGCAGGCTAGCTCCGACGGTAGGCCGGTAGTAGAGCTTCGGCAAGGGGCACCTTTTTTTTTTCAATTTGATACATGTCACATTTATATCATTTTCAAGTGTTAACAGATTTTTTGGGGTTTTATAAATTCACATGGTATTTATTTAGAATTTTCCCTAGTTACACCTAAATAAAGACACCAACCAATTAACAAACCAAATTACCAATCATGAGCGTATCAATCTATACATCAATGTTCTTTGTGTGATACAGTTTATAGAATGCCAATTGCCAACTATTCTTTGAGTCAATTACATGACATTTGGAAATCATTTAATTACAGCACGTATTGAAATTCTTGACTTTTTCTTATATTTTGTTTGTAAAAAATATGCTTTAGATATTTCATTTCATTTCATTTTATAAGTATTCACAATCATCATATAAATACATGAATATTTTTAAAACTAATAAATTAGTAGTGACGTTAACAATTAATATTAATAAATAGTAAATAACATAAGCTTGTATTCCGATTGATTGTTTACTCTGTGTTTAAAATTATAATGAGATCAGAAAAAATATTAAATAACAGATTTAACAATGAGCAATTAACCAATTCTAAACTTTACCAAATTCATGCTTAATTTGTTTGTGATCACAGATATAGATTGTCAAAATTTATTGTCAGTGTAGTATTATTATCACTTTACTCCCTTGTATAAAAAGTTGTATCAATGATTGGTTGATGTTCTCTACCTAGGGTACCTTACTACAAGTTGGACTCTTGTTCAAATTGCAATATAAACCTTCGGAAGTTATTACAATGCCATTAACATTGAAAGAGTCGATGATGTCTTCCAAGAGTCCCCAACAATAATTTGAAAATAGGTTAATATAACTTTTAGCCTCTCAAATCTATCCACATTTTGAATTTATTCTTTCGAGTTTCAAGCCATATGTTCTATTCTCTCAAGTTTTGTTTAGTTGATCCCCACGATTCAAACAAAACCTAGACCATTTGACCCCTTAACCTTGAGGGATCAAAACCCATTGATTGAAACTTAAGAGATTAAATCTAAAATAAAGGTAAACTTACCAGACAAAAATTGTATTACCCTTTACAAATCAACAGAGTATTTTGAGACGAATCAAAATTATGAGACTTAAGTCAAAATGAAAAAATTACGAGACTAACATCAGAAAAATTGAATACAGACAAGGAACCAAAAAAAAATGCATGTGCTCCCCAATATACATCCTTTTCATATAATATCAAATATACATTTGATAAAATAAATAAGATACCCTAGGTAGAACCCAAAAACAATAATACTAAAGGGGAAGGAAAACACTACAAAACTGAGCCCTAACGTTAATTTTTAGGGCAGGGTCCAATTGTCCGTTCCAGGAACTATGTATAGCAGCCTACGCTCGGCTTGTTGCCTCTAGTCAATCCCCAGTTTTAGCCTCTTTGCTTCCTGTTTTCTTTCCTTTCATTTCCCTTAAAGATCTCCTCTTCTCTTCCCTGCAGCGATTAAAAATAGACAATCGAATACGTACTCTAGGTTATTTAATATGAAGACATGTTCTTCATTGCCATCATCTTTGGACTGGGGAAATGGTGAAAAGATTCAAAAGAACCGGTTTTGTTTAAATGCATTCGATCATTACCGTAGTGTCTCTCAGTATAGACAAAATTGTTAAACATGGAGAAAAATTTCACCTGGCTTTCGAAATTTCCCCTCTAGATGGAAATTGCCTTTTCTTCCTCTTTTTGGATTCAGCTGCTTGTTCACCATTTGCAGTTTGTATTTTACCATTCGCAGTTCGTTTTTTGCCATTCGCAATCTCCTTTTTGGCATTTGCATTTTGCTTTTCACCATTACTTGCAATCTCCTTTTGGTTCTCAAGGTTTGCACCTTCCTCCTGTTCTGCCGGTTCTAATGGTTTTGCACTTGGCTTTGAGTTGCTCATTTTTTTCAACTACCAAATACAGATCCAAAGAATATAAAAAAAAGTTTTGTTTTGAGCCATGCATCAAGAAAAATATGTGCATGCGCAAACACCTCAGAAGAAATATTACTCTTCTGGTCCTTAATATAAGATATATTTACTTAATTTGATTAGATTAAGGAAGTTGGTTAAGTTAGTTAATATAACATATATTTTCCAAAATACCCTAATCATCTTCCTTAATTCTCTCATTCCCTCTCCTCCTTAATTATTGTTGAGGGAGCATCAATAGGGGTAAAGTAGGAAAAGAATGACAAATGAAAACTTCAACTCCTCAAATGTGTGTTATATTAAGGACTGAGGGAGTACTAAATCAAGTACAGGACATGATTAGTCATTACATGACACAACATATACTCTGACATAAGAATCATGGCATATAACTGTTTTTAGAACGGATGATTCATTAATAAATAAAAGTGGCAATATTTAATAGGAAAAATAATATTTATACCTTTGCAACAAAAAAACCATCCATGTTATGAACATGAGGATAGAAATTACTTGTCTTTTCCAATGAAGGGTGAAAACGTTGTTCCCTAAACCTCATATACCTGACAGAAAACAATTGTCAATGGCATGAGGAATACTCAGCAATCAAAAACAACTGAGCGAGAGAGAAAAGGAACACCATCATTACCCAGGACGCCCAAAGTCAAGACCACATGGCACGAGTTTAACGTCCCTCTTTTTGAGAGCATAGTCAATGACTGCTTCATTCTAAAGAAGATTAAAAAGAAAGAACTACTAAAGAAAAATGATAAAAAAACACTGAATTTCACGGTTTACACTAAATAACTAACCTCTGCCACCATGATGGAGCATGTTGAATAAACAATATAGCCGCCAGATTTTGATTGGGCATCCACCATGTCAATAGCAGCAAGGATCAATTGCTATAGGAAATAGAAAGAAATTTGTTAAATTCAAAATGATAAAGAAAAATGATAGAACATAGCTAAAAAGTTAACTTCATATCTTTAACACATGGTTGAATGAACCAAGAGAAGTATTCATAGAGTAAAGTGAAAACTTTAACCATTCTGTTATGGCCAGCTGGCAGTTACAGGACTAGTTCACCAACCTTAATCTGTCTCAGTTAAATTTGACTTTCAAAATATAGGAAAAATTGAGAGCCAAAACCTGGTTCTCTCAAATAAAACTTCAATAAAAAAAATCACCTTTTGCAGATGGGAACATTTTTGTATATCTTCCAGATTTTTAGAGGTTTTCAGAGACTCATCCTTAGATATAACCTGCGGAAAGAAACCCTTAGTGGCTTTCTAGATATTTAGAAAAATAAAAAACAAGAAATCTACAAAGTGGAAGAACAAATATTGTATTTTAAACAGAGTCTTACCCCAGTACCACTGCAAGGGGCATCCAACAACACCCTATCAACAGAATTGAGACCCAAAACCTTGGGAAGCTGAAAAAAAAAAATTTAGACACAACGGATTTAGCATTTGATGACATTCAATTACAATGACATGTGAACCACTTTGAAACTTCTAAGCAAAAAACAGCCCAATATTATATATTGGGTACATGGATAAGGTTCGATAGCAGTAGACCTACTTCTAACATAACATGCATCATCCCATAAACTTATTTTCAACGCCAACCTCCTTTTTTCCAGTCCAAGAATACAATAGAAACAAAGAACAAGTAATATTATTTAAAAAATTATGGGAGATCTGCCAAACTGTGTGTGTAAGAGGGGGGAGACTATCAAGGAAAGGGATGGATGAGTTGAAGCCCTAAGGTAAAGCTAACTGATGTATGGCAGCTCCATTCAGATAAAAGAAATTCACAAAATCGAAATCACTACTAATTAAAACAGAAGAACAACTCCACTGTGTAGAAATGTTAGACAAGATACTAATCTAAAATATCACCAAAGCAACATGATAGAACCCAGCAAAATAGAAGGGAATTATAGGAGCAAATCAATAATTGTATCCTCTTTACTGAAGGGAAAATGAGAGAATACAGTCATAAAGCTTCCTTCTAGCAGGAAAGCTCCCACACACAGAAACGTAAAGACACAGTAACAGCCAGAACAAACAAAAAATATAACACTCTTGGCCTGGTATTCAAGAGACCATACCCTCTCTCCTTGCTACTCAGTGATTGTCTACTTAAAAAACCCACTAAAACCCTCTGCACTAACATATACATCACACAGCTCTCCATCTCTGTCACACACACGCACACAAAACACATGACCTAGCCTTGGCCCAATAGATTAGAGCCCAATAGTATCGGGTCCATCACAACATTCTTTATCATAATAAATAGATCCCTTGTATTTAAATTATATCACATGCACAATAATCATGTGATGAGAGAGAAAGACAGGCTTTTTCCTTTGCCAATACCTCAGATGATCATATCACACAAGGATACAAATCTGTATCCCCCAATTTCTTAAGTATATTATGTAAATATATAATCTTGTCTACATAGCAACCAAATGATGTTGCAAAACCATACAAATTACACAGGAGAATTGCACAAGCTAGGCTCATTATTAAAGGGAATGATAAATTCCAATGACAATAGAATGTAAAATCACAGAGAAATAGAATTCTCTATGGCATAAACAAGTGACGGTTTAGCATATTTGCTAACCTCCTTTCCATCGTAGTTACAGACTACAGTGTTTGACACTCCCATACAATGCAAATTTGCAGTAAGTGATTTAAGCCGGGGCACCTTCATTTCATTTGCAAAAAAAACTCCTACAGAATTATTATAAGAAAAAAAACATGAATAAACAAGCAAAACTTGTAGAAAAAATTGGGTTCACAGTAAATAAGGATTGGCCACTTAATTTTGAGACCCAAATAGACAGAAGCAGCACTAGATCAAAAACAACCACCCAACTTGATACACAATCCCACATGGCTTATGCACAAATGCATGGTCGCAGAAAGAGTATAATATCTAGGATTGGAGAGCAGTTTCCTCATCTAAAGAAAACCTCTACCAGTTTTAATTTCTGTCAAAAACAAAAGGCTTAACTGAAACTAAAGTGAAGTCTTTGCACCCTCTAATGGCTGATTATTTTTTTCATTAAAAAAACCAACACATTGCCAGAGTAACATCATATGGGCCAAAAAATAGGAAAACCATTACAAAAGATACACTGGCAAAAGATCAGCACTTCAAAGAACATGACCACAGTTTTTACTGTCTATCATACATAAGGTGGAAGACATTCAAAGTTTCAAACATATAACACTTTGTTATAATGCTGAAATAACATGCGAATGCAATGCATCTTTCAATACGCCACAAGCATTAATCAACTATGAATTTATTTGAAAGAACTGTATTTTGGTCATTTGTCTATAAATTTATATTACAATATGTTATAGTCCTAAAATCTTGCATATATATTGCTAGAGTATCAGTTAACTACAAAACAGTAAAGATTCAGTGAGATATGTCAACACACCAGTATTCTTCATAAGAGCAGCAATATAAGTTGTTTTACCACCAGGTGCAGCACTGCAAGAAGCATATATTACAATCAACAGAGGATTTATCAACAATAGAAACCTGTATAAGATCATACTTGAAGGGAAGGAAGCATATAGTGCACTGCAGCTGAAGTCTAGAGGTACTTAAGAAATAAAAGATTTTGTCTTCTATGTACTCATCCATCTCTCAAGAAAAACCCAATTCAAACCATTTATGCAAGAACGAAGACAGCTGTAGGGTAAAAATTACACAGAATAAGGGCAGAGCAAAGGGCAACTAGATTCAATAAGCTGAAACTTTTGCTCAACTAGACTCAAAATCAAAGGACATTGAATATGATACTGCTGCTGCCCCCACACAAAGTTAGCAATATCATTAGTTTGCAAGATCAACCATAGTTATTAAAACATGCTTCTAGAAATAAAGTTTTAGCTCAATTAATATCATATAACACTGCATACCAAATGTCAGTAAATAAGCAGGACACTATAAAACAGCATGCTGGATTTCAAGTTCAGAAACTGGCAACCTAAAATGGATCAACCAAGGCTTTGAGCTAACTGGAATGCATATCAACCACATCCTAAAAGTGGCAAGAGCAAGAATGGCAGGATTCAAATAATTAATTGCTTCATATAGAAGACAAGATGCAAATGAGTATTGGTTCATAAAAGTTACAAGGGTAACAAATATCAAGAGTTTGACATCTCACTCCCAGTATATAGAAGATTAAGCCATTCCCACCTAAGTGGAACTGTAATTTGCCAATAGTTTAGGGCAGCCCACCATGAGGGTATGCTATGACTTGCTCAAATAATATTGAGCAACAATAGAATATCACAATAAAATAGCATAAAAATTCAATGTGAGCGTGCTATGGAAAATAAAGTATTACTTACGCCGTATCAACAACCCGTTCCTTCTCTTGAGGAGCCAAGGCCATCACAGGCAGAAAAGAACTAGCACTTTGAAGCTGCAAATAATTAATGAGCAAATCCTAAGTCAATCGTGCAATATTCAATGTAATGCGACAAGAAACCATAAGAGGATAATACCACCCACCATATAGAAACCAGCCATATACTCAGGAGTGGCACCAATTGGCACTTGAGTTTCATATACAACAAGTCCAACCTGTCACAATTAGAAAGTTACTTGAATTCATGATAATAAAATAAGATAGAAACATAATATAAGAGATGAATACTTACTTTTGACCATTTATTTAAAGGATCTAGATTTACTCCTCTGTTAATTAAAACATCTGCCAAATCCCTTCTGCGTGTCTAAGTGTACAAAAAAGACAAGTAGTTACTTTAATGCAAAAAGGAATCACTAGGAAACAGGGTTATAACCAAATTAACAAATCAACCCAGGATGACAGAAAATCAGAGCACGCTATCCTACCTTCAAAGTGTTAGTCCTTAGACATATAGGCCGTGGCTTTTCAAATGCTTCAATCAATTCCATCAGTTCAACAACTGGAAACAGCTGATAAATTAAACAAAAGATGTTCAAATCTCGCACAAACCTTCGCAAACAAAATGCCGCTTTCCATCTAGTCAAAAGTAGGAGGGGAAAAGGCAAAGAGATGTGGAAATACAATTTAATAATACAAACCTCAACCAAAGCCCCAATAAGGAACTCGTTATATCCATAATATGAACATATGTCTTTCTTAAGCTGGTTAATGTAATTCTTCCTTGTTGACCCTTCTTCCCTCAAAGCCTTAAAATTGGAAAGAACACGAACAACTAGAACAGTGCAACCATTCAAATGATAAGAATGATGACAAAGAAGAAAAGGTGAAAACGGTGCCTGAAGCACAGATAGTGTTCGTCAGTAACTCACTCTCTTTGATTCTTCTCTGAAGATTTGGAAGATCAGGTGGACGTAGAGCCTCTTCCTCGAGTGCCTAAGAATTAGAAACATGAACGAAAAAGTGAGCACAATACTAAATATTTCGCATGGATTATAGAACATTCACCAAACATAATGTGTCAATGGGAAAAACCTCCTTGGTCGGCAATCTAAACTCATCAGATTCTCCTTGAATATTGAGCTTCATTTCAGCTTCTGCATCTTCTTCTTCTCGCGCTCTTTCTTCATCAATAGCTCTTGACTTTTTCTCAATATCATCATCAGAATCCGAGTCCGTACCCGAAGCCGAGCCATCCCTTTCCTCTGCAGTACCTGACGTAGAAAGAAATACAAACGTTAGAGAACACCAAAGGCAACATAGCAACAATAGCAAACCTAAAAGTAGCCAAAGAACATACCTTCATCCTCACTTCCTTGGAAGATATCATTTGCGAGAGGATTATCGCCGTCAAAAGAATCTTCAGTAGCAGAACCAGAATCGTCTTCCAATTCTTCTCCTTTCGGTCTTGTCGGATCCTAACATTTCCTCGTCTTCACTTTCAGAATAATCGGAAGTGTCATTCACAATTGTTGCGGAAGCCATATCGACTCTGGGGACAAAGACGCGAATGAAGTCTGATCAACGTCTTCTAAATACGACTAGGGTTTAGGGTTTTTGGGGGTAATAGAATAACAGAAGTCTCACCCAACGCCATTTTCGGACACTAGCATAAACCAGTTCGTTAAACCCCACAGACAGGGAATCATGGGCTTTGCATCAAATTCTTTGTATCTTTTAAGGTTAAAGTGAGTGTTTGGGAGGCCAATGAGTCTGAAGGTGGTAAAAGCCTAATTGGTAGTCAATAATTTTTTGTTAGGGTGTGTTTGGTTTGAGTGGAGGGTGAGTGAGGGAGGGAGGGGGGTTAAATTACCTTTTTAGGTTGAATATATTTAAATTTTGGCAAAATTTAAAAGGAATGAGAAGGTAAAATTTGGACAGGAAACCAAAATTTAAAAAAATAAGAAGGTAAATTTTGGATTTTTTGGTCCAATATTGTAATTTTACCTTCCTCCCTTCCCTCCCTCCCCTACCCTCCCCTTAAACCAAACACACCTTTAGGGCTCGTTTGGTA
Source organism: Inga oerstediana (assembly GCA_963210345.1). Lineage (NCBI taxonomy): Eukaryota > Viridiplantae > Streptophyta > Magnoliopsida > Fabales > Fabaceae > Inga > Inga oerstediana. The sequence goes on from OY723405.1 coordinate 38,069,945, forward strand.
CGTTGGAATTGATTTTGATGGAAATGAATATGGAAATGGAAATGGAAATGGATATGGAGATGGAAATTGAGTTTAAAAGTATGTTTGGTATGTCATGGAAATGAGACTTGAGTTTTGTATGAAAAGTCTAAAATGATAAAAATTAAAAAAAATAATTAAAAAAGTATTTTCCCATCTGCCTCTTTGAAATTTTCGAAAACACATTGCAGCGGAGTGAGCACTACCACCACCTTCATCTTCATCAAAAACTTCACCTTCCTTCTCCATTTTCGTCGCCAGCGACTCTTACCTCCATCACCATCTTCGCTAGCAACATCCCTTCTCCTTTCACCTTCCACCATAGTCGCGAGATTTAAGCTTGAGATTGAGAAGAAGCACCGCAGCAGAGATGATTTTGGGGAGCTTCTTCATCGATTCTCACCACCGCTGCACCACCATAGCCTCCGTCCTCAGGCCCACCAACGCCGATGACCTTCACAGCCGAGAGAGATCAGATCGAAGAGGTGCCGTGCGACATTTTTCTGGAATGAGAGAACACGGAGATCGGTCCCTTCACTGTTTCGTCCTCTTCCTCCGATCACCTTCACTCTCCACCTCCGCACTAGCATCGAACCCTCTCACCACTCCTCTGTCCTCACTCCGTCACTATTCTTTATCTTGCCTGTAGTGGAAGACCAGGGGAGAGGGTGTCGGGGGAAACTAAAAGTTGAAAGGGGAGAGGCAGAGGTCAAAAATGCGAACAGGGATGTGGAATTGTAAATCTTTGGGTCACTATATGGAAATCAAATTCACATGTTTTGATGGATATGGAAATGGAATTGTTTCCAATTCCATACTACCAAACATGCTTAGGACATGGAATTGGATTCCAATTCCATTTCCATGTGCTCAATTCAATCATACCAAACGTACCCTTAGTGTTTGGAGAGGCCTATTGACAATTGAGCTTTTGCCAAAGCCCAATTGGTGAAAGCTCAATTGGGAGAAGCTAGAAAATAAAGCTTTTGTTAAAAGCTAATGGCATTTTTTGCTAGATTGGGTTGTCTGGAAATTAGTTTATGATATTAGTTTTCCCATAAAATGTTTTTTAAATAGTATATAGTATCAAAAAATATTTTTTAAGTATTTTAACCCCTTAAAATATTTTTCTAGTTGTACTTACTACCTAATTTACAATCAGACTGATTTTAATTTTACCCACTTTCTAGTTGTACCCACTCAAAAAATATTTTTTAAGTGTTTTTAACCCCTTAAAATATTTTTTCAGCTGTATCCAATTTATTATCAGACTGATTGTAATTTTACCTTTAATGTACTTTTTCAGCTCCAAAATTTACTTTAAAATATTTTTTTGGTGCTTTTAACTCTTTAAAATAATTTTTCAGTTGTACCCAGTCTTAAGAGACCGATTACAATTTTACCTTTAATGTATTTTTTTAGTAGTAAAGAGCACCCAAAACTTATAATACTGATTTATTGATTTCCACCCACTCTAAAATATTTTTCCGGTAGCACCTAATATTTTAATGTAATTTTTAAATATTTACTTGATTTTTTAAATATTTTTCCACCCACTCTCTCTTACCATTATCACGAAAGCCCTTATGCTTAAGCCAATCCAAACAAGTTTTTATTTTTACAAAAGCTCAATTGACAATCACCAATCCAAACATAAATCACATTACACAATTTAACTTTTACCAAAAGTAATATTACAACAAGTCCAATTGAAACAAGCCCAATTATCTATCGATGTTCCAAACACACCCTAAGTTGTCTAATTACACATCACAAATCCTATTTTTTTTATAAGAATTTATAGTTAAAAAATAATTATTCAAAAATAAAATACATAGTTACTACATGTAAATGAAAAACTTGACAAAATTGATGTAATACACATAATCTAAGTATTTTCCTTAGGACCTATTTGGTTCAAAGGAAGGGGAGGGGTTCATTTTTCATCCTCTTCAAAACCCCCCAATTTGGAGGGAATAAAAATAAGAGGATAGGAGGAATTTGGAGCCTCTTCTTTGGGGTCCCTTTCTCCAATTTTTCATACCAAATAATAGAAATGGCTCATTTTTCATCCCCTCTCATCCCCTCCCCTCCAACCAAATATGCCCTTAGGGTGTGTTTTGTTTGAGGGAGGAGAGGGGGTTAAATTACCTTTTTAGGTTAAAAGTATTTAAATTTTGGACTGAAACCCAAAATTTAAAAGGAATGAGAATGTAAATTTTGGATTTCTCCCGTTTAAAATTATAATTTCGGCCCCTTCCCCTCAAACCAAACACACCCATAAAGGCCATTGAGGAATATCCTTTCTCATTCTCTAGATGTATCATTATTCAAATCTAGGAAAGGGAAAGGGGAGGACTCCTTTCAAAACTAACATACAAAATATCATAATGGGCAGTGAAGCTGTTATGATTCAAACGAGTAATAAAAGGAAAATTATACTCAAGTCCCAAGAAAAAAGAGAAATAAAAAAAATGGTCATTTGAAATTGCAAAATGAAAAATGATCCCATGAAGTTGTCAATGCCCATTCCTGGAGTTATTAATGACCCATTATTGGAGTTATCAATGTGATCATTTTTTCATTTCCCTTCTTCTTTAGGACTAAAGTGTAATTTTCCCGACAGAGTGAGAGTCTGAGAGATTGCAGGTGGAGACGAGAATGAGCCACCACCAGTCGACCACGACCCACGAGTGATGAAATGAGAGAGAGACGTGAGAGGGGGAGACTGATACAGTGACGGAGTTAAGAGGGAAAGGATAGCGGCTAGCCACCGGCAGTAGAGCATGAGAGCGAGTGTAACCCCCTCCATAATTATATCTGAAATACACGATTAAAATGAAATAGAGACCAATAATAATCAAAATTCATTTACATTCCCATCCTTAAGATAGGATTTTCACAAAGTTCAAAAAATCACTTTAACCTAGTCTCACATTCATATTTCGAATACAATTACTTCGTGAAGGTAAATTACATTCATATAAATATCAGAGTGTACAACAGTAATACCAATAATTTCGGGTTTAAACCTTCACTAAAGATACGTAAGGCACAATGGCCCATTACAATTCCTCAACGGGGATTACATAAATCCATCTCCAATACATAACCTAATATACATCCAAGCACATATACATCCAATATCCAATTATACATAATCCCAACTACCATGATAACCAACTACCAAAATGACAACTCAAAGGAGTCCTCGTCGCCCTTGGATGCTTGCTCCATCCTCGTTCTACCTTCCCTGTCTAAAATGTTGGTAGGGGAGGGTGAGATTCTAGAGAATCCCAGTAGGAAACAGATACCAATATGCATGCAAGATAAGTGTTTAATGCATGACATACTTGCATCACAATAACTCGTGCTCACATAATTATATATCCGCATGCTCAATGTTTCAACAACATACTCATGGCCATAGCATAAATAGAAACAGAGTTTCAATCATTCATATATGTTTCACATAATCAAGCAAAGCAATAACATGCATCAATACACAAACACAAATATCAATACATGCAGGAGAGGTAAGTTCTCTACCTTTATTCTTCCACGTGTGCTCCAGCACAGCTTACTCACGATCAGACGAACGTCGAACCATGATCAGGGTGAATATCGAACCCTATAACCAAATCAAGGACATAGGATCATTCTCTTTTCCAAATTCTCATTTTCATAACATTTAAAGTTGGTTACCATTCATGACCTTTAGGTGGCTAATCGAAGCCTAAACACATGCCTAAAGGCTTAGGAAAACACTTGACCAAAAATCATTTTCGGAAGTCCAAAATGTCATTTTTGATGGTTGGCCGCGGCCCACCAATCCATTGGCTGCGGCCAACAATAGGCCAGAAATATTTGGGCCGCGGCCTAGAGTCCTTCTGGCCGCGGCCAAGAAAATCTGGTTTCTTGGCTAAACTTCTAAAAATCATAACTAATTCTAGAAAAATCGAAATGAGGTGATTCCAAAGCCAAATGAAAGCTATTTAAGTCTTATTTATAGGAAAAATATGAACCATTACCAGCAATCACCACACAATTCTAGAATTACACAAAATCCATCACTGCCCTAAAACAGAGTCCAGTTTCCATCTCAAACTTTGGCAAAGCATAACTCTTAGTTCACAAAAAGAAATGACATGAATTATATGTCTATTTTGAAGCTTAGGATGTGAACTTTAAGACTGGAAAGTCTCAGAATTTTCCAACACCATTTGGTCATTTAAAACTTTCGTGCAAACTAACGGCCCAGAACAGAGTTCACACTTGACATATTTCCAATTTTCTACCAAAGTGTTCAATGACTTCAAAATCAATAATCAAACATATTCCCATACAATTTCTCACAAGGAACATAATGGTAACCTCAAAATGACCAAAATCACAACCCATTTACATGCCCTGTTTTTTTCCAATACACAAAACCAATACAAAGTTGCCAAACTTTACATTTAAGCTTCAATGCAATTCTATCAATTCAAAACACTAAACAAGGCACCATTTCCATAACAACAACATACCATACTCCCCCATAACCCTAAATCACAAAAATTAGGGCTAAAATTCTAGAAATTCAAGGCCTAACCAATGCCCTAAAAACTTATATAAACATGAAGTTTTCACTCACCTCAACAACTTTCCCAAAGAAGCTTCTTGATTCACCCAAGTCCATAATTTCGTGAGAGCTCAAACACCACCAAATAGAAAAACTAAAACCATGAAATTGAAGCTTTCAACACAAGGAACAACTTTAAAGAAGGGAGTTTTGGCATTAGAGATCATTTAGAAGCTCAAAATGCAAGAGTTTTACCTTGGAAACTTTCTCTTTCTTCACCTTCAACGGCTGCTCGAAAATGGAGAGAAGGATGAGAGAGAAATGAAAGTGGAGGAGTGGAGAAGGAGATGAAATGATACTCTCTTCCCATGCCATACTTGCTACAGTAAAAATGAGGGAAAGAGAGAGAAAATATGATTAAAAATCCTTACTTTGACTTTCTCTAACACTCTACCATCATCTTCATTTGCCACATGTCCCAATCTTATTAGTCCTCATAAAGTAAGTAACCACTTGATTACTCTAATCACTCCATTAGCCACTTAGTTACACTTCTCATTTCTCTTAGTTAGTAATTAATTTCTCCATTAATCACTAACTAATTAACCGATAATTTTCCATTCTTCCACTGATTTTGGCACATTTACTTAAATTGCCACATAACACATAATTACTCAGATTTAATTCACAAATTATTTTGAATAATCATCATTAGCCCTTAATCAAAAATTAAGGCATTACAGTGAGAGAGGAAGGCAAGCATCGAGCATAGATAAATGAGGGATAACGGTTGGGTTTGAATTTTTTTAAGGTGAAATTATACCAAACACCCTTAAACTTTGGGTCAGTTACATATAACCCCGCTGACATTTCAAACTTTAAATTTAAACCCCCTAACCCTTTTTCTATTAACACCATGACCATGTTGTTAACAAACCCTTTTTTTTTTTAATAAAAATTATTACGTCAAATTAACATATGACATATGACATCTTATGTAAATTACTAATTTCATAAAACCTTCTGAACTTTAACCAATTATAGAGTTAAACTTTTATTAGCAACAAATAACCCTCCCAACATTTCAAAGGGTTAAAATAGAGTGTTTGGATGAGCGTTTTTAACCTTATAAGCCCGATTTTATAGCATATAAACCCGAATCAAACTAGACTTTGTTTTTTAGATGTTTGGATGAACGTTTTTAACATTGCATACAGATTGAAAAAGTTGCTTATTCAAAAAGCTCTTATCCTTAGCTTTTTTTTTTTTGTTCAAACTTATCCTTAGCTTTTTGATAAGGCATTTTTATTACCGTTAGACTGGCTCACCCTCATTTTGTTATTTTCTTCTCTCTCTTCCCATCTCTCTTCTCCGATGCTGAACATTCCCATCGAGCAGCTCCTCTAGCCTAGCCGATCTTCCCTCCCTCGCCGGCCAGTGAAAGTCGTTCAGCTGGATCGTTTAGCTTTAGCCTTGTGTTTTGTTGGAATCCAAGGATCCATACGGAGATTTCAGGAGATCGATGAAGGTGAACGGGAAGAACAATCACGCTTTCATTGTGGAGGCTTTCATCGATTTACTTGTGAGTTTATCGAAGAAGAAGAATCATGTTTCTCCTTCTTCAACCTCTAATTACTCTTCTGCCATTTCTTCTTTCTCATCGTCTTCTTCACTACGCGTATCTCATTCTCAGGAAGCTCTCAATGATTAATTAATTACTGTTAGTCACAGGTTTTGTGAGTTTTTCTTGAATTTTCACCAATCATTTTTTACGAGTTGGATTAGTAATACACTAACATTATGATGATATGAATATGGGCATGTAAACATTTCAACTAATTACAGAGTGAAAATGTCATTTCAATTCGCAAGGGATCAGAATATAAGGCTATATATTTGTGAATTGTGAGATAAAGCATGTATACAATTTTATATATATATATATATATATATATGCGCATAAGAACTAGTTGTGGATTAGATTTGGTCCTAAATATAACACCCAAATCAAACTAATTGCCCAAAACAAATAAACTCTGAAATTTAGTAAACTATTTTTAATTCTAATTAAATAAATTATATCTGTTGCAAGAGGACAAATATACTATCTCAAGTCCTAAACATAAGATCTAAGTGACTTTTTTGGATATATTAAGAAAAGTAATTAAACTACTTTAAAGGATTAATATTATTATTTTTCTCCACATTAATTTGCTTGACTTATAAACTATTACAATATAATTATATACAATATATGATATGATTAAGTAATTTGTTTAGCCTTTTTAGTCTATCCAAAAAAGTCAACTGGGTCTTATATTTAAAACTAAGGAGTATAAAGTTAGGAGTAGGGCACTTGGTGCATTGTCCTAATGATAAAGTTGTTTCATCTTTCATGTAATTAACACAAGTTTTTAATTTTAAATATCTTGTTTTCTTATAATTAACACAAGTTTTTACTTTTTAAAAAAAACTTATTAAATCACCAATTCAAACAAGTTTTGACTTATGGAAAATCACTTATTTAATCGCTCATCCAAACATAAATCACATTACAAAAACTGATTTTTCTATTAAGTCATTTTTAATAAGTCAGAATCATAATAAGTCTTTTTTCCTATCGCTATCCCAAACACACTTTTCTCTCATAAGCCCGTTTCTCGGTGGCTCTCAGAATCTTCAAATCCTATCCATCCATTCCATCCGAGGGTTCACAAAGAGACACGTCATTCAATTCCATAATCCCTGAAGCCTTCTTGAAAGCGCTCTCAGTTTGCCGTGAAGTTTTAACCACATCGGTGATGCAAATAGAGAGCTCCGTCGCTACCCATCGTTAGGCACTATTATAGAATCACCATAGTTTTGTCGAGGTATCTACGTTACAACTCTTCGTCTATATCTTCACCCTTCTTTTTCATCCCTTTCTGTCTCTAAGCTGCATTTCTTCTTATTATTCTTTTCCTCCCTTCCATTTAATTATTTTGAAGTTTCTATTTTAAATTTCCTAGTTGGACTGAATTGAATTAGGATGATGAGGATCACAAGGTGGAAGTTTGTTTGTGTTCCGAATTTCTTAGTTTACTTTTACAACTTCTAGAAGTTTCTTTTATGTTAAGATGAGCATTTGGCCGAAAAAAGTCATCGGATAAGCAAAAGCCGCTGGTTTTAGTTTATATCTGGGTAAAAGGAGGCCTTCCAATCTTGTTTATATCTCCTCTATATTTGATGGTATTAGTAGTCCCATGGTTTCTCTGTTTCTTGACCCTTGTAGTTGAAGTGTTGTTGATGTCTGATGGCCTATATCATGAGTTACCCAAGTTTTCCTAGATGTTGTAAAAGGAGGCCTTTGAATGTTTGACTCTTGCTTAGTTTTTTTCTTTTTCTTTTGGAGTGAATGACTCATTAACCACCAGTTTAATTAATTATCTCAGGGACAAGACTTGGGATACAGTTTACTAGGTTTCCCCTTTAATCTCTTTAGTGAGAGTTATCACATGTGTACACCATCACTGCATTATCCCCAGCCTACTGATTTAATTAGGAACATTTGAGATTTGAGTTTTTGTAGATAAACAATATCCTAAGCCTACATGTTCCTTAAAGTTGTCCATTGTTCAATATATTTTACAACCTTTGATATTAGGAATTAGCAATTTATACTAAACATGTGAACCAACCTCCTAGCTAAAGTTTTAAATTGTGTGTGTATTTGTAGGAGTACGCTAGCATCTGCTGCCCTGGATGTTGTAGCCAAACATTCGAACTTGAAAATTTGAGGTAAAGATACTGCTGAAAGTCTGTAAATTAGTAGATGCTTTCTAGTGGCTTTTAGACACAAGTGATATAAAATATTTGGACTAACTGAATTTGGCGGAATAAGCATGACTTCTATGTCACTAAAGTTAGTGTCTATATATGTGTAAACCAGATTTGTTCTTTCCTTTTATAATATGTTCCTTTGTGATTTTGTAGACTCGCTTAGATTGTCCAACATCATAATTGGAAGTAATGGAAGAAAATGAATTTATTCGGTGGCTAAAAAAGGGACGGGTAGAAATGTGGATAAGTTAAAGGGAATATGATACTTCTATTAAAATTAACGTGTACAATACATTAAGATGCCAAATACAATTATTACTCTCTAATGCACTCTCTAATATATCTAAAATAATGCATTACAACTTTTGTATGAGCCTATAAAAACATCTACTTTATTGCTCTTTTTTCTTCTTATTAGGTGAATGTTCATATTTCATGACAGATTCAACAATGTCCAATCAGATCCTAGCAAATGAAGGTCCATCTTCTATAGCTTCAACAATGTTTAGTCAGCATGGAGGATGAAGCATCCATTACTTGTAATGACAATTCAAAAGCTAAAAGTTTAGTCATTCAATCCAACAAGTTCTTTTTTATCAGCTCAAATAAAATACACCTAGGAAGAATTTATCTCAAATATCTCTCATATTTTCTTGAGAGTTTGATTTCTTTTTTTCCTTTTTGTAACAAAGAGGCTATGTTGTTTAATATGACAACAAATTCTATTTTATTCAATATGGAAGCAAACTCTATTCCGTTCAATATGGCAACAATCAGAGAGTTGCCTTTTCATTTCATCTAATTAAAAAGACAATACACATATTTACAGAGTGATTGAGACTACTCTAAACCCAACACCACACAGCCTATGCAAGCATTACTATGTAATCTCTGGGTTCATTCACGTCAGTAATTACTGGACAGATTTGTAGATAAATGCTACCATAAGTTTATGTATAATTGCAATAGACAAGTTTCTAAAGATCACAAAAGTTACCGTTTGTTCATCTAGGTACTATCAGGCTCCTTAATATAGTAAACTCTAAATATACCTCTATCAACTTCTTGGCAAAGTACATTGGACCAAAATAAGAATGCGTAGTCTCCCAAGCATTTGAATATTCTCATGGAATAGCATGGTAAAGATTAAAGACATAATAACTAGAGTCATGAGGTTGAATGGAGGAAATAAAGGAAAAGTGACTGACTAATATAATCTCCCAAGCATTTGAATATACTTAAGGAATCATGTAAGATAAGACATGATCATTTGTGTTGAATGCTATATAAAGGAAACAGGATATTCCTATAAAACACTGCCAAAGCTTTTTCAAGAGGGAGAATGGGAGATGGAAAAAATGAAACCTTCACATTTGGTACCTCTAATTGTTTATAACAGTAAACTAGTCCCTCTTCTTTTAATTAGATTGATACAATCATACCACTTGCAGAGTGAAGAATAAACTTCAAAATTCTCTTTAAACAGCAATGCAAATACCACTAGGCAGAAAAATATATTTAACAGCACAGGTAAAGAAGGAAAAGAAGCCTAAAGACATACCAAAGAGTTGTTTTAACTTTAGCTATTTTTGTGATTTCATACTATCCTCTGTCTTGTTAATCCAAAACATCAGCTTGCATAAATAAATATTATTTTTTACGAAAAAAAACTGACTTCTTAATACAAGTCTTTTATGTATTAGTAAGATGAGTAATAATGGAAATATTAAAGTCACAATTTTTAATAAACAAAACATAGAGGAAACAAGTCTCAAAAACTATACTATCCTACACCTCGGGTAAGCCAAGGTCCTTTTTCAGCACTGATAAGAGCGCTTGTGAAGGATTCAAGTCGCAATTTTGAGAACTCAAAAAATCTAAGATTCCATAAAGAAGGACCAAGGAAAAACGGATGAAAGTTTATTTGAGCCAGTTAAGCATTCAAAAGTCAAAGAATGAGGAAGAGAGGGATGGAAAAGAAGGGCGAAGATATGGAGGAAGAGGTGTAAAGGAGATACCTGATTGTGGGCAATGATGGAGCTCCTTTTTTGCGTTGCCAAGGGGATGGAATTTTGACAGAAAAGTGATTCTTGAAGGTTCATATGTGATTTTTACAAGTTTCCTAGTGTGTTCCTTTATGAGTCGTTGGATGAATTGGATGGTTAAAATATAAAGATTCTGAGAGATTCTGAAAGAGTGGCCGTTGAGAGTATCTGCTCCCCATTTGAAAATTTAAATTTAACTCTCTTAAAATTTTGATTTATGATATTAAACCCATTGTCATTATTTTTATCATTTTAATAATTTTTTTAAATATTTTTACTATTATTTATCAATTAAAATAGCTTTTTATGGCAAAATATAGATAACTCCATAAACTTTTATTAGTTACATAAAACTATCCTAACATTTCAGAATTTAAATTTAACTCCCTTAAAAGTTTGATTTATAATATTAAACCTATTGTTGTTCCTTTTATCATTTTAATAATTTTATTAAGATTTTACTATGATTTGTCAATTAAAATAGCTTTTTTTATGGAAAAAAAACTAGAAGAATAACACTTAAAAAATATAAACAAATGAGAAACAACCTGATTTGCAAGTGGCGAAGACATCATGAAAAAACAAAATAGTTCTATGAATAAGTGAGCTTAATTTCTTAACAAAAACACATTAGAGCATGATCAAATCAATCAAATTCCATTTGCAAGTGGCAAATATGTCATGAAGAAGTGGAATAATCCTATGAACACGTAGAATTCCACTTTTTCACCAAGTACCATCTTAAAAGTGTTCATAGGACTATTCAACTTATTCGTGACATGTTTGCCACTTACAAATGAAATTTGACTTAATATGCTCCAATGTCTTCATGTTAAAAAAATTAATTTCTCTTGTTTATTAGATTATTCCACTTGTTCATAACGTGTTTACCACTTGTGAATTGAATTTGACTTGATCATGTTCTAATATGTTTTTATTAAGAAATTAATTTCTTTGGTTCTTATGACTATTCCACTTGCTCATGATATGTTTGTCACTTGCAAATAGAATTTGATTTTATCATGTTCCAATGTGTTCTTGTTAAGAAATTAATTCCACTTATTCATAGAATTATTCTACTTACTCCTAGGATTATTCCACTTATTCATACAGTGTTCGCTACATGAAAATGAGGTCATTTCTCCTTTGTTTCTGAAAGGGTTACTTTTGTCTTTTTACTTCAGAAATTAATTTTACTTCAACCCCACCAAACTATAGTGAAATTTCATATTTCTTTGGGGCTAATGAGAATTAATTTGCTATAATGATCCTTATGTGGAATAACCAATCTATGGTTGCTTTCTTTTGTGACATAGATAGATTTTAACCTTAGAAATGGAATGGCTTTATATATGATAATGTATTATTAATTTTCTATTTTTATGATAATTTTAATTTATAGATTTGATTATGAAGGTACAACTTCTTGAAAGCACATTAAGAGGAGCAAAGTAGGAGAGGGATGGAGGGGATTAGAGATGTTTAGAGCGTTTTAGAAAAAAATATCATATTAACTAACTTAACTAATATTTTTAGTCTACTAAAATTAGTTAATTAGATCTTATATTAAGAAACAAAGGGGTATTATCTTTGTTTTTCAATCTTGGTGTACGTTTTTTTTTTTCTGTTTTTTTAATATTCAAATGGTACTTATTTCACTATTGTGTTAAAAAGTTTGTAGATATTGATTTGATTCTTTCCCCTCATTCTTTTAATCAACTACTATTTTTAATCTTTGCAATCTTCTCTAAATTTTATAATCATCAAACATGAGAATCTGACATTTCTGTTCCTTTTTTATATATGAAAAACCTTGATGTACTAAATTAGTACTAGAGAGACTTACTCCCCCTTAATATATGCAGTCATATACAAATGTAAAATCAAAGACATAACAAAAGATGCACCATTACCATTGAATGGTGCATTTTCCTTTACTTTTTTACTCTTTCAAATTTAAATTTAATGCTTTTTGGTATATTTTTCTTGAGTTAATGTGCAAATTCATCTTAAAAGTATTTTCGGAAGAGTAATATTACCCTGAAAGATTTTTTAAGCTTAATGTCACCCTAAAAATTTTAAAATATAGTAATATCGCTTCTAGAACGATAATTTTCACTGTTAAATCAAATTGTTTGACTGCTGTTTTTGTGAGATACCACGTGGTAGACAACCTCACCATCCAACTCATTTTTAAATGTAATAACTTTGACTTTGACTGACCTATCCTTCTTTCTTAGACCCTCACTCTCCGCCCTATCGGAACTTCATGCCAAACCCAGCATTTTATAATATACCCATAAATCGTTCTCCTTTGCGTTGCAGAGATTAACAAGAAAGGAAAATAAAGAACCCAGAAAAAATAAACAAGAAAGAAAGGAGAAAAACCAATATGATTGAATGCTTTTAACAAAACCAATATTTTACGATATATAATTGATTATAAATTTAATTCAGATAGATACTTCTTATAAGAGTCAAAATCAAACTAATTTTCTTAAAAAAAAAATATTCAAACACCCTTATACATATCAAAATCAAATATAAGGGTGTGTTTGGGATCACATTTGATGGGCCAAACTTGCATCCCAATAGCTAAAAGCCACTTTTTGGCATTCTGTGGTGTTTAGATAAGTTTTCATTTTTTTAATTGGACTTCTAAAAAAATGCTACTTTAAGTCATACATCAAAATTTCATGTTTTTGGTTTTTCCACCGTGGAGAGAGAGGGGGTGGGGAGTTTCTATCATAGGAAGAGAATAAATTAAATACCTCATAAAAAAAAAAGATACTAAGTCTCACATTCTTTTATTAAAATAACATTCTAAATTCCTATTATAAGTTCACTTGTAGATGAAAATTTTGGTCTTAATTATATAAGGCTACTGAAAGGTTAATAATGATTGTTTTCAATTTTATCCTTATATACAAAAGTATCCAAACAAAAAAATGAATAATAAAATTTGAGGGAAATTGGGAAAAACTCCCCCATTAGAAATTTACTTGGCGTGAATAACCTAATAAGTTTATATATATAAAGCATGATAGTACTTAAATTGAAGTCATTTTCACCAATTAAATTTTTAAAAGGGTCGGGAACTTTTCTCCAATTTTTCCTAAAATTTAAATAATTTAGTATTTTTTTAAATCAATATATCTTTAAGAGTAATAGCAAAATAAGTCGTGGGTCCAATTCTTTGCACTTTTGTCTTACACGTTACTGTTTATAAGAATAGTAACGGCTTCATTTGCCAAGCCGTTGCCCAATTCGATGGCTTCGTTCAATACTGACGAGACATGAACAATTGAATGCTGTTCATCTGAGTTGGGGAAAATGTCTTCATTCATTCTGAAATTAAGAAAGAAAAAAAAAAAAAGCCTCTTGCCTTCCCAAGATGCTCCCTATAGATGGTCTTCATTCATTCTGAGATTTGGTGTAAATTAGCTTGGAGTGGGTGAATGTCTTCCATTCCCGACATACTCGCCTTGACTGTTTCTTTATTTAGTCTGTGCATCTGTTCGTCTGAGCTCAGGAGCAACTTCTTTCTTCACCGATAGCGCTGTCTCTCTTCCAGGACATGCAAAAAAGCTGTGGACGGAAGACAAAGCCATCATATGAGTAGTGAAGAATGAACAAAGACTCTGTTTGATTTTTTTTTCCTTGCTTAAGAATTTCCATTTGGTTCAATTTTTCTTGCTCCCATCATCTTATACTATTTCTTTTGTATGTTTGTTTTTTAGGAATGGTTCTGTATAACCTAAGGCTTGATGCTGTAGATCCTCACAAGACTTAGGCCACAAAGAGGCGTATGGTCGAAGGTCATGATGTGGGCTGAGGCTTGATGCCGAGATGATTCTTCCATTGGGGGCTTTGCTGCTGTCAAAGAGGTGAATCAGAAAAGTGTAGTAGCTGGATTTGTATGGTCGAAGGTAATTTACTGTTGGTGGATATAAGGTCTTGCATGACCTTTTTTTTAATAGCTTTGTGTACTCCATAATCAAAGTTAGAATAATGGTTGTATCATAAAATACCTTTACAATGATGTTAAAATATGGTACTAACCCAAAGGTATTTTAATCACAATGTATATCGCAGAATGAAACTTAAAACCATGCTGATTGGTATTTACTTTTGGTTAGTACTTAGCACACTCAAAGAAAGTTGTAAAGGTATCTTAGCACACTCAAAGAAAGTTGTAAAGGTATTTTTTCTTAATGGTCATGAAAAAAAAAATCATTTCTAATTACAAGAAAAGGCATGAGTTTAAAATATGTTACTAACCAAAAAGGCATTTGATGCATTTGAACAATAACATAATGCAGTTTTTCTACTATTTATCATGGATTCAATAGGTTTCAATCTAAGGGTTTTTAAACTCATATATTGTTTCTATTTCCTTAGAATGAGCTAAGGAAAAAGTCCTCAAGTTCAATGAAGGGCTGTCATTTTTCTTCCATCACCCATCTACAAGGTATTGGAACATTGTATACGATCTGTCCAATATGTTAGTTGAAATTAAACATATTTGCAGATTCCTCTATGTTTAATTTTAAAAAGGATTGTTCACACCCTTTGCATATTGGTTGAGGAATCTTTACTAACTCTCTTCTCCTCTTCTTCTTCTTTGTAATTTTTTTTAAATCTCATAAGACAAGCATCATCATCGCATCCATGTCCTCCATTGCCTGTACAAAAATGTGAAAAACTACAGTAGTGTTAAAATCAATTTACAATAGCAAACATTTAGCAGAGTAAACAATAAATCTAAGGAAAACATACAATGTCTGAGAACACGTTTGATTTTGATACTTGTTCTAAAATTTTTATATCAATTACAACAGCATGTGTGATTGTTAAATTTCACGGCCTTATAAATAATTGATTTGTGATTTTGGGATTTTACCGTAATAATTCTGCCTGTAAATAAATTCAAAATTCAAATCATGAATAAAAATTTTACAAGGTGTGCTATGCCAAAATTTCTCATCTGAGCAATTACAGAATGTCACAACAGTGGAAAATATAGAAATTCAAAAAAAAAAAAAGAACGATAAAAAGTAAAAAATGTTAACTGTGGAAGAAGTAGAGGAGAGGGCAAATTTCTTAGCTCTATCTCCCTCAAGCTTGAAAGCACAATTGTCTCACCATAGTTGGCGTCATCTTCTTCACTACTTGTTTTTGCAATTATATCCTCTGATTCCTTACAATTATACAAGGTTAGGAATGTCAATTTACAATAACAGACATTTTATTGGAGTAAACAACAAATATGAGGAGAACATGCAGCAACAATTACGGAATGCGTGAGCCCAAAATTTAAGGGCATTGTAAATAATTAATTTGTGAATGAAGTTGGGCCTTTAATATAATAATTCTGCCCGTAAATAAATTTAAAATTCAAATTATGAATAAAAATTCTATAAGGTGTGCTATGCTAAAATGTCTCATCTGCGCAATTATAGAGTATGCAAAAAAAAAAAAAAAAGAACGATATATATAAAGTCAAATATATATATATATATATGGGGGTAGGTGTGGATAGATTAAATGAGCGTACCAGCGTGTTAAGTTTTGAAGAGCAGCAAGCGTGGTTTGGAAGATGGGGCAATCTTGAACAATAAGAAATTTCAACTTTGGAAGTAAGTTGTTGTAGAAGCCTTCCTCATGGATTTCCACTTCGCTATTACAAACTCCCTTTAGTTGAGAGCACTCTTCAATCTCCAGATATGCCAGGTTTGGAAGATGCTGAGTAGAGGGCAGAGAGGGGAAGAGCCATTTCAACTTCCTGCATCTCTTCACTATGAGATTCTTAAGTCTTGGAAAGCACAATGAATTATTTGGAAAGTGATTATGCTCTTCTTCTTCTTCTGATGACATCACTTCCTCCAACTCTTCACATTCTTCAATCCATAGAGCCTCCAAACATGGTAGGCTTCTCATCACAGTGCTTGGCAATATACACTTCAATCTTCTACATTTAATCACATATAACCACGCAAGATTTTGGAACTTGATGAAAGTGGGGCCCTCCCATACAGATATGAGGTTACTTGAATCCTCCAACGCCAAGTACTCTGCTCTAGAGAACAACATCCCTTTTTCTTCATTTACATTTGAAGTTTCAACATTTGAATCTTCTGTTGAAACCTGCGCAACCACAATTTCAGTTAAAAAAACACACAAATTAATTCACATCAATCAAGTTATTAGTTAGTAAAATATTTTTTTGAAAACAAAAAACTTGGATTTAAACAGATAAAAAAAAAATATACGTTGTGAGCATAGTGATCGAGCAAACTCTTTATTGATGTTATACAAATGTTTATATATCAATGTATGATCACAGGCCAATTAAAAATCAATTTATATTTGATTAGTAGTTTACTGCCCACACAGTTATTCCATATTTTCATCCACTGCGCTCTGAAAATACTCTGCTTTTACTCAACAAGTCATGTGTTCTGATAATACATTTGCAGCTATCAAAAGGATACTCCCTCCAATACTTAATATAAGACATATTTGAGGAGTTGATCTTGATACTAAATATAAGATCTATTTTTTATATTTGTCAATTTTTTTTCTAATTTACTCCTATTGATGCTCCCTCAACAAAAATCAAGGAGGAGATGGGTAGGGAATTAAGAAAGATGACTAGGATGTTTTAGAAAATATATATCATATTATCTAACTTAACCAACTTCCTAATTCTAATTGAATTTGGTAAATATGTTTTATATTAAGAACTGGATGAAGTATATATGATTCTAATATACATACTATTCCATCGAATTTGAAGACTCTAATGACGACCGTGATATAGAATATTCATGATATAGAATGTTCATTCATACCGATATTGTTCTCAATTGTTGAAGGGCTGATCCCAAACTTGAATCAACAAATTTGGGGCAGTTGCATATGTTGATGTCTCTCAGCTCCACCTGAATCTGCAACCCTACTTGACAAACACTCATGAAATTTGGCAAATTTCTTAGCTTTATCTCCCACAAACTCGAAAGCTTAATTGGCTCATCGC
Source organism: Inga oerstediana (assembly GCA_963210345.1). Classification (NCBI taxonomy): domain Eukaryota; kingdom Viridiplantae; phylum Streptophyta; class Magnoliopsida; order Fabales; family Fabaceae; genus Inga; species Inga oerstediana. The sequence continues at coordinate 38,087,430 of OY723405.1, forward strand.
AGTTGGCATCATCTTCACTCCCATGTCCAAAAATATCCTCCAATTCCTCACAATCAGATAAGGTTAGGGAATTCAATTTGGGAAGGTTGTTTTGGACAATAGTGCTCACTGAGAATAAAAACTTCAACTTTTTAATATGAGTTACTTTTAAGGAATGAAGATATTGGAATCTCATAACTTGTGTGGGAACAAGACCTCCTAGCATTTGTTGTTCTAATCTCAATATTTCTGAGTCGTTGGCTTCTTCTGGCTCATCATCACCAATGACTTGCCACTTGTCTTCAACTCTAGCACTTTGATGAATATCAATATCTCCGACATTTAGTATAGAAAGCGGAAGATTGAGAGCCTCCTTATTATTTAATTGGTTGTATTTCATCTCATACTCCCTTACAAGCCTCTGCATAGAAAAGAGAAGCGAAAGGTGAGGGAAATAAAATATTATAAGTTCCTTGGAAAGATCATTAAAAGAACGAGATCAACTTAACCTAAATCTTTACATACTAGATGTGACTTGAGATTGTAATACATTTATATATAGGGGCTCTTGTAACTATTTTGTTATATCAAATGTTTCTCCATGTTTCACTACATTACATGATTATTAACGATCAAACTGTAGAAATGACAATTTTTTATATATTTGGTATTTCATTTATTGAAGGATAACAAGTTAACACATGCAGGAATGTAAGTTGTCTTGGTCACTTGTTTGTCTATATTTATTTATGTGATAATCATGTCAAAATAGGAAATATATAATGCATTATTGCATAGATGGAGAACACTAGTTACCTCTTTTGTCCAATCAATAGTTGCACTCTTAATCGGCATAAGTTTTGGGCAGTCATGAACCTGAACTCTGCAAAACTCCCCTGTGTGAAACTTAAACCCTTGGCAGACATTAACAAGTCTTGGCAAGTTATCAAGTTTCATATCTTTCATGTTTAGAAATGTAATCTCCCTTTCACTGTCAATGTCATGATCTTCAGTATTTGAGCACTTGAAAATTTCTTCCATTTGAGAACAATTTAATATGGCTAGAGTGCTTAGTTGTGGAAGCATTGAGGGAGTAGCACTGATCATGAAAGATAAAATGAATTTAAGCTTGTTGCACTCAGAGATTTCCACGCTCTTCAATTTCACCAGACAAGATTCAGCGATGGATAGATTCTTTTGACCCTCTTCATTCCCCGAAAATATTGCCTCCAACTCATCACAACGAGATATGGTTAAAGAAGTTAACTCTGGAAGACTTTGGCAGATCTGAACAGAAAAGACAAATTTCAATCTTGCACAATCTTCCAAAGTTAATTCTTTAAGGTATTGAAATTTTGCAATTAGTTCTCCAACCCCAATCTGATAGTGAAAAATGGATTCTGCTTTACAGTTATGAAGTATAATCCTTTCTATAGTTGCCAATGGCTTGTATTCGTCATTCCTCAATTGATGGCCCTTAAGTTCCTGTAATTCCTTTATGAAAGGGAAGGGGAAAAAAGGAAACCATTAACATATTTCCTAAAAAATATGACTCGATCGATATTAATTAAAATTTGGGGTATTCGGTGCGATGTCCCAAAGAAGAAACTTAAGTATCAAAAATTCTCAACAAGTAAGGAGTTGATATTTCTTACAATGAAATTTGTCATTGCATGCTTCTCAAAAGTCATTAGGACTTGTCGGTAATGAATTCTATTTCTTGGGACCTCGTAATAATTCGCCCTTAAAATTTTATATGCACATGTATAATGTATTATTCTTGCGTAGATATAATAAAAAAAGAAATTGATAGTTTAAGGAATGATGAACATTGTAACTAAAAAAGGGGAAGAAAAGAAAACGATGAATAAATTATATCTACCCGAGAATTATGATAAGGAGCCCACAAGAGTCAGTATTTAATGTATTTATTAAGGTGAATGATGAATAAATGAAATGACTAAAATATAAAAATAACAAAATGTAATTTCGGCACTGAATATTTTTCAGTGGTGTGGGCCGTGAAGTATGACGACAAATTGTGGTACACAAAAGGAGGACAGAGAATGTAAGGCAAGATGGATAGCCCAACTTCTATTAAGGTGAATTTTTTAATAAAAACATGTTAGGAATTTTTTTTAAATAACAAATTGTGAATAAATTAATTGAACGAATCATCTCTCAATATGTATTCACATAAACACTATTTGCTATTTAACGCATTTTAATTATTTTAATCACGTGAACAAATTAATTTTTATGTAAAAAAATATTTTTAACAATTTTTTTTTTTGGCAACTCAAATCAAATGATAGGAAAGCAAATGCGTACCATATTTGGACAATCCCTCCATTCTATTGTCTTTATAGATGGCCAACTTGTATGATACCTCTCTGAGCAAATTCCGACAAGACTTGGAAGATTTTGCAGCTCGAGATGCTCTAAAAGAGGAAGCACTAACTGAGTTTTATCTTGATCATGAATGGGTTGTTCTTCACCAGCATTTTCACCAAACACAAATTTCATCTGAGGAGCATTTATTATGGATAGGCGTTGCAATTGTACAAACCTTTGAGCTAAGAAGACTGGGCATACATATTCTAATTTGCAGCAATCAATAACAGACAAAATTTTCAATTTTGGGAACCTCACATTCTCCCATGCATCACCACCAACCTCTCCCTCTAATACATGCTTCAATTCACTGCAACTTTCTATTTGGAGCTCCTCTAAGGAAAACAGAGTGCAAGCAGCAGAGACAAGGAGGAGAGATGTCAACATCGGACAATCAGAAATTCGGAGAAACTTCAGATTGCCTAAGTTGCAATCAGCAGGGAATATGTGGAGTAATTGAGGGCAATTGAATATCCTTAGTCTTTCCAGCTTTTGGAACAAGGTAAAAGGAGAATGACCACGACATAGTTGTTTAAGATTATCCATATCTCCTAGCACTAACTCATCCAATCTTGGCACAATTGTATCTCCATGAGGAGTAGTTTCATCCATAATGCATTCTATCTTCGAACACCTTCTAAGACATAGTTTACTTAACTCATTCATGCCTCCTACAGCTTGGACAATATTAGTCATGAAACTATTGCGGCCTCCTTCAAGCTCATAAAATTCAATTGCAGTTGCTCTTTGCGCAAGGTCCTTGATTATATCACCTAACATAGAGATGTTTAATTGTCCCAATTGTAAAGATCTTGTGCCTTCATTCTGAAATTCGAAGCCTTCACCACACTCCCCAATTTCTAAATTATACATTATCAATTTCACCATAGTTGTGGGGCCTACAAGGTATTCATAGCAACTTGCTTTTTTTGAGTGTGGAAAATGTTTGGGTACATACAGCTCTTCTAACTGTGAACACATTCCTATTACTTTATAACAACATTCTTCTATTGTACACCTTGACAAATCTAACAACTTCAGCTTGTTCAATTTTTCAATTCCATTTGGCACTCTTTCAAATTTACTACCTTGCAAGTCAAGAATTTCAAGTCTTGTAAGGCTTACCACAAAAGAGATGTCACGTAAATCCCAATGTTGCAAGCGCAAAGTTCCAAGATTAGACAAGTGTTGGATTGGTTGAGGATGTAATTCAACCCTATCCTTATACATGCGCATAATAATCAAAGCCTTGAGTTGTTTGGTGCCTTCAAATGATGCATGTGATATATCCAAAGTTTCACGTGAACGTAACAATAGAAACTCAAGCTTTGGAGCATCCAATTGAGAAGGAAATTGAAGTAATTTATTGTTGTCATACCATGAAGTTACAGCAAAACAATCTTTTACCTTGTCATCAACAATGAATTCGTTGAATTCTTTAGTACAGTTTACCATAATGGTATGATCCCCTTTAGATGCTTTCCACATAGCAAAATCACGAACCACATCATGCATTCTCACATATGCTTGTATGTCCTTGTTGAACTTGGGAGAACGCATCAACAATGAGGAGTCAATGAGATGATTTATGGTTGTTCTAACTTTACTCCTTGCTGTTTCAAATGAGTCTTTATCTTTACATAGGCCTAACCCCACTCCATATCTGAAAAGATCTTCAACAGCAATGTCATGATCTTCAGGAAACATAGCACACATTAACAACAACAACCTGGCTTCTTGGGTTGCCAAATAATCATAGCTTAATTCAAGGCAAGAAAAAGCATCCCTCACACCTTTATCCACATTGATTGGCTTCGCAGTCCTCAACCTATCGAGCATTTCTTTCATCTCATCAATTCCTTTTCCTTTCAAGCAAGCTCCCACAGCTATAATTGCAATAGGTAGGCCTTTACATTCCACCGCAATCGCACGTGCTACATCGTCTTTAGCAGCATCACCGACATTAGCATGGGTTTGAAACAAAGTCCAAGCTTCATCTTCTTTTAACAACTCAAGTTGAATCATTTTTTGGCATTCCATCAGTTCACATACATCTCGACGACGTGTGGTCAAGACAACTTTGCAACTTCTTTGATGATTTCCTCCAAAGGGAATACCTATGTCCTCAAGATTTAGCTTAGCCCATGCATCATCCAGTATTATCAAGATTTTTTCTTTATTTTCTAATCGTAGTGCTATTCTTTTTGCCCTTCCTATTTCAGATTCTTCCTCCAATTTGATCCCCAACGTGTCAGCAATTTCACCTTGAATTGTTCTTATATCTGGGCTTTGAGAAATTGTAGTGAGCACAACTCGATCAAAGAGCTGTGACTCTTTGGCTTTCTTTCCCACTTCTTTCACCAAGGTGGTTTTCCCTGACCCCCCCATACCCCATAGCCCAATTATGAAGCCACCATCATCTTTCAGTGCCTCCCACAGCTGACCAAAAGCCATTTGCGTAGAGTTGAAGAGCTTAAAGTTTTGAGAAGTGTGATACTCTATATCTGGAACAATAACAGGATGTGAAAATGGATTGAAGCAATCACTCTTTCTATTTAGATCAATCATCCTCTTGGTTGTCTTGGCCAACTTTTTGCAGAGACAATATCTCCTCCAAGTAGGACACCACCCTCGAAGGCAGCCATTGTTGGCCCTTAGTTCTTGCTCCAAATTCTCCACCTCTGCTATGAGGCTCCCCGCATCATCCTGCCACTTTTCAACCTCACCAGCAATCCTGTCAGTCCTGTTGATGGCTTCTTGAACACGTTCCTGCACGCTCCCTTGCTTGAGTATCAGCTCCTTCTTTTTTATCTCAACATTTATGGTGATTTTGCCGACACAGAACAAATACTGCAGTTGCCGTACAGCTGGATCCACCAAATATTCAGCAAGTTTTGCTGCTACCGACACTCCCACCTCTGCCATTTGATATTAAAGCAACCTGAAAGGAGAGCGATTCATCATCATCATTGTCAAATGATAAACTCAAAATTTTCATTTTGAATAATTGAGGCATCTTACGTACTAAATCATTCATGAAGATATCATCAAGATCCAAAGAATGATTTATTTTCTATGCAGAAAAAATAAGAAAGATCAATTGTTTTGGCTCAGCTTTCTTACTCCAGTATCGTGTTTTACTCCCAGCTAAGTTCAGATACTGGAGTAACAAAATTTAGTGTTTTATGATTCTATTTTCTCTAGTAGATCGATGCAGATGTGAAAGAAAGAAGAAAAAATGCAGCCTACAAATGAGAGCAGCAATTATTAGCAGCTAAGAAGCTACTCATACTTAGAGAATTTAGTGATATCACAGATAGAAGCTTATGTATGGAAAAACAAATAGAACAATGGTAAGAAAAAACAGAAAAATAAACATGTGAAAGAATAAAAAGGGGGAAATTAGACTCTGATTCAGGAGGACAGGGAATATATTGCTTCATACCTGTGATGAGCTTGCAGTTTCAATGTTGGGTTGTAGATTTTTAAGAGTGAGAAGGACAGATTTGCAGTGCGATGAGCAGATCAGATGCTGAGAGAAATTGAGTCGTTGAAAAGTTGAGACTTGCAAGTTGGGAGTCACAGTCCGTACTCCGTAGATGTTTCAGGTTTTGTTTTTTTTCCATTTCTTTTTACCGCAAAACACGCGGTCTAGATTCCAACACCCAAAAGTCAAAAAAGCAATCATATCATTTTTATTTTTCCAAACTGACAAGAATTTAAAATTGAAACTTCAGAGTTTTGTTTTAAATTAACTTTTTTTTTATACATAAATGGTCAAGCTAATTTAGATAGTTGATACAACCAAACACATTCTGATGTGTGCACATACATACATCTTAATTCTTATGAGTTTTTACGACCCAACACAATTTTGATTAATTTTTCACTAATTTATAGTAAAACATTATTGTCAATACTTAGAATTTTTCAAGAAATAAATATCAAGTTAGACAAATTTTTATTGGTGTTGCTAAATAATTTCAGGTTTTTAATCTTCAATATAATGAAAAATCTCTTTTAATTAAAACTGAAGGTGAGACGTGAGAACAGATAATTTATTACTTAGTGTCTTTTTAGATTAGCGGTGGAGAATGAGTTTTTTTTGTAAATGAGCTTTTGAAAAAGTCATATAAAAAAAAATTCAGATTGTAGATGTGATTTGTGTTTGGATTGGCGGTGGCAGAAGTGACTTTTTTTTTATCTCCATCTGATAAAAACTATATTTTCTGCAGAAGCCCGGCTATCACAAACGCTCTTCCAAACACACTAAATGAGCTTTTAACCACCAAATGTACTTTTTTAACCTTCAAACGGGTTCCCAAACAGACCCTTACTATACAAAAAGTTTGTGAAAATCAATACTATAAGAAAGATCTGGATATGTATCGAAAAAGAGAAAGGTCTCAATAATTCTAATAGAAATATAAAATATTTAATTATAAACAATTTCAATTAGAGAAACATAATGAAAAAAATGAAGAATCTTATATTAACTACAGCAACATACTCATATAAATTATAACCAATTTGGGTTTAACAATGATCATTTCTCTCTTAAGTTAGATCTCATTATCATATACATTAAACACATTAACCATAATTTTATAGAGACTAAAATCTCAACAAACTAACTGCTTAATTAATTTCACATAAATATCTCTAACGTTAATCCAAAAGAACGTAAATATAGAAAATAGTGTCACTGAACATAAACACATATGTACAGAACAGACAGTTTAATTTATCTTTTTTTTTTTTTAAACAAGATAGGCGAGGATAGCCTAGGGGCTGTTTGGTACACTGGAATTAATTTTGATGAAAATGGATATGGATATGGATATGTAAATAGAAATGGAAATGGGGACTAAAAGTATGTTTGGTATGTCATGGAAATGATATCTAATTTTTGTATAAAAATACCAAAATGTCCTTCAATTTTTTATTTTTTATTTTTTTTGAAGGTAGTGGAGGGTAATAGATGGAAATGATCACATGGAATTGTAAATCTTAGGTATTTTGATGGAATTGATTGGGTGGAATTGAGCCTATTTGGCTTCCACATGGAATTAGAAAATTTTCCAATTCCATCATACCAAATAAGCATCATGATAGAATTGATCCTCAATTCCATTTTTATTATCCCTAATTCCATCATACCAAACATGACCTTATACTTCTCGGACCTTCACCTGGATGTACTTCTTTATCAAGCCTTGGCTTGCCTTTCTATCTCAAAAAAAAAAAAAATTTTTTTTTTTGCTTTCTAAAATAAGAAATCAAATTATTGAAAAAGTTGAAGAAATGCGTCTGGGGATGATGATGATAAAATATCCCCATTACCTGCTTTCCAGCGAGGTTTCCTTTGGACCATATCCAAAAGTTAGAGTGTGGAAAAAGAATCCTACGTTGATTTGATTTCTTTAACTTTTCTTAAGCTACAATTATTTGATGACAATCTAAATTTCTTATTTTGCATTATTTGATTCCTATTTTCTTTGGCAGCATTCGGGGACATGATGTCCCTACTACTTGCTTTAATTTATCTGAAAAATTAATCATCTTTTAATCATTCTCAAAAGAGACACCAAAGCGCGTGAGCGAGAGGGAGAGAATTCCCCAATAATTTACAAATCAAATTTAATAATTTATTTTCCAAATCAAACTTACATAACAAGTTGAGTTATGTTATTTATAAGTCAATTATATTACGTGCAAATCATTTGTTTTTTGTTGCTTTCTAAAATATGAAATCAAATTATTGAATATAAATCAAAGTAATTTTCTGATTTAGCTTGTATTTAATTTATTTTTTCATGAGATCTGTAAGTAATTTTCTTAAAAAAATAATAGGGGGAAAAGCAAGATAGAAAAGGAAATAAAAAACCAACAAGTTGTTAGTTGAAATAATAAGAGGCCTCACCCCGTAAAGAAGAGAACATGTTTGAATTCTAAGAAATACATTTGTTGAAATGAGGTCATATTTCTTATATTTTCTTTAGTTTTTCTCTCACCACCACAGCATATATTGCCATACCATATTTTATTCAACCCCACGGTCAAAATCTGTAAATATTATATTTCAGACTTTTTACTATCAAATAACTAAACCCCAAATGATGAAAAAATGATAAAAATTAACTCTATGCAATTACATTATATTAGTAACAAAAGCAAGTAGTGTTATTTCAGCTTTTGGAATTTTTTTAACAACTAGCTTATTTTTATTTATAAATGGATTTGAATTTATATAATTAAGACATGTAATATTAACTATTTTTGTTTATAAATATGTTTTTTATTTTGTTATTTGTTGGTGGTTTAATTTGGTACTATGTACTACTACCTCTCATCCTTAATATAAGAGTTAATTGATTTTTTTTGAGAAATTAATAAAGCTAATTAAGTTACATTAAAGTACTTATATTTATTATTTTTATTCAAACTAATTTTCTTTACTTATAAACTAATATATAATCTAATAGTTCACAACATATATTATAATTAATTAGTTTATTTAACTTCCTTAATTTCTTTAAGAAAAGTCAACTAGCTCTTATATTAAGGACTGAAGAAAGTAAGATATATATAAGAATTGCTTCTAATGAGAGGATATATGCACTTATAACAAGGAATTAACTTGTCATGTATATATTTTTCTCAAACATATTAATTTACTCATATATTAAATTAAATATTAATTTATTTTTAATTTCAATTATTTAGATTTGAAATACATTTAAACCAATTATTTTGATTTTTTAACTATATACTTTAAATACCCATTTATTGATAGAGATAAACTCTTACGATTTTATGACTCAGATTTATGATCCGAGTTTACGTCACTGTTACGAGTTTGTTTAAACTCGTGAGTTTGACAACCTTAGTTAAAACATGTTTCATTGTTTAGAAATGGCTATAGGCAGAACTATTGGCCATCAAAATAGAAAGCAAATCATCTCCTCTACCTTATGGTCCACTTCCCTTCCACTGTCTTAATCCACCCATTCATAAAATCCAATGGAAAAAAAGAATTCATTTAATGGATGTCACTAATGGTGTGGATTAAGGCAGTGAGAGAATCCACTTCCATCAAAATATGCCTCCCAGTCTGTAAGTAAATGGGTCTCCACTAAATTGTTCTGACTCTTTAGATGCTTTTAACCTCCTAATGAAGGATTGTGAATTATATCTTGAGATTTTAATCTCTATGAAGATTGGACTGTGGAGCTACACCAGACATATAGGGATATATTATTAGATTTGCTGATTACTTAGCTTGTGAAGGGCACAATGAATTTGCCAAATCCTACGAATTATTCCTAGTCTTTGTATTTCAAGCCTTGGTTTGCTTTTTTAGTACAAATAAGCTTGCCTTTTTAATTCAAATAAAGAAAACGAGGCTTTCTATAAAAAAAAAAGAAAAAAGAAGAGCGAAGTCATATATAGTGTTCATAGAAGCGTGATTTATCAAATTTGGAATCAATTAAAGGAGAAAGGTGATGCTTCTTGCAAGACAAACAAACTATGGAAGCAAAAGAATGGAGTTAGACCAAGTGCATGACGCTCTGCTAAATAAGTGGACTACCCTTCGTAGTTTTGGGGCTCCTTTGAATATTAGCTACACTTATACTCCAATAACATGAAAGTTGCCTCGTAAGTAGAGGTGGTAATATGGTCCGGCCTGATGGGTTCGGGCTAACCCACCACGGGTTGGGACCATATGGGTTCGGTCCCAAAAGGACCGCATCAATATGGGTTGGCATTTAGCGAACCCAACCCATAACCGCTGGGTTGGCGGGTTGGGCGGGCCAACCCATATTTTTTTTTCAAATTTTTTTTAACAATATATTAAGATTGTTTTTTTATATACAATAAGATTGTTTTCTCTACATACTTAAACATAACAAAATTAAAATACATTACAAATTAAATATTCATCACAGGTCCATACACAACAAAATAAATATAAATCCACAAGTCATCAGTATAACTTAACAATAATCAATAATTAGTTAATATTAAAGGTGTTTCAATTTGAAGCACGTTGAGGAGAGTAGGGATTGAAGAGAAATGGGTTGGATTTTGGACTTTGGAGTTACGGTTTTGGAGATTTGAACTATTGGCTAATGGTTCTTCCTTTTCCCTCTTAGTTAAAAAACAATATGGGCCAACCCGCCAACCCGGTGGTCCAACCCGTGACGGGTTGGGACCATATGGGTTCGGGCAAAAAAGGACCGCATCAATATGGTCCCAGTTTTGTAGAACCCAAACCGCCCATTTTATCGAGTTGGGCGGGTTCGGCCCATGATCCCAACCCATATTACCACCTCTACTCGTAAGGGAGGTTATGTATTCGACTCTGTTTATAATTTTAAACCGTTATTAATTACCTATGATGGTAGCGGTGAGAGATTTATGATAAAGTTTTAAAGAATAGATTTAATTATTTAAAAATCCGATAATATCTTAGGAGTATACAATAATAAATTTAAATGTAGAAAATGACAAAATGTTTATATTACTCATTTGTCTTTGGTAATTTAATTCCTTCCTTAGAATCTCACATTAATTTTTCCTAAAAGAATATTAGCGAGACACCATTGAGAAGATCGAGAAAGGCTTAAATAAGCTTTTTGAAGCCATACTTGAAACGAGAGAACGTGATGGAGTGTGTTTGAAGCATCATTCTTTCTCATCCTAACATAACGTTGCTGCCATTTTGTCTAACCTAAAGCCAATGAAATATTTTCTTCTCTATTTTGTTTTTGGTCCCATGTGATTGAATAATGGAATCAAAAGTCTGCATAAGAAAAAGAAAACCTCTGCTAAAAGGATTAACAAAGGATGGATTGAGTTCAACTTACTTATGCGTTTATGTTCTGTCTTTTTCAGCTGGTTCTTTTTTTTTGGGGAGAATTATAATAGGGTCTCAATGAAGGAACTTAATTATCAAAAAATTCCTATAACGACCGATGAGCATGTAATAACAAATTCTTGAATAAGAAATAATAACACCTCATTTGTCATTGGGATTTCTTGATAATTAAGTTCTTTTCTTAGGACATAATAGCTATTCCTCCTCCTTTTTACCTCTCTTGTTATCATTTACTTTATCTTCTCTTATGCAATAATATTGAAGCTTTTGTTGGCCAAAAAACAAAAGGATTAAAAAAAACTCTTGCAAGAGGAAGAAACTCTCAGCCTATCATGAATATATATGGCTCATGGGTTCTAAGAACTCTTACCAAGGGATTGGCATGCTGTTATTTGATATCCATTTTAACCCATCAGCATGTTTTTTACTTTCTTTCTTAGAGACCAAAGTAATTTTTTCAAACCAGAACCTCTCCATGTATTCATCTAACCATTTTTTCAAGCTTTTAATTAGTCTAAGGTATGTTTAGATTAGATTTTGGACAAACCTATTAATTTGGGGATAAAAGATATTCTCTCCGGCTTGTAAAAACCAAAATCACGAGTTTAGGATGGGCGGGGACATGATGATGATAAAATATCCCCATTAGCTGCTTTCCAGCGAGGTTTCCTTTGGACCATATCGAAAAGTTAAAGTGGGAAAAAGGAATCTTACGTTGATTTTATTTTTTAACTTTTCTTAAGCTACAATTACTTGATGACGATCTAGTGTGTGTTTGGTTAGTATCCATAAGCTCGATTGATAATTATAAGCCTAATTGACCGTCATAATTTTTTTTTGAGTGTTTGGGGAAGCTTGCAGGTAATTGAGCTTTTGTTAAAGCTCAATTGGTAAACGCTCAATTGTGAGAAGATGGAGAAAGAAGCTTTTATTAAAAGCTAATGGTATGTTATGTTAGATTAAGTTGTTTGGAAATTAATTATATGATATTGGTTTTTCCCATAAAATATTTTTTTAAATAGTATGTAGTATCAAAAATATTTTTTGAGTGTTTTTAACCGCTTAAAATATTTTTCTAGTTGTACCCACTACCCAGTGTGTTACCAAACTAATCGCAATTTTACCCCTAATATAATTTTTCAGCTCCAAAAATTACTTTAAAATATTTTTTGTGCTTTTTAACCACTTAAAATATTTTTTTTAGTATTTTTAACCCCTTAAAATATTTTTTCAGCTGTACCTAATGTGTTATCAGACTTATTGCAATTTTACCTTTAATGTACTTTTTCAGCTCCAAAAATTACCTTAAAATATTTTTCCAGTCGTATCTAGTGTTTGATTAGAATTATTACAATTTTACCCTTAATATACTTTTTCAGCTCCAAAAATTACTTTAAAATATTTTTTGGTGCTTTTAACCATTTAAAATAATTTTTCAGTTGTACCCTATTTTAGGAGATTGACTACAATTTTACCTTTAATGTATTTTTTTAAGTAGTAAAGAACACCCAAAACTTAGAAATAAGCCCAATTGTCACTCGTTGTTTCTTATACAATCGTTAATCCAAACATAAATCACAACACACAATCTGGTTTTTACCAAAAATAATATTACAACAATTTCAATTGAAACAAGCCCAATTACTCATCGTTATTCCAAGCACACACTAAATTTCTTATTTCGCATTATTTGATTCCTATTTTCTTAAGCAATATTCGGGGACATGATGTCCCTACTACTTGCTTTCCAGCGCGGTGCCTTTGGACCATATGCATAAGTTCACAAGTTAAAGTAACTAGAAATTTCAGAATTCTTATTTTCCTTTAATTTATCTGAAAATTAATTATCTTTTATATCATTCTCAAAGAGGACGCCAAATCGCGCGTGAGCGAGAGGGAGAGGGAGAGAACTCCCATTTCGGCAAAAAAAAAAAAAAAAAACAGAGAGAGGGAGAGAATTCCTCAATCCCCTAATAATTTATAAATCAAATTTAATAATTTGTGTTTCAAATCAAACTTTCATGACAAGTTAAGTTGTGTTATTTGTAAACCAAATATATAAGATTTGTACCAAAAGTAATTTTTTTATGACTTTTATTTAATTCATGTAGTTTCATTGTTAAATGGATTTAATGAACATCAACGACAAGACACGATTATTGACAAAAACACAAAATTGTCACTAGAACTAGAAAACCAGATGTCGGCCAAAAAAAGAAAGAAAACCAGATGTGATTGAGATATCAAAACTTAACTTTAATTAAGAAAATCATTTTCCAAAAAAAATCTTTTAATTTTAATTGTTCTGTTATAAATCCCTTAACTACTTTGTTGATCGATCCCTTAACTACTTCCAATGAACGTTTCTAGACTATAAAATATATCTTTGTAACTTTGCAATCTTTTAATTGTAGTCTTAAAACATGTTTCATTGTTTAGAAATGGCGATACGCAGAACTGTTGGCCATCAAAATTGAAAGCAAATCATCTCCTCTACCTTATGGTCCACTTCCCTTCCACTGTCTTAATCCACCCATTCATTAAATCCAATGGAAAAAAAGAATTCATTTAATGGATGTCACTAATAGTGTGGATTAAGGCAGTGAGAGAATTCACTTCCATCAAAATAGGCCTCCCAGTCTGTAAGCAAATGGGTCTCCACCAAATTGTTCTGACTCTTTAGATGCTTTTAACCTCCTAATGAAGGATTGTGAATTATATCTTGAGATTTTAATCTCTATGAAGATTGGACTGTCGAGCTACACCAGACATATAGGGATATATTATTAGATTTGCTGATTACTTAGCTTGTGAAGGGCACAATGAATTTGCCAAATTCTACGAATTATTCCTAGTCTTTGTATTTCAAGCCTTGGTTTGCTTTTTTAATACAAATAAGCTTGCCGTTTTAATTCAAATAAAGAAAACGATGCTTTCTTAAAAAAAAAGAGCAAAGTCATATATAGTGTTCATAGAAGCGTGATTTATCAAATTTGGAATCAATTAAAGCAGAAAGGTGATGCTTCTTGCAAGACAGAGAAACTATGGAAGCAAAAGAATGGATTTAGACCAAGTGCATGACGCTCTGCTAAATAAGTGAACTGCCCTTCATAGTCTTGGGGCTCCTTTGAATATTAGCTACACTTATAGTCCAATAACATGAAACCTCCCTCGTAAGGGGAGGTCATGTGTTTGAATCTGTTTATAACTTCAAGCCGTTAATAATTATCTATGTGGTAGTGGTGAGAGATTTATGATAAAGTTTTAAAGAATAGATTTAATTATTCAAAAGTCCAATAACAACCGATGAGTATACAATAACAAATTTAAGTGTAAAAAATGACAAAATGTTTATACTACTCATTTCTTATTAGAACTTTTTAGTAATTTACTTCCTTCCTTGGAATCTCACATTAATTTTTCCTAAACGAATATTAGCGAGACACCATTGAGAAGATCGAGAAAGGCTGAAATAAGCTTTTTGAAGCCATATTTGAAACGAGAGAACGTGATAGAGTGTTTGAGGCATCATTCTTTCTCATCCTAACATAAAGTTGCTGCCATTTTGTCTAACCTAAAGCCAATGAAATATTTCCTTCTCCATTTTGTTTTTGGTCCCATGTGATTGATTAATGGAATCAAAAGTCTGCATAAGAAAAAGAAAAAATCTGCTAAAAGGATTAACAAAGGATGGATTGAGTTCAACTTACTTCTGCGTTTATGTTCTATCTTTTTCAGCTGCTTTTTTTTTTTTTTTTTTGAGAATTATAATAGGGTCCCAAAAAAGAACTTAATTACCAAGAAGTCCCTATAATGACTGATAAGCATGCAATAACAAATTCCTGAGAAAGAAATGATAACACCTCACTTGTCATTGAAATTTCTTAGTAATTAAGTTCTTTCCATGGGACATAATAGCTATTCCTCCTCCTTTTTACCTCTCTTGTTATCATATATTTTATCTTCTCTTATGCAATAATATTGAAGCTTTTGCTGGCCAAAAAACAAAAAGATTAAAAAAAACTCTTGCAAGAGGAAGAAACTCTCAGCCTATCATGAATATATATGGCTCATGGGTTCTAAGAACTCTTACCAAGGGATTGGCATGCTGTTATTTGATATCCATTTTACCCCATCAGCATGTTTTTTACTTTCTTTCTTAGAGACCAAAGTAATTTTTTCAAACCAGAACCTCTCCATGTATTCATCTAACCATTTTTTCAAGCTTTTAATTAGTCTCAGGCATGTTTAGATTAGATTTTGGACAAACCTATTATTTTGGGGATAAAAGCTATTCTCCCCGGCTTGTAAAAACCAAAATACGAGTTTAGGATGGGCGTTTCTGCTATTCTTCTTATAAAACCTTGGTTGGGGCCAAAAACTTGATTTTGAAAGTTATACCAAACAGGTTAGTGAACTCCAAGCCAGGGCAAGTCATTAATTTTGAATGTTAACATTATCCCTAGCAGATAATTTTTTTCGGTTTTAAACATAAAACCTCAACTTCTTTTACCTCACAATTATTATTTTTCAAACTACCCCTATTAATGGTACACATAAGATAGTATCTGATGTAAAAAATAAAAAAGAAGTACTTTAAAAACAAGGAAATACACTTTATTTAATAAATAACTAACTTAATTATCTTTCTTAATTAAATTAATCAACTCTTACATTTATCAAGCCTTGGCTTGCCTTTCTATCTCAAAAAAAAAATAAAAATAAAATTATTTTCTTTTTATGAAACAATTCTTTATCCTTATTTATTTCCCGTGAATAACAAGTCTTTATAATTCAGGAAAAAAAAAATCTTTATGACAAATATGGTGTGTAGTGCTACCACTGGGACAACTTGCTGCTGATCCCATTGTTTCTTATTCAATTGGTTTCAATAATTATTTTTTTGTGCTTCTACTCAATTGAAAATACATGGTTGCAAAAAACTGCCAAAGCTCATAAACATAAAATTTCAATGTATTAGATTCCCATGTATAATAGTATTTTTTTTAATATGTCACTCTCTTTTCAAATGTATGCATGAAGGGAGAGAATGTGAGCCACAATTTGTTTGTAATTTTTTCTTTTTAAAATTCCAAATTACACAAAACTCTTTGAACCATGTATAAATAATTTTTTTAACACTTAAAATTTAAAACTTAATAATAAATCATGCATCCTAAGCTATTAAGTTTGTGTGGATAACCCCGAACCACCAATTAGATGTCTCTTTAAACTTTATTTTTGTATACATATAATCTCTTAAACTTTGAGAACTATGTTTATAATCCCTTTATAATCAGATAAATAATAAAAAAATTAATAATATGGGAGTTATCTACATAAATGTAAGAATTTAGAAGAATCTATTTCATTTGTATATAATCGTATAATGTAGGTTCAAGGGAGTTGTGTAAAAATTAGGGGAGAAAAATAGACAAAATGAAGCAAAACGAATCTGGGCATTTGAAGGACAAAAACAGAAGAAACTAAAAGTGGTTTGAAAGGTTCAATTTGTAACCTGTAGTAGTGATCGATGTACCCACTATGTTGTTGCTTCAAAACAAGTCTTCGTTTGTTAAAATCACGAATCAATAAAAAAAAATTTCCAAAAAATATTCACTTGGGGATTTATATTTTATACAACTAATTATTCGCTTTTTTGGGAAAAAAAATCGATATCATGTTTATCATTGTTATATGTAACATCCTCAATTTTTGTTGTTAATATTTAAATAATATTATAATGTTATTTATAAATTAATTTGAGACTTTAAGAAGATCAAAATATATTGTCTGAAATCTTGAAATAAATAATGGAGAAAAGAATGAAATATGATTAAAAATTGAAGTGAAAAATCCCAATATAAATAAATGGGGCTTAATTATACTTATATAAGGTATGAAAAAAATATATATAAAATTTAATATAGTAAATACTTTTTGAAATTGATTTGAGTTAATGAGATTACTCCTTGATAATTAGAATTTATCATGTAACTATTTGAGTAAGGAGAAGTTGCCAAAAGATGAATTTAAAGGAAGTATCTATATATTAATTATTTGAGTATTATAAAAATTTGATTTGAGAAAAAATATATAAATGGTTGGAATTATAAATGAGTGTTGATATATATATATCAAAGGGGAAAAAAAAGGAAAAGGAAAACAAGGGATAAAAAAACATAAATAATACAATTAAAGAATTAATAGTTGGGAGTCACGTGCCACGTGCAATTAGCTAGGTAGATAGGTATTTTTGCAGCCGAAGGATATGTAGATAGGTAATTTTGCACCTTAGCCCTTAAAATAATTAATTAAAAAATATTAAAGTGGGGCCCACAAAAAAAAACTTAACGTTCGTTTGCCTCAATTGACGGAGCTGGTATTTTTGCCCCCTTTTATAAAGATCATGGGTATTTTTGCACCCAAGGAATGTAAATGGTGCCAGGCGCATATGTGACATATGTAGATGTGTATTTTTATACCTTCTCCCTTTATTAATTTCATAGTAAAACATTATTGTCAATGCTTAGGATTTTTCAAGAAATAGATAGCGAGTTAGACAAATTTTTATTAGTGTTAGCTAAATAATGTTAGGGCTTGTAATCTTCAACATAAATAAAAATCCCTTTTAACTAAAACTGAAGGTGATAACAGATAATTTAGTAATCACTGAACATCATGCACAGAAAGTAGAAACACAGTTTAATTTATCACCTAATTTTTTTTGCTATAATAGAACCAAAAATAGGAAGGTTTTTTAGAGATGCAGAATAATTATATTCAAAATTACTTAATCCAAAGAAAGCATAATAAAAGTTCAAAAAAATGAATATTCAATGATATATCATTCTTTGTCTTGCATGTGATTTTTCGGTGGTGGTATACTCTTTTAATATTTTCTGTTTTTCGGTTTAAACCAAAATTTTTTTAAAAAAACCGAACCGAACCAAAAAATAAAAAAAAAAACAGAACGAAAAAACCGAACATACACCGAATACCAGAAAAACCGAACCAAAAAGACCGAAATTGATTCGATTCGATCTTCTGTTCGGTTTTGCACACCTCTAACTAACTTTACAGCGAGGGTGCCTTTGGACCACACTGAAAAGTTAAGCAGGAATCTTGGTATTTTTACTTTTCATGGAACAAATCTCAAAAACATAAAATTATTACAGTCGTTTCTCACCTGTCAGTCTCACCATCACTTTTACCCGGTCTTGTTTAGTTTTTCAATAGACGTAAAATTAATTTATTACTCGTACCATTTTTCCTGCCATTCACACTGTGTTTTTTTTTTTTTTGGCCAATGCCATTCAAACTGTTCGAGGCATGGAAACTGAAAACTTATTAACTAAAAATATATTTTCTTTAGATAAAAAAACAACGGACTTCTCCTTTTTTTTTTTACCAAATTGTCGAATAAAGGACAATTTTTTAAGTTTATTATTCATTTATACATTTTCATCTTTTTATTTTTATCTAAATTAATTAATATATAATTAAATATATGTGTTTTTTACTTTATTACTATTGATAACTTAAAGCACATACATTACTAATTATAGTTGTATCATTACATATGTGTATGATATATATTTTTAATTTAATTGTTAAGTCACCGATCTGACCCTTTTGACCGTTTAAATTATGATTCACTGACCTCTCTGAATTAATGTCCGTTTCGATTTTTAAAATATTACTTTTCTTAAGTAAAAATTATTTGACATTTAAAAATTCTAATTTTTCTTTAATTTATCACAAAAATTAGTTATCTTTTGTTTCTTCCTCAAAAGTGACAACAAAGCGTGTGTGAGGGGAGAGAGAATTCCCTAATAATGTACAAATCAAATTTAATATTTTATGTTTCAAATCATACTTTCATAATAAGTTGTCAAATATATAAGATTTGTAAAAAAAAATAATTTTTTATGACTTGTATTTAATTTTTTTTTACATGAAATCTGTACATAATTTTCTCAAGAAATAATGGGGAAAAAAGAAGAAACAAAGAAATCAGAAAAAGCAAAAAGGAAAATATGAGATATGAAAGGGACAGTTTTATATTTTCATTTATTAACGATAAGACACGATTGCTTTTTTTTTTTTTTTCAAAATAAGACATGATTGTTGACATAAACACAAAATTGTCACCATAATGAATTTGAAAATCAGATGTGATTAATTTAAGAAAACTTAACTTTAATCACCCACTATATGCTTTGATCTTTGGAAAACAATCTACTCTAAATTTTATAATCATCAAAATATGAGAATATGATATCACTGTTCTTTCATTTTTTTTTTATGGCCGGAAAAACCTTGATGCAAAAAATTAGTACTAGAGAGACTTATTCCCCTTTAATATATGCTCTAACATAATGTGAAAGAATTATGGATAAATCAGAAAGAATATCTATCAAAACATTAAACTGAAATATATTAACACTTTGAGATGTACGCAAGTTCATTCATAAGTTCAGTTTCAAAAGCAAAAGCACAAGTCATATAGAAATGAAAAATCAAAGATATAATAAAAGATGCACCATTACCATTGAATGATGCATTTTCCCTAATTTGCTTTTTCAAATTTAAATTTAACGCTTTTAGGTATATTTTCCATCGATATTTTTCTTAATAAGTTGATGGGGCATATTAAAGAGTTTCTGTCTTAAAGTAGTGATGATAAAATAGTCGATTGGTTACCCACGAGGCTGATGAGCTTGCAAAAAGGGCTCTTGCATGCTCCCCTGAGCTTCACTTTACGTCCCCTCTTGACGGTTCTTCTATGGTTATCCAGTAGAGTAGTGGTTTTATTTCCATTGTATCAAAAAAAAAAAAAAGTAGTATTTTAGGAAAATCATCTTATATTTATTATAAATACTAACTTATCTGATTTTTTAACCTTACCAAATTAATCAATTTATTTTTATATTAAAAAGGGAGCTAGTAAGCGACAATTCATATATCCCACCATTGATCAGTAGCCAGTAGGTGTCGTCCATCTTCATTTCTTTGGACCCAAAACATGTGCAATCCGTCGACAGTCGACAGGTTTAGGATTGGGACCCCGTGCCCAGCCCTCTGAGCCAACCCTTTTTTCAAGGTTACGGACCTGTTTTGCCGATTTCCTTTCAATATTCCAACATCCATTCCATAAGTTAAAAAGCGATCCCATCATTTTTAATTAATTATTCAAAAGTGACAAGGATTTAAAATTGAAATTTCAGAATTTTGTTTTACATTAACTTTGTGATGTATATCCTAATTCTAATAAGTTCTTAGGACGCAACTAGCGTCAATTTAAGCTTTGTATAATTAAAACGAAAAGATAAAACTGTCATTTTGACTAATTTTTTTATTAATTTGATAGTAAAACATTATTGTCAATGCTTGGGATTTTCCAAGAAATAGATTGCAAGTTATTGTGATTAGTGTATCATTAAATTATATATTAGTTTATAAGTCTGACAAATTAGTTTTTAAAAAAATAAATATAAATATTTTAATATAATATATTTAACTTTCTTAATATCTTCAAATACATAAACTAGCTTTTATATTGATACATTGTTATAAATAAATGTGTAAGCATAACAACAACAAAAGCATCCTCTTCCTTTATCTTTTGGGACTGATGTGCACACAGCAAGTAACAAAACAAGAACGTCCTTCTCCTTTTCCAGTACCACAATTACACAGCAGACAAAAACCTAAATTACAATTTAATTATTTCTTTGTTTTATTTTATGAAATGGGATTTACTTTTGGGAAAAGTTCACTGCATCCTCCTAGCCATTTAATACCAATTAATCTCTAAAATTTTTAAAACTTTGCTGTAACTTTTAGGGCTAAACTGAAATTAAGTTTTTTTTTTTGTTGAAAAAATATTTATACCCTTGTCTTATAGATTGCCAAGATTGTCTTATAAATTCCTCATGTATCTTATAAATACCCATATTCGACTTATAAATTCTCACATATATCTTATAAATAATCATATATGATTTGTAAAGTAAGGACATAATTATCTTTTCACTCACAAATTTTAATTTCAGTTTAGCCTTAAGGCCTTATTTGGTTGGAAGTTAGGTTAGGTTGGGGTGGGGTTGATTTTGTTTGGTTGGAGGTTAGGTTAGGTTGGGGTAGGTTGGGGGTAAAAAAGTGGTGTTTGGTTGGAAGGAGGTTAGGTTAGGTGTTGGATGTTTTTTTGTCTTCTAGTGGTAACCTAACCTAGGTTGTGAACCCTCCAAAATTGGGGTTTTTCCTAGGTGAGAGAATATTTGTCTTCAATTGTGACTAAATTGCCCATGACAATTTTTTAAAATTCCAACACTGCCCTCCCCTTTAAAACTTGACCTCCTGATTCTACGAACTTTCCAAATAATAATAATTTTATAAATAATTATTTATATACTTACACGAATAATTATTTTATAAATAATAATTTTATATAAATAATTATTATTAATAAATACATTATAAAAGAAGAAGGAAAATATGTAGAAGGACATTTTAACTTCCTTTAACCTAACTTAACTTAAATAAATCTCACTTAACCTAACCTTCGTTGAACTAAACAACATTATAACCTCTTCTAACCTAACTTAAGTAAATCTCATTTAACCTAAGCTTCGTTGAACCAAACAAAGTCTTAGGGTATAGTAAAATTTCAAAAACTTTTGTGACTATTTGATATTAAATGACTACAGTACACTGAAATTTTCCCATTACTTTTTTTTGGTCCCGATTATTTTGCTTTAATTATTGGGTCAGCGCAGAGTAGCCCTATGGTCATACCTGACAAAATTTGAGGCCCTGTTTTGCAGAGTCACAACTTTTACCAATGCTTTAGTTCAGAGTTCAGAAACAGACGTGCGACCATCATAACTTTCACTGCTGTTATTCAATAAATTTTTGGAACCAATTAAGATCTCCCAAGACCAACCCACCTGAATCTTATGCTACTTGTGTTATATAACTGACAAACAAACACCTCATGGACTGAAGGCAATTAATTATCATGATTCCAAACTTCTGAAAATTTGAAGAAAATAAAGTATTTTCTTTTATTCTGAACTTAATTGAAAATGGATGACTAACTTGGAGGAGAAACGTTGGTTCCATGAATGACAAAAGATCTAAAACATAAATGCTCCCTCCAATCTTAAATATAGGAATTAATTAACTAATTCGTATAGATTAAGTTAGTTACGTTAGTCATTTATAAAAATATTTCCTGATTTTCCTAAAATATACTACTGCATTTGAATTATTCCTGCATTTCATCATTGTTTTGAAGGGGAACTAATAGAGTAGTTTAGAAAAAAAATTAATAAATATAAAAAACAAAACAGATTAAGGTCTTGCATGTTTTTTGATAAATGATCAAGGTGTTACATTTAGGATTAGAATAAACCTTCTAACTATTACATTTATGACTAGATGGTGTAGAAGAAAAATGCATTGCATAATTTTTCTCTTTATTTCTAAGGGGTCTTAGCAATTGGTGTCACTTTTTTATGCTAATATGAATTCGATTCTCACTAGAATACTCTAAGCATAAAAATCTTGAAAGTATAAGTAAAGAAGAGGCATATCTTCAAGAGCATATTTGATAATGTGTTGTCTGCGTTTAGGCCAGAAAACACACATTATCATTAGATTTTCTAAACCACTTGGGGAAGAGACAATCCAAGCAAAGTCCAAAAATGCCCTGCGAAGAAAGATTCCCCTTTTACTCCTTATTAGACTTTCTAATAGTCTTAATAATGTGAATAAATTAAACACACCAATTATTTCATTATGTTGATTGATTTCTCATAAGCTGTTACAATTAATTCCATTTTCCCCGTAGGAACTCTAACGGGTTGTTTGTTTTGTGGGGAGGGAAAGTGAGCAAAGGGAAATTTTTTTTAAGTAAGATTTATAAAAATTTGAGCTGGATTAAATATTTTTAATTAATTTTTCATATTCTTTTATCTTATATATTCTCTTTATTAAAATTTTGTAACCCCATTTCTCCAATTTTTTTAAATTCAACTTATAAAAATTTCCCCTCACCTCCTCTCCTAATCCCTATGAAAAGAAATGAGGACACTTAAAATTCTTTTTTCCCAAAAAGGAAGTCATGTTGTTGAAAGACGAATATATTCAGCATTCATGTGTATAGCTGGGAATACGGGCCAGCCCGCGGGTTGTGGGCTGGCCCGCACCAACCCGCAGCCCGCACTTCTGCGGGCTGGCAAAATGCCAACCCTAACCCGCAGTGTGCGGGTTGCGGGCCAGCCCGCGGACCCGCATTTTTTTTTTGAAAAAAAAAATTCATATTTTTTAAAGAGAATTGAAAATATGAGACACATATATACGAGTAATTAAATTTACCTTCATAGTACCAATCATTGCTTTTATAAAAATTTAAAAATATAATCTAAAATTTAAAAGATAAAGTTATCAAATTTGTTAAAATTTATAAACAAAACATAAACTTATCCTCAAGTAACCAAGATATAATAATTTTGTTTAAAGAAGAAGGGAAGAAGCTAAGATTTTTTCTCTTTGGATTGGGAGGTACCAAGATAAGAGTGAAAAACTTATAAGTTTTGTAAAATTATTATATATAAATAAAAAACAAAAAATTTTGCGGGCTAACCCGCGGGCTGGCCCGCATTAACCCGCGAGTTATGCGGTACGGCCCGCATTTTTGCGGGTTGGGATTTTCCCAACCCTAACCCGTCAAAACCCGCGGGCTCACCCTGTGAGCCCGCGGGTTGAGCCCATATTACAGGCTCTATTCATGTGGGTAAGCTTACCAAAAGGAATAATTCATAATTTCATACGCATAGAGTGAATGACATGGTGATGTGACAAGTTGATGTATAAGAACGATTAACATTTCAAGTTGTACATAGAGTGAAGAGAGGGAAGTCTTGGAACAACAATAAAGGTTTATAGAGTAAAAGTCACACTAAGAGTATTATTCTCCAGTGGAAGAATTGATGAGTAGTCACTTGAAGATAGAAAAGGCTTTTAATTTGGCAACTGCATGGTGGTGGGATTTGAATTTTTTGGATAACTAATAGTAATATGCGTAGATAAAATGATGAAGCTCACACATCAAGATCTTATCTATTTTCCAAATCATGGTTTGCGCAACCCGAGACAAAACTCCTCTCACAAACTTACCTTGTAAGTCATAAAAGCTATTAAAAAAAGCTAATCCAAACACACACAAGTAGCAATGCAAGGACTGAAACTTCAGCGCTAAAAGTGAAACTAACTGTACTTTCATTTGCAAATTGCTTGTGTTTTGCGAGCAACAAGTTAATGAGTACGAAGGAGGATATATATATATATATATATATATATATAAAGTTGATTTGTTAACTGAAATGCATGTTTAGGAAGAATTGTCTCAACTTGAAAGGGATACTTGGTATTGATAAAAAAAAAAGGGGGATACTTGACAAAAATGAGTGCGTATGCCCCACATGAGGCAAGTGACATGGAATTTTTCTAACATAGAATTGGCAGTCTACTATATTTATTGGTTGATTAAGAGATGCTTTTTTAAAAAAACATAATAATAGCAGTACATGATATTTGGTACTAAAGGACTAACGTAAATACAAATATCATTGAATAGAATAAATTTACCATCATTTTAGTTTTAGTTCCTCAAGTTTCAAATCATTGTTTTTTTTCCTTTCTAAAGGTAAAATAGTCTAGGTTTTTATTGAGTTATAAAAACCACCATTTTTAATTAAATAAAACCACAACTTATGGCTTGAAACTTGAAGAACCGATATCAAAATGAGAACAAACTTGAGAAAACAAAAATTATACTAACCCTAGAATTAACAAAACTATTTTCAAGAATTAAAAACAGGGGGAAGAATGTCGCTTTACAGAAGAAGAGAACAAATATGCTCATCTATATTTTGAAAGTCTTCTTTCCGTTATCTTCAGTTTTTTGTGGGATATACTGCCTAATACCCAAGCTAATCTTGAAGCATCATATGGAAGAATTGGTTCCACCTGAGGCAGTTTTCAGCAGTTCTTCCCAGGTGGCTAGTTTTTCCCTAGGTTTGTTTATTGTACTTCCACGTCTCTTTTCTTCAAAGTCCATCTTCTCCCAATCACTGAATGAAACTGTTTTCACATTTCTATCATGTAGGAGCTGACGAAGACCCTCTCTGCCTTGTTTTGGCAAGGTTGACGACGGCAATACCAAAACCCCTTTATTAAGGTTTTCCGATATGCTCGAAACCTGTCATGTTAATTGTCAGCCAAAATACGTAACTACCAGTCACACTCATCCATATTCCATATGAAAGAAATGCAACTAGCTTGGGTCAGAGCAATTATATATGACCTCTCAGTCAACTAGTTTCAGTTCTCATCACAATAATACAATAATGAGCATCAAGAACTATTCATGAGGGTGAAATCTCCATTAGTTCAAATAAAATTTCAACAGTCTAAATTTAAGATTTTCAGCTAATGATGTTTAAATCAAAAAATCATTTTTTGACAAAAATGGGAGTTAAGAAATTATTTTTATTTTAAATTTTGTACACATTAAAAAAATTGAAAAAAAGTAGAAGTAAAAAAAAAAACAATTTAAACTATCAAAATTAGATTCGAACTGCTTGCAATAGTGAATGGCCTTTAGGGCTCATCATTGCGATGAGCCCTAAAACTGGTTCTCTTATGGACCTAGCAGCTCATTTTACAATATAACTTGGCATACATGTTTCATATAATTATATTTCCAGTCCTTTCAACATCAGGCGAAGGAAAAAATAGGTAAGAATCTAACTAATTAGAATCCCAATCATCCACAGTATTTCAGACTCAAATCCTTGATACTTTTCAAGCAAAATTGTCATATTTAGCTGTTTGTGAACTCCCTAGGAACTAATAAGCTATAGTCTGGCAGGTTTTGCTATCATCCATATTGCTGACGAGTCACTAGCTTCCTAAGAACAGAATGATTATAGAAAGCAAGCTTACAGTTTCGTCAGCACAATAAAGGTTTGTGGCAATAATTCCAGTTGGTCCTCTCTTAAGCCAACCACAAACATACAAGCCCTCCTCACGTAATGTCGGATTCCCTGAAGCATCACTCAGCACTCGACCTTCATTATTTGGAACTATACCTGAAAATTAGCAACCACATATTGATGAGAGAAAGGAGAATAAAAATACCCATAATATGAAAATAAAAAGGGACTTGGAATTCAGCACTTCATCATTGATCCGCATAACTTCTCTCAAGTCAGATTATAAGTTATATATGTAAGCTAGTTAATATTCTAACTACTCCAACCATCATAACAAAACATAACAATAACTACTAAGAACTATAACAGCTTATCATCTACTTCCATAATACTCATAATACATGAAAAGATAAGAAGACAAAATGCCCAGGGGAAAAGGATAGGGACTAGAGAATATACATCCCTGATGACAGTATAAATAACACTGACCCCCCAAAATCTATATTAATACTCTGACTGCAAAAGACACTGGCAAAATTTACCCTTGGGTGCCCTAACGGCTACAAGTAATGCTTTTCATAATTTCCTAAAAAATCTAAACATATACAAGTGCATATATATTTTCTTGTAGTGCCTGAAAATACCAAGGCTGCAGTAACTACGATTCTCAAACCAGCCATCAAACGAGTTTAGACCATAGTTGAACTAGTCGTGATTAAACTAATATATTTTAAGTAATACAGATTAAATTAAAATATCATATAACAACAACAAATAGACCAGTGAATTTTTTCCGTCAAGGAGTATCCAAGCATCACTCTGCTGTCTTTCATACAACTTCCAATCAACTAGCATGTCTATTAATGGATCACAGTGGATCAGATAATGACACTGCACAGAAGTCAGTGCAGACAACTATAAGAAAAATAAATTTGATCGGTAACAATAACATAAATTGTGTTATTTTGTTAACTTTTTCCTTCTCCTCCTGATAAACCAAAGAATGTTTTTAGGAAGGGAAAAAAAAACGAGAACCCACTTCCAAATTTGTTATTGATCTCCAAATATAACTTCCCCAAAAACACATGATTTAGAAGAAACCAGAGATGATTCAGAGTAAAACATAAAATAGGAAATTAGCACAAAAAGTATGAAATGCAAATTATTTGTTCACCTTTCTGATTATCAAAAGGTAAGCCATGAACAGGTATTGATCTGTAACCAATGCTCTTAAGTACCAACCTACAAAACATCAGTGTAGGCAGTGGACTCAGCATTGAATCTCAACATTTTGTTAAATCACAACAACAACAACAAAGCCTTTATCCCACTAGGTGGGGTCGGCTACATGGATCGCATGACGCCATTGTGCTACATCCAATGGAAATAAATATCTTTCCAGGGAGGCTGATGCAATCATTTATTTATACAATTCCATCTCTATCTCTGCAAAATGCAGTTGACGAATTAACAATAACTCTTAGCACAAGAAAAGATTATTGTGGACTCATGTTCATTAGTGTTTACCAAATGTCCAAATCTTCAAAAATAATATATATTTAACCAGATTTAGAAATTAAAGAAGCGTATAAATCCCCCATTTGTTTGACAAGACCCTTTTTTAATGCTAAAAGAAACTATGCTAAATTATATTTACTAGTCATACATTATTACATTGCTGCAGCGCTGATGATGCTAAGTTTACCAGTAACAAGTTACAACAAATATATGAACAATATAAAAAATACCTTGTAGCACTGTCTTTTCAAAGCGCACACTTGAAACATAGCCATTCTATCTTTTGACTCCTGAAAGCTATCTGGCTTACGGAAAAAGACAAAATGGAGTTCACGTTGATTCAGACCAGCATGTGCAGGCTTTGAAGTAGCTTCCTTAGAGATAGCAATTCATAAACTCTTCTCTGTATACGGCTACACTTTAATTCTTCCTTTGCAGAGAGACAGAATCAAGCACAGATAACACCAATGAAAGAAATTCAGGTAAAAAAGAACAAGTATAATAGTTTTCAAAAGGAAAAACAAACAAGGAAGTACATTTAAAGAAAATTACCACTAAATAGAAAGGAGAAACTATTTATGGAATTAACCATACTTGCAAATATTGAAGAGACGTATCATCATAGGATTCTTATAAACAGAAATAATGATAGTGATAGTGATAAATATATGCGCATGTAGTTATAGCTAGTACATATAGCAAATATAAGTAATGCCACCGTCATAAATTAGGAAACAACTTGGAAGCACCCTATGCCTCATCTGCCGGAGTTAGAAGTAGATCAGTTTCCTGAATTTTAATATCAGGATTATGAATACCTGTAAAAAGATGCCAAACCTTCCATTAGTTTCATGGATGCAAGAGACTGAAATGGTACACAACTTATAGTTCATGACCTACAAAGTACAGTTGCTTCAAGAGTGTACCCCTATTACTGAGTGTGATGCCAGTGCACATACTTTTTTGGTGCTCTTAAAGCATGTTTCGCTTCACTTGGTTGTAATGGTTTCCAACATGAAACAAAACATGAATTTAGGCACTCCAAAGTAAGTATCATCTATTATTTTCTCTCCCTTTAATTAAGTTTAGTTTGGATACACCTTGGAGAAATTGTTTTTGTGTCACTACAAAATTAAATGTTACCTTTTAGAAAGTTATTCAAACTTTGAGATTCATATTCAAAAACTGAAATAGAATTCCTTGCAGTACTACATGCGTTCCGCATGCGTGTGTGTGTGTGAGCGTTTGTGAGTGAGTGAGTGTGTGCGCACCCGCGCATGTCTATGAGAGAGAGAGAGAGAGAGAGAGAGCAACAAGACCTAGCATAGTAAATATGGATCCTGTCTTGAGAGGTCATTATCTTTTTTTTTTGGTAAATATATCTATATATATGCACTTTAACAAAATGACCATATCGCATCCACATGCAAATAGTTCATGACTAATTAAACCAATACTAAACTATAACAAAAATGCATTAGTAATCATTTGGATTAAAACCAAAGCCAGGGCCAAGAAACATGACCAAGAATTCCATTTTCAGTTCAACCTCAAATCTTTAAGGTCTGGAATGTTTCAAAATCAAAACCAACGAGTTAAGATTAATAGAAACCAGATGAAAAACCAATGAGCAAGTCAAATGGGAATTGGAGACTTGACTGATAAGGGTATCACTAAACAGCAGGTCAGTTGAGGAGCAGTAGCTTTCAAACGAAATTTTTTTAAGTCTGATTAATAATAGAATTATGGGGTAAATGACAAACCAATCAGTAAATTACAAGGTCCAATTATTCCCCTATGGAAAGAGTTCTGCAGAAGAACAAACATGTATAAGAAAAATGAAAAATTCATCTGAAATTGGCATGTAAAAGAAGATGCGGAAGTTACCAAGAACTTCGCCTAGTTCTTTAGCAGTAAGGCTGCTTGGGCAGGACCACGTCTTCCAACCAAATAGACCTTCCTGCAATAAACATCATACAATAGAAATAAGATTATCAGGCAGCTTCAGATTATGTGATGACAAACCTGATAGCAGAGCTCTCCTCTAGAGCAGCCAAAGCATGACTAGAAATATCTGTTGTTCCAACTCAGTTGTAGGCCGTAAAAGGATACGTGCAACATCAAGAGCAACATTTCCCTGAAATTAAATGAGATCATTTACCTAGAAAGCCTCAACAACCCAAGATGAGCCTACGTAATGGAGAATGGGAAAAGAATATTACAAGAGATTTAGTAATTAATTTATGTATCAAAAAAACAGTAATTGATTTTAAAGTCTAAATTAGGGCTTATATTTTCATTTTGTCAATCATCTTTTTATTTTTGAATTAATTTATCTTATCGGAGTTACCTGACCAAGAATTACAGCTGTGTCCGTGCTTTTCAAGTCTGGGTCAACATCTCTTGCATCTGGATGCCCATTATACCACCAAACAAAGTCTCTGGCAGGGTATATCCCCTTCAAATTCTGAGAACAGAATAAGCAAGTATAAGGAATATGTTAAAAGTAAATCAAGGTCTAAAGTAAATAGCTAACACATAACTATGACTTGATAAATAGGCATCAACCCATCACTTATACCTAAAAGATAATCCTAGTGACAACGACAACAACAACAAGCCTTATCCTATTAGGTGGGGGTCGGTCACATGTATTGCACGATGCCATTATGCTCTATCAATAACCAAATCTTTAGATAGATTGTTAATCAAAAGATTTCGCTCAATAACTCCATAGAAGAGACTCCCAGTGAAACAACAAAAATTCTACCAGAGCATTACTATACAAGAAAAAGAATATTATAATTATATCCTTTTATGATTGATTTGATCTATTTCAACTTTTTAGATGATTCGTCAATTCTGGTAGTGATTCATAGGCAAGAGAGACCGAAGTGGAAGACGAAGAAGTCTATGGGGGGAGCTAAAAAACATCAACTCTTTTTTTTTTTTTTTCCATTAACGTCAACTCAACATTATAGAAGTCTCTGAAAAAGAAATTCATCCTGAAATTATTATTTCATGACCAAAAAGGTCTCTGAAAATAGTGAGGAAACCTGCGAAATTGCTTATATGAACTTGTAAAAGCCCTATATACAAATGACAAACTTTTATTGTTAGTTGGGAAACACATGCAAGTGCCATGGGATTTTATTGTGATAGTGGTAAAAAAATGTGAGGGAACCTGTGGAAATGCTTGTCAAAACTTGCGAAAGCCGTATAAACAAATGACAAGCTCTTATCGTAAGTTGGGAAACACATGCAACTGTCAGGGAATTTTGTTATGCTAGTGGAGAAAAAAGTGAGAGAACCTGTGAAAATGTTATCTGAACTTGCGAAAGCCGGATAAACAAATGACAAACTCTTATCGTAAGTTGGGAAACACATGCAACTATCAGGGGATTTTGTTATGCTAGTGGAGAAAAAAGTGAGGGAACCTGTGGAAATGTTATTTGAACTTGCGAAAGTCGTATAAAATATTGATATATACTTATCTGAAATTGGGAAAACCTTCAGATAGTCAGGAGATTTTGTTTTGCAAGTTCAAAAACATGTCAGGGAACTTGCGGAAATACTTATATGAATTTGTGAAACCCTTATAAAAAATTGATATATACTTATTTGAAATTGGAAGAACCTTTAGATTTTCAGGGGATTTTGTTTTGCAAGTTCAAAAAATATGTCAGGGAACCTGCGTAAATGTTTATCTAAACTTGGGAAAGCCTTATAAAAAATTGATATACACTTATCTGAAATGGGGAAAATATTCAGATTTTTAGAGGATTTTGTTTTGCAAGTTCAAAAACATGTCAAGGAACCTGCGTAAATACTTCTCTGAATTTGGAAAAGCTTTATAAAATATTGATATACGCTTATCTAAAATGGGAAAAACCTTCAAACTTTTAGCTGATTTTGTTGTGTAAGTTCAAAAAAAAGTAAGGGAACCTACGGAAATGCTTATATGAACTTGCAAAATCGTTATAAAAAATTGATATTCACTTACTTGAAATTGGGAAAACATTTATAGTGTCAGGGAATTTTGTTGTTCACGTTCAAGAACATGCCAAGGAACAAGCAGAAATGCTTAAATGAACTTGTGAAAACCTTATAGAAATATGACAACAGGTTATCTGAAATTGGGAAAGCCATGCCACTTTTGGGCTGTTTTCTTGTGTAAGGTGAGGAAAATGTTACGTACCTTACGAAAAGCCTTATTTGTACTTGTGAAAATGTTAAGAAAATTTGTTAAACTGTTATCTGAATTTGAGGAATTAGTTAACTGTCATAAGTTCGGAAACGCATTTAGCAAGATAACACAGGACCAGTGTTGTCAACCAAATGGAATCATACATCTAACAAGGGGAAAAAATTGTTGCCTCCAACATGACAACACGCATAAACATAACAATTGTGTACATAGTAAGCAGTCAGACATATTAACCAGTCTTATCCCATATGTCCATGTTGATATGATTTCCCTTAAATTTTCCAATCTTATTCCATCTGTTAGCATTTTTACCTTCACACTACTTCTAATATATTTAACTTCACCTTCATTATTACTTTCAAATTTCCCCTACACGAAAATAACAAAACAACTCTTTTGCACAACTTGACCCAATATTTTCATCCATTTTGTCAAGTCCCCTGCAACAAATAAATCAACACACTATCAGTTTAGAAAAACAAAACTAAATGCCCACTTCAGTGTTTCACATATCTGCATTAGGGTTTCTCAACTTCATCTTATTTATTTCCCACAAAATCCACCCTATTTTTTTCTCTTCATAATTATACCTCTAACTCATCTAATATACCATCACAGCCTCCTATCAGTTCAGAAAAAGAAAACTAAATGCCCACTTCAGTGTTTCACAGATCTGATTAGGGTTTCACAAGTTCATCTTACTTATTTCCTACAAAATCCACCATCTTTTTTCTTTTCACCCTCATAGCTCTAACTCACCTCATCTTCCATCACCATCTTCTACCACATTCACCCAATATTAGTAATTTTTCCCCTGCACTAACAGCAACCTTCACGTCCCTCCAACCCAAATACCCAGATTTGAATCCCTCGTTTCCCACCCAAATGAAGATGAGGAAAAATAATGATTGAGGATTGACAACTCAAGGAAATATTTGTACATACCTCAGCTGCCTTACATTTCGCTGGCTTGCTCCTTCACTCTCGTCTTGCAGCTCTTTCATGTCACTTCTGCACATACCTCTCTCTTCTTTTCTTTTCAGCTCTTAAGGGCAAACCGGTCTTTTGATCTCAAAATGAAAATCCCTGATCAGTCACCAATCACCTCTGCAGGATTTCAGAATTTTGTATCACCTCTCTATCTTTTCAGAATTTTGAGGTCCTTTTTCAGGGATTTTTCCTTTAAAAAACGCTACAAAAAGTTAAAAAAAAATCACTATAGATAAAACTTTTTGTAGTAGTACCAATAAGTTGTTGGTTGAGATAATAAGCAGTCTCACCCTTGTAAGAAAGAGAACACAAATTCAAATCTCAGGAAGCAGGCTTGTTGGAAGAGGCGAAAACCCTTTACGCTCCAAGCCTCAAGAAGGGAAACCTTCATCAAATCAAAAAACTTTTTGGAGAATATCATTTAGGTCTCAACCAAGTGAAATAATATATTGACAAATCCCATAACTTGTCAATGATAGCTCTTTTACTTGTCAATGGTTGCTTTTCACTTGTCAATAAGGATTTTTTTGATATTATTTTCCATGGTTGGGACTCTAATGTTATTCTTTCAAAACTTTTTGTAGCAGTGAATAGTTATATGTAATTATTCAATTCATTATTTGCCACCTGATCAGTGCCTGGTGAAAATTCATTACATACTTTTAAAATGTCATGCTATTAATAGTTTTTAAATAGAAAAATAGTTTAAAATTAAATAAATTAATAATGCACTGAAAATGAATGAATGATGCATTCATGTATATATAGGAAGTGTTAATTGGAACTTGAGAAAGCAATATTTGTTGATGTAAAGAACAAACACAAGTAATTAAATAAAAAAGGATACAAATGAATAAATATAGAGTAAAATAAATTGACTACCCCTCTGTTTTATCTAAATTATACAAATCTCCCCTCTATTTTGAAAACATATATAGTCCTCTCTTGAAATTAAAATGCACACTACAGAAACCTCCCTTACATGTTTGAGATTCAATTTCCATCAATCCAACCGTAAGTTGACCGTTCAGTTTGACTATTGAACATTTGTCCTGACCAAAATACCCCTCTTTTAACAAATGTATAAACATTTATATTTACCTAAAATAATTTTTTATACAAATAAAAAATAATTCTAATACATACATGTTCAAAATTTCTAATATATTATAAAATTTATTAATTTTATTATGTAATAAATTTTAAAAAAATTTTATCGTATTTATTTAGTATTCTTTTAAATGACTAAAAACAAATTTCTTTCTTTTTTTGCCATGATACCATATGATTGAAAATATATTTGAAAGGTATATTTTTATTCACCATGTGTTATTAATAATGTAAATTTGAGTTATTATATGACTTATATTAATTTTAAGTTTCAATTTTTTAAACACGTTTATTGAAGTATGAATCTATTAAAAGAATTAATCATATTTTTAATTAATTTTTCCATATCTTCATTAATTCAATTAATTAAGTAATTATCTCAATATGAAAAAAAAATTAACAGATAACTATTTGTAAAAGTAAAAAATAACTTAAGAAAAAGAAAAAACTCTCAAATTACTTAAACAATTTTGTCAAAATTAGGGAATTAGTAATGATGAAGGGTAAATTAGTAAATTAAATTTATTTTAATTAAAAAATAAAAATCCTTAACGGTGTTAAGGGTTTGGGCTCAAGTGTATGTTTTTAAAATATAGGGTAGGTCTGTGTAATTAAGGCAAAATATAAGGAAGGTTAGAGTATTTTACTCATAAATATATGATGTTATAAATATTGAAGGCCAGTTATCACACATTGCAACTCCTTCATACTTCTTTTCTCTTTTTTAAATAAGAATAAGTATCTTTCTATTGAAAGCAGTCATATTCGAAATACTATTGGGTACTAGATATGAGAACCTCTTCTACCTGGGATTCAAATGTTGATTCGTAATGTTGTGACAGACTAACTCTTCTACTAGATGTAACCCCATTGATACATTACATTAATTAGAGGCAAACACAATCTTATAAGACAAGCATCATCATCGCATCCATGTCCTCCATTGTCTGTACAAAAATGTGAAAAATTATAGTAGTGTTAAAATCAATTTACAATAGCAAACATTTTGCAGAGTAAACAATAAATCTGAGGGAAACATGCAATATGTCTGAGAACACATTTGATTTTGGTACTTGTCCTAAAATTTTAATGTCAATTACAACAGCATTCATGATCGCTAAATTTCAGGGCCTTATAAATAAATGATTTATGATATTAGCCCTTTACTATAATAATTCTGTCTGTAAACCAATTCAAAATTCAAATCATGAATAAAAATTTTACAAGGTGTGCTATGCCAAAATTTCTCATATGAGCAATTACAGAATGTCACAGCAGTGGAAACCATAGAAATTCAAAAAAAAAAAAAAAAGATAAAAAGTAAAAAATTGTTAACTGAGGAAGAAGTAGCGCAGAGAGGGGAAGAGCCATTTCAACTTTCTGTATCTCTTGACTCTAAGATTGCGAAGTTGTGGGAAACATAATGATGAATTAAAGGATTCATTTGGAAAGTGATTATGCTCTTGGATACTCTAAACACAGTAGGCTTTCGATCACAGTGGTTGAGAATATACACTTAAATCTTTACATTTAATCACAAATAACTGCCTAAGATTTTGGAACATAATGAAAGTGGGACCCTCCCATACATATGTGAGGTTACTTGAATCCTCCAACCTCATGTTCTCTGCTCTTGAGATCAACAACATACCTTTTTCTTCATTTACATTTGATGAAATTTCAACATTTGAATCTTCTATTGAAACCTGCGACAACCACAATTTCGGTTAAAAAAGAGAAATTTATCCATCAATCAAATTACTGGTTAGTGAAATTTTTTTTTTTTAAAAAAATGGACTTAAAAAGATAAAAGAAATAGATACATTGTAAGCATAAGCGATCAAGCAAACCCTTTACTCTTATACAAATGTTTATATATCAATATATGATTACAGGCCAAAAAAATCAATTTATAGTTGATTTAGTTTACTATACTACAAACAAATATTCCATATTTTCATCTATAGTGCTCCAAAATTGAAAGAAAATCTAGTTGGGTATATGCATCAAGTATTATTTTCATTCTTTGTGTCCTTGCATCCCTTTGTGATTTATAAGTTGCCTATTTTATATTTATACGGATGCAGCTAGCAAAATGATAGAGTATATGATTCCAATCCACATATTATTCCATCTAATTGTGAAAATGGTAATCAACATGACATAGAATAATATTCATGCATACCAATAGTGTTCCCAATTGTTGAAGAGAACATCCCAAACTTGAATCACCAAATTTCGGGCAGTTCCATATGCTAATCTCAGCTCCACCTGACAAACACTCGTGAAATTTGGCAAATTTCTTAGCTTTATCTCCCACAAACTTGAAAGCTTAATTGTCTCACCATATTGGCATCATCTTCACTCCCATGTCTAAAAATCACCTCCAATTCCTCACAATCAGTTAAGGTTAGGGAATTCAATTTGGGAAGGCTATTTTGGACGATAGTGCTCACTGAAACACAAATGCAGAATGTTAGTTACCTCTTTTATCCAATCCATAGTTGCATTCATAATTTGGCATAAGTTTTGCGCAATCACAAACCAGGATCATATGAAAAGCATCATCATGGAATTCGTATCCTCGGTGATTGCCTGAACAAATATGAGAAACATTAATGAATTTACATTAATGAAAATGAAACGTGCAGAATCAATAATTAAATAAAGACATGTCATTATTTAAAAATTAACCTCAAGCTTCAACCCTCGGCAAACAGTGATTAAATTTGGCAAAATTTCTTAGCTCTATCTCCCTCAAGCTTGAAAGCACAATTGTCTCACCATAGTTGGCGTCATCTTCTTCACTACTTGTTTTTGCAATTATATCCTTGAATTCCTTACAATTATACAAGGTTAGGAATGTCAATTTACAACAACAGACATTTTATTGGAGTAAACAACAAATATGAGGAGAACATGCAGCATGTGTGAAAACACGTTTTAGTGTGTACTTGTTCCAAGATTTTTACATCAATTACGGAATGCGTGAGCCCAAAATTTAAGGGCATTGTAAATAATTAATTTGTGAATGAAGTTGGCCCTTTAATATAATAATTCTACCCGTAAATAAATTCAAAATTCAAATTATGAATAAAACTTCTATAAAGTGTGCTATGCTAAAATGTCTCATCTGCACAATTATAGAATATGCACAAAAACAAAAGAACGATATATATAAAGACAAATATATATATATAGATATATATGGGTAGGTGTGGATAGGATAAATGAGCGTACCAGCGCATTAACTTTTGAAGAGCAGCAAGTGTGGTTTTGGAGAAGATGGGGCAATCCTCAACCTCAAGATATTTCAGCTTTGGAAGTAAGTTGTTGTAGAAGCCTTCCTCATGGATTTCCACTTCGCTATTAAAAACTCCCTTTAGTTGAGAGCACTCTTCAATCGTCAATTGTCGCAACTTAGGAAGTAGAGTAGAGGGCAGAGAGGGGAAGAGCCATTTCAACTTCTTGCATCTCTTTACTATAAGATACTCAAGTCTTGGAAAGCACAAGGAATTATTTGGGAAGTGATTATGCTCTTCTTCTTCTAATGACATCACTTCCTCCAACTCTTCACATTCTTCAATCTGTATAACCTCCAAACATGGTAGGCTTCTCATCACAGTGCTTGGCAATATACACTTCAATCTTCTACATTTAATCACACTTAAGCCCTTAAGATTTTGAAACTTGATGAAAGTGGGGCCCTCCCATACAGATATGAGGTTACTTGAATCCTCCAACCGCAAGTACTTTGCTCTGGACATCAACAACGCCCCTTTTTCTTCATTTACATTTGATGAAGTTTCAACATTTGAATCTTCTGTTGAAACCTGCGCAACCACAATTTCAGTTAAAAAAAACACACAAATTAATTCACATCAATCAAGTTATTAGTTAGTAAAATATTTTTTTCAAAACAAAAAACTTGGATTTAAACAGATAAAAAATATATATACGTTGTGAGCGTAGTGATCGAGCAAACTCTTTATTGATGTTATACAAATGTTTATATATCAATGCATGATTACAGGCCAATTAAAAATCAATTTATATTTGATTAGTAGTTTACTGCCTACACAGTTATTCCATATTTTCATCCACTGCACTCTGAAAATACTCTGCTTTCACTCAACAAGTCATGTGTTCTGATAATACAGTTGCAGTTACCAAAAGGATACTCCCTCCAATACTTAATATAAGACATATTTGAGGAGTTGATCTTGATACTAAATATAAGATCTATTTTTCATATTTGTCAATTTTTTTCCTAATTTACCCCTATTGATGCTCCCTCAATAAAAATCAAGGAGGAGATGGGCAGGGAATTAAGAAAGATGACTAGGATGTTTTAGAAAATATATATCATATTATCTAACTTAACCAACTTACTAAATCTAATTGAATTTGGTAAATATGTTTTATATTAAGAACCGGATGAAGTATATATGATTCTAATATACATATTATTCCATCTAATTTGAAGACTCTAATGATGACCGTGATATAGAATATTCATGATATAAAATGTTCATTCATACCGATATTGTTCCCAATTGTTGAAGGGCT
The DNA here is from genome assembly GCA_963210345.1 of Inga oerstediana. NCBI lineage: Eukaryota > Viridiplantae > Streptophyta > Magnoliopsida > Fabales > Fabaceae > Inga > Inga oerstediana. The sequence goes on from OY723405.1 coordinate 38,126,083, forward strand.
GATCCCAAACTTGAATCAACAAATTTGGGGCAGTTGCATATGTTGATGCTTCTCACCTCCACCTGAATCTGCAACCCTACTTGACAAACACTCATGAAATTTGGCAAATTTCTTAGCTCTATCTCCCACAAACTCGAAAGCTTAATTGGCTCACCGTAGTTGGCATCATCTTCACTCCCATGTCCAAAAATCTCCTCCAATTCCTCACAATCAGATAAGGTTAGGGAATTCAACTTGGGAAGGTTGTTTTGGACAATAGTGCTCACTGAGAATAAAAACTTCAACTTTTTAATGTGAGTTACTTCTAAGGAATGAAGATATTGGAATCTCATAACTTGTGTGGGAACAAGACCTCCTAACATTTGTTGTTCTGATCTCAATATTTCTGAGTCGTTGGCTTCTTCTGGCTCATCATCACCAATGACTTGCCACTTGTGTTCAACTCTAGCACTTTGATGAATATCAATATCTCCGACATTTAGTACAGAAAGCGGAAGATTGAGAGGCTCCTTATTATTTAATTGGCTGTATTTCATCTCATACTTCCTTACAAGCCTCTGCATAGAAAAGAGAAGCGAAAGGTGAGGGAAATAAAATATTATAAGTTCCTTGGAAAGATCATTAAAAGAACGAGATCAACTTAACCTAAATCTTTACATACTAGATGTGACTTGAGATTGTAATACATTTATATATAGGGGCTCTTGTAACTATTTTGTTATATCAAATGTTTCTCCATGTTTCACTACATTGCATGATTATTAACGATCAAACCGTAGAAATGACAATTTTTTTTATATTTGGTATTTCATTTATTGAAGGATAACAAGTTAACACATGCAGGAATGTAAGATGTCTTGGTCCCTTGTTTGTCTATATTTATTTATGTGATAATCATGTCAAAATAGGAAATATATAATGCATTATTGCATAGATGGAGAACAGTAGTTACCTCTTTAGGCCAATCAATAGTTGCACTCATTATCGGCATAAGTTTTGGGCAGTCATGAACCTCAACTTTGCAAAACTCCCCTGTGTGAAACTTAAACCCTTGGCAGACATTAACAAGTCTTGGCAAGTTATCAAGTTTCATATCTTTCATGTTTACAAATGTAATCTCCCTTTCACTGTCAATGTCATGATCTTCAGTATTTGAGCACTTGAAAATTTCTTCCGTTTGAGAACAATTCAATATGGTTAGAGTGCTTAGTTGTGGAAGCATTGAGGGAGTAGCACTGATCATGAAAGATAAAATGAATTTAAGCTTGTTGCACTCAGAGATTTCCACGCTCTTCAATTTCACCAGACAAGATTCAGCAATGGATAGATTCTTTTGACCCTCTTCATTCCCCGAAAAAATTGCCTCCAACTCATCACAACGAGATATGGTTAGAGAAGTTAACTCTGGAAGACTTCGGCAGATCTGATCAGAAAAGATAAATTTCAATCTTGCACAATCTTCCAAAGTTAATTCTTTAAGGTATTGAAATTTTGCAATTAGTTCTCCAACCCCAGTCTGATAGTGAAAAATGGATTCTGCTTTACAGTTCTGAAGTATAATCCTTTCTATAGTTGCCAATGGCTTGTATCTGTCATTCCTCAATTGATGGCCCTTAAGTTCCTGTAATTCCTTTGTGAAAGGGATGGGGAAAAAAGGAAACCATAAACATATTTCCTAAAAAATATGACTCAATATTAATTAAAATTTGGGGTATTAGTGCGAGGTCCCAAAGAAAAAACTTAAGTATCAAGAATTCTCAACAACTAAGTAGTTGATATTTCTTACAATGAAACTTGTCATTGCATACTCCTCAAAAGTCATTAGGATTTGTCGGTAATTAATTCCATTTCTTGGGACCTCGTAATAATTTGCCCTTAAAATTTTATATGCACATGTATAATGTATTATTCTTGCGTAGATATAATAAAAAAAAGAAATTGATAGTTTAAGGAATGATGAACATTGTAACTAAAAAAGGGGAAGAAAAGAAAACGATGAATAAATTATATCTGCCCAAGAATTATGATAAGAAGCCCACAAGAGTCAATATTTAATGTATTTATTAAGGTGAATGATGAATAAATGAAATGACTAAAATATAAAAATAACAAAATGTAATTTCGGCACTGAATATTTTTCAGTGGCGTGGGTCGTGAAGTATGACGACAAATTGTGGCACACAAAAGGAGAACAGAGAATGTAAGGCAAGATGGATAGCCCAACTTCTATTAAGGTGAATTTTTTAATAAAATCATATGTAAGGAATTTTTTTTTAAATAACAAATTGTGAATAAATTAATTGAACGAATCATCTCTCAATATATATTCACATAAACACTATTTGCTATTTAACGCATTTTAATTATTTTAATCACGTGAACAAATTAATTTTTATGTAAAAAAATATTTTTGAACAATTTTTTTTTGGCAACTCGAATTAAATGATAGGAGAGCAAATGCGTACCATATTTGGACAATCGCTCCATTCTATTGTCTTTATAGATGGCCAACTTGTATGATACCTCTGTGAGCAAATTCCGACAAGACTTGGAAGATTATCTAGCCGGAGATATTTTAAAAGAGGAAGCACTAACTGAGTTTTATCTTGATCATGAATGGGTTGTTCTTCACCAGCATTTTCACCAAACACAAATTTCATCTGAGGAGCATTTATTATGGATAGGCGTTGCAATTGTGCAAACCTTGAAGCTAAGAAGACTGGGCATACATATTCTAATTTGCAGCAATCATACACAGACAAATTTTTCAATTTTGGGAACCTCACATTCTCCCATGCATCACCACCAACCTCTCCCTCTAATACATGCTTCAATTCACTGCAACGTGCTATTCGGAGCTCCTTTAAGAAAAACAGAGTGCAAGCAGTAGAGACAAGGAGGAGAGATGTCAATATCGGACAATCAGAAATTCGGAGAAACTTAAGATTGCCTAAGTTGCAATCAGCAGGGAATATGTGGAGTAATTGAGGGCAACTGTATATCGTTAGTCTTTCCAGCTTTTGGAACAAGCTAAAAGGAGAATGACCACGACATAGTTGTTTAAGATTATCCATATCTCCTAGCACTAACTCATCCAATCTTGGCACAATTGTATCTCCATGAGGAGTAGTTTCATCCATAATGCATTCTATCTTCGAACACCTTTTAAGACATAGTTTACTTAACATATTCATGCCTCCTACAGCCTGGACAATATTAGTCATGAAACTATTGCGGCCTCCTTCAAGCTCATAAAATTCAATTGTAGTTGCTCTTTGCGCAAGGTCCTTGATTATTACACCTAACATAGAGAAGTTTAATTGTCCCAAGTGTAAATATCTTGTGCCTTCATTCTGAAATTTGAAGCCTTCACCACACTCCCCAATTTCTAAATTATACATTCTCAATTTCATCATAGTTGTGGGGCCTACAAGGTATTCATAGCAACTTGCTTTTTTTGAGTGTGGACAATGTTTGGGTACATACAACTCTTCTAACTGTGAACACATTCCTATTACTTTATAACAACATTCTTCTATTGTACAACTTGACAAATCTAACAACTTCAGCTTGTTCAATTTTTCAATTCCATTTGGCACTCTTTCAAATTTACTACCTCGCAAGTCAAGAATTTCAAGTCTTGTAAGGCTTACCACAAAAGAGATGTCACATAAATCCCAATGTTGCAAGCTCAAAGTTCCAAGATTAGACAAGTGTTGGATTGGTTGAGGATGTAATTCAACCCTATCCTTATACATGCGCATAATAATCAAAGCCTTGAGTTGTTTGGTGCCTTTAAATGATGCATGTGATATATCCAAAGTTTCACGTGAACGTAACAATAGAAACTCAAGCTTTGGAGCATCCAATTGAGAAGGAAATTGAAGTAATTTATTGTTGTCATACCATGAAGTTACAGCAAAACAATCTTTTACCTTGTCATCAACAATGAATTCGTTGAATTCTTTAGTACAGTTTACCATAATGATATCCCCTTTAGATGCTTTCCACATAGCAAAATCACGAACCACATCATGCATTCTCACATATGCTTGTATGTCCTTGTTGAACTTGGGAGAACGCATCAACAATGAGGAGTCAATGAGATGATTTATGGTTGTTCTAACTTTGCTCCTTGCTGTTTCAAATGAGTCTATATCTTTACCTAGGCCTAACCCCACTCCATATCTGAAAAGATTTTCAACAACAATGTCATGATCTTCAGGAAACATAGCACACATTAACAACAACAACTTGGCTTCTTGGGTTGCCAAATAATCATAGCTTAATTCAAGGCAAGAAAAAGCATCCCTCACACCTTTATCCACATTGATTGGCTTCGCAGTCCTCAACCTATAGAGCATTTCTTTCATCTCATCAATTCCTTTTCCTTTCAAGCAAGCTCCCACAGCTATAATTGCAATAGGTAGGCCTTTACATTCCACAGCAATCGCACGTGCTACATCTTCTTTAGCAGCATCACCGACATTAGCATGGGTTTGAAACAAAGTCCAAGCTTCATCTTCTTTTAACAAATCAAGTTGAATCATTTTTTGGCATTCCATCAGTTTACATACATCTAGACGACGTGTGGTCAAGACAAATTTGCAACTTCTTTGATGATTTCCTCCAAAGGGAATACCTATGTCCTCAAGATTTAGCTTAGCCCATGCATCATCCAGTATTATCAAGATTTTTTCTTTATTTTCTAATCGCAGTGCTATTCTTTTTGCCCTTCCTATTTCAGATTCTTCCTCCAATTTGATCCCTAACGTGTCAGCAATTTCACCTTGAATTTTTCTTATATCTGGGCTTTGAGAAATTGTAGTGAGCACAACTCGATCAAAGAGCTGTGACTCTTTGGCTTTCTTTCCCACTTCTTTCACCAAGGTGGTTTTCCCTAACCCTCCCATGCCCCATAGCCCAATTATGGAGCTACTATTATCTTGCAATGCCTCCCACAACTGATTAAAAGCCATTTCTGTTGACTTGAAGAGGTTAAAGTTTTCTGAAGAGTGATACTCTATATCTGGAATAATAACAGGATGTGAAAATGGATTGAAGCAATCACTCTTTCTATTTAGATCAATAATCCTCTTGGTTGTCTTGGCCAACTTTTTGCAGAGACAATATCTCCTCCAAGTAGGACACCACCCTCGAAGGCAGCCATTGTTGGCCCTTAGTTCTTGCTCCAAATTCTCCACCTCTGCTATGAGGCTCCCCGCATCATCCTGCCACTTTTCAACCTCACCAGCAATCCTGTCAGTCCTGTTGATGGCTTCTTGAACACGTTCCTGTACGCTCCCTTGCTTGAGTATCAGCTCCTCCTTTTTGATCTCAACATTTATGGTGATTTTGCCGACACAGAACAAATACTGCAGCTGCCGTAAAGTTGGATACACCAAATATTCAGCAAGTTTTGCTGCTACCGACACACACACCTCTGCCATTTGATATTAATAGCAACCTGAAAAGAGAGCGATTCATCATCATCATTTTCAAATGATAAACTCAAAATTTTCATTTTGAATAATTGAGGCATCTTACGTACTAAATCATTCATGAAGATATCATCAAGATCCAAAGAATGATTTATTTTCTATGCAGAAAAAATAAGAAAGATCAATTGTTTTGGCTCAGCTTTCTTACTCCAGTATCATGTTTTCCTCCCAGCTAAGTTCAGATATTGGAGTAACAAAATTTAGTGTTTTATGATTCTATTTTCTCTAGTAGATCGATGCAGGGGTGAAAGAAAGAAGAAAAAATGCAGCCTACAAATGAGAGCAGCAATTATTAGCAGCTAAGAAGCTACTCATACTTAGAGAATTTAGTGATATCACAGATAGATGCTTATGTATGGAAAAACAAATAGAACAATCGTAAGAAAAAACAGAAAAATAAACATGTGAAAGAATAAAAAGGGGAAAATTAGACTCTGATTCAGGAGGAGAGGGAATATATTGCTTCATACCTGTGATGAGCTTGCAGTTTCAACGTTGGGTTGTAGATTTTCAAGAGTGAGAAGAACTGATTTGCAGTGCGATGAACAGATGTTGAGAGAAACTGAGTCGTTGAAAAGTTGAGACTTGCAAGTTGGGAGTCACCGTAAGTAGATAAGATATTTAAGGCTTTGATCAGTGGTTGTCCTTTTTCCATTTCTTTATATTCCAACATCCAAAAGTTAAAAAGCAATCTTTTTTTTTTTTTCCTCAAAAAGTGACAAGAATTTAAAATTGAAATTTCAGAATTTAGTTTTACATTAACTTTGTGATGAAATCAAATTATTGAAAAGGTTGAAGGAATGCGTTTGGGGACCTGACGATGATCACCACATTCCAAAGTTGAAGTGTGAAAATAGAATCTTATTCTGATTTGATTTTTTTCTCTTCGTAAGCCACAATTATTTGATGACATTTTGCTATTCTTATTTAGTTATTTTGCATTATTTGGGGACATGAAGTCCCCACTAACTTTACAGCGAGATGCCTTTGGACCATATTGAAAAGTTAAACAGGAATCTTGGTATTTTTACTTTTCTTGGAACAAATCTTAAAAAATAGGGTTAATATAACTTTTAGTCCCTGAAGTTTGATCCAATTTTGGTTTTGGTCCCTAAAGTTTCACTTGATTTTGGTTTTGGTCCATGAAGTTTGAAATCAGTGGTTTTGATCTCTGAAATTTCACCCGATTTTGGTTTTGGTTCCTCAAATTTGAAAAGGACTTGGTGACTCAATTTTGAAACCCGACCCGACCCGGAAAAAAACCCAAGTCCTTTTCAAACTTGAGGGACCAAAACCACCAATTTCAAACTTTAGAGACCAAAACCAAAATTAGATGAAACTTCAGGGATCAAAACCACCGATTTTAAACTTAAGGGACCAAAACCAAAATTGGATGAAACTTCAGGGACCAAAAGTTATATTAACCCTAAAAAATAAAATTATTGAGTCCTTTATTACTTATCACTCTTACCATCACTTTTATGCCTCGTTTGGTACAGTGGAAGAGTTTTTGACAGAATTGGAAGTGGAAATAGAAGTGGAAATAGAAGTGGAAGAGAAGGTGGAAGTGAGATTTAAAGTGTGTTTAGTATGACATGGGAAGTGGGATATAATTTTTAATTAGAATATGTATTAATAATGGACAAATACTAAAATACCCTTAAGAAAAAAAAAATCTCTCCCACCAAAAACCAACCTATCGAACATCTCCCACAGTCATCAGAATGTGTTCTTCTCCGGCGAAAAAAAATCAGAACTTGTCCACCATCGTTGCCGGAGAAATCAAATCAAACCCATTCCAGAAAAATTAATCTAAACAATAGAGTATTTGGTCCAAACAAAAAATCTAAACAATGGAGCTTGGCTTCGGAACTCTCCGATGAGGATGAAAAAGAGCTTCGGAACTTGTCCACCGCCGATGAGGATGAAGAAGAGCTTCGGCTGGATCCCTCATCGCAACTTCTCAGATCTGAATCGCGACATTTGCCTCATGAACTCTCCCTCATCGCCACAGATCTGAAGCTGTCGCCTCCTCCTCTCAGATCAGAATATCGTCCTCACTGCCTGCCTGAAGATGTTGATGGCAGAGTCAACTTCATGGAGCTTGGCTTTGGGTTTTTTGATGTTGTCGATGATGGAGTCAGATCTTGAAGATGTTGTTGAAGGACGAGGAGTCGCCATCGGAACCTTCGTCGACATCGCCATTCCTCGCTGCCACTGTCCTCGTCGTCGCCAACCCCGCCTTCGCTGTAAGAGAAGGTGGGGGAGGCTGTCTTAGGTTTGAGTCACGGAGCTCAGAGAGAGGAAGCATGGACAAATTGCAGGAGGGGCAAATTGTAAATTGATTAAATATAAGAGGGTATAATAGTCATATAATTTCACTTCCATGGAACCCAAATCAGTTCCCTAGGGTTGGGTATGGAACCCACTTCCATCATTTTTGATGGAAGTCACTTCCCTAGAGAAGTGCATTCAACCCTACCAAACACACAAAACATGGGTTCCACTTCCACTTCCACCTCCCACCCTCCCACTTCCATGATACCAAACATGGCATAGTCTTTTACTCAATCTTTTTTAATTTTTCAATACAGATAAAATTAATTTATTGCTAGTACCATTTTTCCCAAGAATAGATTTTCTTTAGATAAAAAAAAAAAAACAGACTTCTCCATTTTTTTGGGTACCAAATAACTGAATAAGGGCAACTTTTTAAGGTTATTATTCATTTATACATTTTCATCTTTTTATTTTTATTTTTATCTAAATTAATTAATATATAATTAAATATATGTGTTTTTAATTTATTACTATGGATAACTTAAAACCTTACTAATTATACTTATATCATTATATATATGTATAATATTATTTTTAATTTAATTATTAAGTCACCGGCCAAACCTAATGGCTTGACCATTTCGACCTTTTGAACTATGACCCACTGACCTCTCTAACTTAATACTTGATCCGACTTTTAAAACATCACTTTTCTTAAACAAAAATCATTTGACATTTGTAAATTCTTATTTTTCTTTAATTTATCTGAAAAATTAGTTATCTTTTATTTCATCCTCAAAAGTGACACCAAAGGGTGTGTGAGGGGAGAGAGAATTCCCTAATAATTTACAAATCAAGGATTTCTTCATTCTGAAGAAATCTTGACGCATATCTGTGGCCTGTGGGGAGGATTTTCTTCCATACAGCTGAAGGGATCCTTTCTCAAGTTAGAGCTTTGGCCCACCACACACTTAAAAAGTTTTTCTTTAATTATAATTATGTACAGATTCACATACTGTAAATTTCTCTAAATGAATGGAATTCCCATTCCATTCACAAAAAAAAAAATTACAAATCAAATTTAATATTTTATGTTTCAAATCATACTTTCATAACAAGTTGAGTGGTCTTATTAAAAAATCAAGTTGAGTGGTGTTATTTATAAGTCAAATATATAAGATTTGTAAAAAAAAAAGTAATTTTTTATTACTTGTATTTATTTATTTATTTACATGAAATCTGTACATAATTTTCTCAAGAAATAATGGGAAAAAAAGAAGAAACAAAGAAATCAGAAAAAGCCAAAAGGAGGAGATGAGAAATGGAAGCAACCAAATTTTATATTTTCATTTATCTGTTAACGATAAGACACGATTGTTGACATAAACACAAAATTATCACTGTAATGAACTTGAAAACCAGATGTAATTAAGTTATGGAAACTTAACTTTAATCACCTACTATATGTTTTGATCTTTGAAAAATAGTCTACTCTAAATTTTATAATCACCAAAACATGAGAATATGACATCCCAGTTCTTTTTTCTTTTTTTTATGGCGGAAAAACCTTGGTGCAATTAATTAGTACTAGAGAGACTTATTCCCCTTTAATATATGCTCTAACATAATGTGAAAGAATTACGGATAAATCACAAAGAAGTTGTATATATATATATATATTATAATTATGTATAGAAAAAATTATTTATTTAATTGTTATGATTTTATCAAGTTTATAACTTAATCCTTATTGTTTGACTCATTGCAACTCAAGTCCCTAAAGTTTAGTTTTTATCCTTACTGTTAGTGAGTCAAAAGAGACGGTGCTAATGTATCTGGCAAGGTGTCTTTTAGCTCTTTTCTCAACCCGCTCATAAAAGAGATCTGAGTCCAATTGGATCAAGAGCTGACAAGATACAATTAGTTGGCTTGTTGACGGACTCAGTGGTGTGAAGGGTATGGTCTTGCTCTGGTTGAGCCTCTCCAGCTCCGTGAGCTCCTTCTTGACAGACGCGACTTCTGAGAGACGAAAGAGAGTGGGGAGGGGGAAAGAGGATGAAGGGAAGGAGGGGTATGCTGCTAACAAGGATGGTACATACGTAGACACATCACCATCATCTTCTTTGACTCACAATTATTAAATGACCAAACTTAAGGGATCGAGAGTTCCGGTCACGCTGGGTTACAAGTTCGGTAAAATTATAAGGAGTAAATGATTAATTTTCTTTTATATTTGTGAATCATGCCCTTATATATATATTTGCTTGTTTGGAATCATGTTTGAGAACTTTAAAAATGTTTATTTATGTAAATCAAGACAAAATTCTTTTAACTTATTTATTTCGTATATCATAAATCATAATTAAAAACTGTTTTTTTTTTACGTTGGAATCGTTATTGCAAAGTATATTATAATTATATCCTTTTATGATTGATTTGATCTATTTCAACTTTTTAGATGATTCGTCAATTCTGGTAGTGATTCATAGGCAAGAGAGACTGAAGTGGAAGACGAAGAAGTCTATGGGGGGAGCAAAAAAACATCAACTCTTTTTTTTTTTTTTTCCATTAACGTCAACTCAACATTATAGAAGTCTCTGAAAAAGAAATTCATCCTGAAATTATTATTTCATGACCAAAAAGGTCTCATAAAGGTCTAAAGACACATATTATTATTATTGATGTTATTTTTGGGTTGAAGACACATTATTATTATTATTCACTGCAAAACAAAGTCTTCTTTTTAGTTTTTTTTTTTTTTTTGAGGATAATGGTAGCTTTTACCACAGTAAAGAGTCTCATCCAACTTTCCCAGGTAAAGTAAGGGGTTCAAAGTTTCAAACTTGTCATGAAGCGGGAAGAGATAAATAAAAGCCTGTATTCCAACTTGCATTGCATCAAACATGAACTATGGGCATTCCAAAGGGGACCTGCATCTGTACGATGATTTAACTTCAAACTAATGGATCGCCACAATAATTCATTAGATATTGTCCGTAATTGCTATCATGTGCTCGTTTCGAATAGCGATTACAATGTTTCAAAGCAGTTTTTTAATCATGATTTACTATATACGAACTAAGTATGTGAGAAGAGTTTTGTCTTGATTTACCTAAAAATCAGTTTATAAATAATCTCAACAACAAAACAAACATACAAAATAACATGCTTTTCATTTCTTTCAGTAACAGTGATTGATGATATTATTATACTCCTTTCTATCCTTAATATAAAAGTTAGTTAATTCATTTTTAAAAATTAAAAAAGCTAAATAAGTTATTTAATTGTAGCATATATTGTGCACTATTAAATTATATATTAGTTTATAAGTCAGATAAATTAATTTTAAAAAAAAGATAAATATAAATATTTTAATATAACATATTTACCTTTACCAATCTCTCTAAAAAAATTAGCTAGCTGTTATATTAATACTGCCTCCGGTCCTAAATATAGAGACAAAATTTATAGTATAAATTGCACTATAAACTTTGTCCTATATTTAAAATCGGAGGTACTATATTATTATAAATACACGTGCAAGCATGACGACAACAAAACATCCTCCTCCGCTACCTTCTTGTCCTCTAGTGCACATAGCAAGTAACAAAACAAGAACGTCCTTCACCTTCCAGTACCACAATTACACAGCAGACAAAAACCTAACTTGAAATTTAATTATCTCTTTGTTTTATGAACTGGGGTTGACTTTTGGAAAAATTTGACTGCATAGCCATTTAATATTAATTAACTCCTAAAGCTTTTTAAAACTTTATTATTAAACTGAAATTAAGTTTTTTTTACTGAAATTATATTTACACCCTTGTCTTATACATGACTGAGATGGTCCACTAAATTCCCAGTATATATTTTAAATACGCATATTTCATTTGTAAATTCTTACATATATTTTATAAATAATATGTATTCTTGTGAATATGCTCATTGTCTTGTATAAGGTGGAGATGATCTTATAATTTCACCTTTTTTTTTACCATCTTATAATTTTACTTATTTATCTTATAAATAAGCATATTTAACTTATAAATTCTCACATATATCTTATAAATAACCAGATATGACTTGTTAAAGTGAGAACATATTTATTTTTTCACCCACAAATTTTAATTTCAGTTTAGTTTTACGGTATAAAAAAATTTCAAAAAATTTTGAGACTATTTGATATTAAATGGTTATGAGGGAGTGCAGTGAAATTTTACCATTTTTTTTTGGGTCCCTATTATTTTGCTTTAATTATTGGGTCAGCTATGGTCATAACCAGTCAAAATTTGAGGCACTGCAGGTCTGATCAAGATCCACTTTCGTGTTATGCAGAGTCACAGCTTTTACCAATGCTTTAGTTCAGCGTTCAGAAACAGACGAGCGAACATCATAACTTTGCCTGTGTTTGACTGTGTGGTATCATTTATTTTTTGATAATAAATTTTTATTATATAAATTGAGATAAAATTTCTCTCATATACTTATCTCGTATATTATAAATCATGATTTATAAATATTTATAAGTAAAAAATAAACTACCCCAAACAAACACTTTAACTATTGTTCCATAAATTTTTGGAACCAATTAAGATCACCCAAGACCAACCCACCTGAATCTTACTTCTGTTATACTCCCTCTTATCTTAATTATAAGATAAAATTGATTTTTTTGGAGAAATTAAGGAAACTAATTAAATTATTTTAGAGTATTTATATTTTTATTTTTTTCTCCAAACTAATTAGTTTGATTAATAAATTAATATATAATCTAAGGATACATAACATATGATATAATTAAGTAACTTATTTAGCTTCCTTAATTTCTCCTAAAAAAAAAATCAATTTTGTCTTATATTTAGGACCGGAAGTAGTATAATTTATAAATAAACACCGCATGGACTGAAGGCAATTAATTATCATGATTCTAAACTTCTGAAATTTTGAAGAAAATAAAGTATTTTCTTTTATTCTGAACTTAATTGAAAATAGATGATTACCTTGGAGGAGAAACTTTGGTTCCATGAATAGTGCCTGACAAAAGATCTAAAGCATAATGCTCCCCATCTTAAATATAGGAGTTAATTAACTAATTCGTATAGACTAAGTTAGTTGCGTAAGTCATTTATAAAAATGTTTCCTGATTTTTCTAAAATATACTACTGTATTCGAATGATTCCTGCATTTTATTATTGTTTTCATGGAAACTAATAGAGATAGTTTAGGAAAAAATTAATAAATATAAAAAATAAAATAGATTAAGGTTTTACATGTTTTTTGGTAAATGATTAAGATCTTACATTTAGGATTAAAATGAACCTTCTAACTATTACATTTATGACTAGATGGTGTAGAAGAAAAATGCATTGCATAATTTTTCTCTTTATTTCTAAGGGGTCTTAGCAATTGGATATTATTGAAAAATGCATTGCATAAAAATCTTGAAAGTACAAGTAAAGAAGTGGCATATCTTCAAGAGCATATTTGATAATGTGTTGTCTGCGTTTGGGCGAAACACACATTATCATTAGATTCTCTAAACCACTTGGGAAAGAAATAATCTAATCAAAGTCCAAAAATACCCCGGGAAAAAAATTCCCCTTTTACTCTTTATTAGACTTTCTAATAGTCTTAATAATGTGAATAAACACACCAATTGTTTCATCATGTTGATTGATTTCTCATAAGCTGTCACAATTAAATTCCATTTTCCCCATAGGAACTCTAACGGCTTGTTTGGTTTGTGGGGGAAAGAAAGTGAACAAAGGGAAAAAAATTTTAAGTTGGATTTATAAAAATTAGAGAAGTTATATTAAAAGTTTTTAATTAATTTTTCTTGCTCTTTTATCTTACATCTTCTTTTTATTAAAATTTTGTAATCCCACTTCTCCAATTTTTTTAAATCCAACTCATAAAAAATTCCCCTCCCCTCCCCTTTCCTCGAAATCCCTATGAAAAGAAAAGAGGAGTACACTTAAATTATTTTTTCCCAAAAAGGAAGTCATGTTGAAGAAAGACGAATGTATTCAGCAAACATTTGGGTAAGATTACCAAAAGGAATACCTCAAAAGCATGCAGTGAATGACATGGGGATGTGACAAGTTGAGGTATAAGAAGGATTAAAATTTCAAGTTGTCCACAGAATGAAAAGAGGGAGAGTATTAGAACAACGGTAAAAGTTGATACAGTAAAAGCCACGCTAAGAGTTTTTTTTTTTGGCCGGTAACGCTAAGAGTATTAATCTCCAGTGGAAGACTTGATGAGCAGTCACTTTTGAAGACAGAAAAGGCTTTTAATTTGGCAACTGCATGGTGGTGGGATTTGAATTTTTTGGATAACTAATAGTAATATTAGTAGATAAAATGATGAAGCTAACACATCAAGATCTTATCCATTATGCAATATGAGCAAGTAGCAATGCAAGGACTGAAACTTCAGCGCTAAAGTGAAACTAATTGTTCTTTCATTTGCAAGTTGCTTGTGTTTTGCGAGCAACAAGTTAATGAGTACGAATGAGGATATATATATATATATATATATATATATATATAAAGCTGATTTGTTAACTGAAATGCATGTTTAGGAAGAATTGTCTCAACCTGAAAGGGATACTTGACAAAAACGAGTGCGTATGCCCCACATGAAGCAAGTGACAAAATTTTTCTAACATAGAATTGGCACGTCTACTATATTTATTGGTTGCTTAAGAGAATTTATTTAAACAAAATAATAATACCATTATATGATATGTGGTACTATAATCCACTTGCCTGATGTTATGTTTTGAACTTCCTTTGTAATCTCCAAGATTTTTTCGGCTGCCTTTATTATTAAAAAAAAAGACTAATGTAAATACAAATATCATTGAATAGAACAAATAATATTACCTTCACTATATGATTTTTCCTTTCATCATGAGATTTTAACCCAACTTTGTTTAAGAAGCATTAATGCCATGTTTAGAGAATTGGAAGTGGAAATAGAATTGGAAATGAAGATGGAAGTGAGGTTTAAAACTGTGTTTGGTATGACCATAGAAGTAGGATTTAATTTTTAATGGAAACATATATTTGTAATATGAAAATACCAAAATACCCTCCAACAAAAAAAACTCTTCCACCCCAGAGACCATGTCACCATCGACCCACGTTTCACTTGAAATTGACCACTGCCGGCAATAAATCATCAACCAGAAAACAATTCATCCATATTCAATCATCAATCTAAATAATATACAAATCAAATCCAAACTCAAATATCATCCATCAACAAATACAAAAACCAAAGAAAAATCACAAACAAAGGAAAAATAATCAAAATTGAAGCCACCGTGAGTGAAAGGGAGGGAGATGAGGATGAAGGCACCGATGCTTCTTAGATTCGAAGCCGGCGTCTCTTGCTCTTTGATGAACAAGAACCAGAGAGAAATTAAACAACAACAACAACAAAGCCTTTATCCCACTAGGTGAGGTCGGCTATATGGATCGCACGATGCCATTGTGCTTTGTCGAAAACCATATCTTTAGGTATATTATTAATCAAAAGGTCTCTCTCTATGACCTCAAAATCAAAGAAAAAATAATTGGAAGGAACATTGAACTTGTTGCTGTTGCCTGGTGGTCATTGTAGATCTGGAAAGATGGAGGTTCAAACTCGATTTGGTGGCAACAAAGGTTGAAGAAAAGGACAGCCACTGAAGAAATTTAAGAAAGATGAAGAAGACAAATTGAAGAGGGAGGTGGTGACAACAGTTGTTGAAGAAGACAGAGGGCTGTCGCCGTCGACTATTAAGGGTCGTCGTTGATAGAGGAGTTGCAAATTGATGGGAGAAGGAATCAAAGAGGGAACAAAGTCGCACATCAAATAGGGAGAGAAGTCACCGTCATGATTCCAATGAAGAAGTTGTAGGTCATCATTGCCTCCAAATGCTGTCGTCATGGCTGTTTATGCGCCATTGTAGTCGTTGTTGCCGCGCCATCATCCTCACTCCCCTCTGACATTCTTACCGCCACTAGTTGCCAGGGGCAAGAAGGCCCAAATCTTGAGTTCTATGGAAGTGTCAAGGCTTCCATGGGTTGTAGGTTGGAAGTGAGTTCCATCGTTTTTTATGGAACTCACTCCTACATGGAAGTGGATTCATTGGTACTAAACATGACAAAATTAAACTTCCATCATCAATTCCACTTCCATGCCTTCACTTCTTTGATATCAAACAGGGTATAAGTTCTTTTTACTCACTTCAATCATAACTGTACTGAGTAGGATTTGGTAGATTGTGGTAGGGGAGGGAAAATGACCACGTTAATATATTGAGGCAACATTTTATGCATAAAATGTCTATTACTCTATTATTATCATTATTCAAGAATATTTATTTAATTGTATTAGGGAGAATCACTATGAGGTCCAAAAAATGATGTAATTACCAAAAAATCTTATAAACAAATGAGCGGCATAAATCTATTGCCATTTTCTGCAATGGAATTATTGTTGCATGCTACTCACTAATTGTGATTTTTTTTTTGTAATTATATTTATTCATCAAAGCCATATAACAGAGGACTAGAGGAATCCAGCAAACTATTTCTTTTTAGAATGATTCATAGTACATGGACTCTCACCCCATCAACATAGAACTTAAGGTCCCCTCCTTAGGGTGTGTTTGATTTGAGATGAGGGGAGGGAGAGGAGAAGGGGTTAAATTAACTTTTTGGGTTGAAGGTATTTAAATTTTGGGCGGGAACCCAAAATTTAAAAAGAATGAAAGGGTAAATTTTGAACAGGAATCCATAATTTAAAAGAATGAGAAGGTAAATTTTGGATTTCTCCTGTCTAAAATTGTAATTTGCCACCCCCTCCCCTCCCCTCAAACCAAACACTTAGAATTGGCAGTAGTGCTCATGAAGGAAGCATGGAATAGTTATCAACATTTTAGAAGACATGTAACGAAACACAAAAACAGTTTATCGATCTCACGAAATAACATTACAGTATCAATATTTGTGAGTAAATAGAAATATCTGAGGGTGGGAACAACAATAGTGTCTTGAAACTCTCAAAGCATGCGACTTTGACAATGTCATTGCCCAACAGTATTATTATTTGTAATTTGTATTGCATCCGGCCATTCATGCCTACTTGTCATAGTAAAGGATCTTATAATATAGATTTGCGGTTAGTACCATATTTGTAGAGCCGGGAAATCGGGCCGAGCCCGTCGGGCCGGCCCGTTTAAACCCTGTTAAGTCTCGGGCCGGGCTTGTAAATTAGAGCCTCCAAAGGAAGTCGGGCCTAAAAGGGCCAGCCCTGTAGGGCCGGCCCTGGAGGGCCAAGGGCCGGCCCGTTAGGCCCTTTTAATGTTTTTTTTTGCCCCTACCCCCTCCTTGCCCCTTGTCCAGTCGCCCCTTGTCCAGAAATTCTTGATATTTTTACTCCTCAAGTAGAGCCTACTACACAAAGTGAAGTACAATCAAATGTCCTTAAAATTGATGATAGTGGTGAAGAAAATGAAAATGATAGTCGTCATACTAATGTTGTGTAGAGGTTAGAGTGTTTAATTTCTTGCCTTCTTATGCTTTGGTCTTTATGTGAGTTATTATGGGCATAATTTTACTTTTGATTATGCATTAGTAACTGTATTTGTTTCTTTTGTGAGACATGTTTTAAACTTTAATGTTGACAACATTTATATGTTAAATTAGAACTTTGTATATCTCTCTAAAAGAAAATATGCAGGAAAAATAGTTAAATATTGTGAAAATGACTTCCGGGCCCTGCGGGCCGGCCCTGGCCCTGATGCTCTCGGGCCGGGCTTTGAAAAACTGCAATTTTCCTTACCCCGAGCCCTTTAGGGCCAGCCCTTTTAGGCCCTGGCCCGTCAAGGGCCGGCCCTGTAGGGCCGGGCCGGCCCTGATTCCCAGCTCTACATATTTGGTTCTTCAAATTTACCCTCATTTTGGTTTTGGTCCCTCAAATTTCAAACCATTGTTTTTTATCCCTCTAAGGGCAAAATAGTCCAGGTTTTTATTGAGTTATATGGACTAACGTTTAAACTAAATGAAACCAAAACCTATGGCTTGAAATTTGAGGAGACGATACTAAAATGAGGGTAAACTTAAGACAACAAAAATTAAATTAACCCTTGAATTAACAAAACTACTATCAAGAATTTAAAAGAGGGGGAAGATGTCGTTTTACAGATGAAGAGAACAAATATGCTAATCTACATTTTGAAAGTCTTCTTTCAATTATTTTCAGTTTTTTGTAGGATATATTGTCTAATACCCAAGCTAATCTTGAAGCATCATATGGAAGAATTGGCTCAACCTGAGGCAGTTTTCAGCAGTTCTTCCCAGGTGGCTAGTTTTTCCCTACCTACTAGGTTTGTTTATTGGACTTCCACGTCTCTATTCTTCAAAGTCTACCTTCTCCCAATCACTGAATGAAACTATTTTCACATTTCTATCATGTAGGAGCTGAGGAAGACCCTCTCTGCCTTGTTTTGGCAAGGTCGACGACGAGGATACCAAAACTCCTTTATTAAGGTCTTCCGAATATGCTCGAAACCTGTCATGTTAATTGTCAGCCAAAATACGTAACTACCAGTCACACATCCATATTCCATATGAAAGAAAAGCAACTAGCTTGCGTCAGAGCAATTATATGCCCTCTCAGTCAACTAGTTTCAGTGCTCATCACAATAATGAGCATCAAGAACTATTCATGAGGGTGAAATCTGCATTAGTTCAAATAAAATTTCAACAGTCTAAATTTAAGATTTTCAGTTAATGATGTTTAAATCAAAAAATCATTTTTTGACAAAATGGGAGTTAAGAATATTTTTATTTTAAATTTTGTACACATTAAAAAAAATTGAAAAAAAGTAGAAGTAAAAAAAAAATCAAAGGTTAATATAACTTTTGGTCCCTGAAGTTTGATTTTGGTACCTCAAGTTTGAAATCGGTGGTTTTGGTCCCTGAAGTTTCACCCAATTTTGGTTTTAGTCCCTCAAGTTTGAAATCGGTGGTTTTGGTCCCTGAAATTTCACCCGATTTTAGTTTTGGTCCCTCAAGTTTGAAAAGGACTTGGTTTTTTCTAGTCGGGTCGGGTTTCAAAAACGGGTCACCAAGTCCTTTTCAAACTTAAGGGACCAAAACCAAAATCGGGTGAAACTTTAGGGACCAAAACCACCGATTTCAAACTTGAGGGACTAAAACCAAAATTAGGTGAAACTTCAGGGACTAAAACCACCGATTTCAAACTTGAGGGACCAAAACCAAAATTGGATCAAACTTCAGGGACCAAAAGTTATATCAACCCAAAAATCAATTTAAACCATCAAAATTAGATTCGAACTGCTTGCAATAGTGAATGGCCTTTAGGGCTCATCATTGCGACGAGCGCTAAAACTGGTTCCCTTATGGACCTAGCAGCTCATTTTACAATATAACTTGGCATACATGTTTCATATAATTATATTTCCAGTCCTTTCAACATCAGGCGAAGGAAAAAATAGGTAAGAATCTAACTAATTAGAATCCCAATCATCCACAGTATTTCAGACTCAAATCCTTGATACTTTTCAAGCAAAATTGTCATATTTAGCTGTTTGTGAACTCCCTAGGAACTAATAAGCTATAGTCTGGCAGGTTTTGCTATCATCCATATTGCTGACGAGTCACTAGCTTCCTAAGAACAGCATGATTATAGAAAGCAAGCTTACAGTTTCGTCAGCACAATAAAGGTTTGTGGCAATAATTCCAGTTGGTCCTCTCTTAAGCCAACCACAAACATACAAGCCCTCTTCAAGTAACGTCAGATTCCCTGAAGCATCACTCAGCACTCGACCTTCATTATTTGGAACTATACCTGAGAATTAGCAACGACATATTGATGAGAGAAAGGAGAATAAAAATACCCAGAATATGAAAATAAAAAGGGACTTGGAATTCAAAACTTCATCATTGATCCGCATAACTCCTCTCAAGTCAGATTATAAGTTATATATGTTAGCTAGTTAATATTCTAACTACTCCAACCATCACAACAAAACATAACAAAATGACCATAT
This sequence comes from Inga oerstediana, assembly GCA_963210345.1. Classification (NCBI taxonomy): domain Eukaryota; kingdom Viridiplantae; phylum Streptophyta; class Magnoliopsida; order Fabales; family Fabaceae; genus Inga; species Inga oerstediana. The sequence continues at coordinate 38,145,934 of OY723405.1, forward strand.
CGCATCCACATGCAAATAGTTCATGACTAATTAAACCAATACTAAACTATAACAAAAATGCATTAGTAATCATTTGGATTAAAACCAAAGCCAGGGCCAAGAAACATGACCAAGAATTCCATTTTCAGTTCAACCTCAAATCTTTAAGGTCTGGAATGTTTCAAAATCAAAACCAACGAGTTAAGATTAATAGAAACCAGATGAAAAACCAATGAGCAAGTCAAATGGGAATTGGAGACTTGACTGATAAGGGTATCACTAAACAGCAGGTCAGTTGAGGAGCAGTAGCTTTCAAACGAAATTTTTTTAAGTCTGATTAATAATAGAATTATGGGGTAAATGACAAACCAATCAGTAAATTACAAGGTCCAATTATTCCCCTATGGAAAGAGTTCTGCAGAAGAACAAACACGTATAAGAAAAATGAAAAATTCATCTGAAATTGGCATGTAAAAGAAGATGCGGAAGTTACCTAGAACTTCGCGTAGTTCTTTAGCAGTAAAGCTGCTTGGGCAGGACCACGTCTTCCAACCAAATAGACCTTCCTGCAATTAACCTCATATTACATACATACATCATACAATAGAAATAAGATTATCAGCAGCTTCAGATTATGTGATGACAAACCTGATAGAGCTCTCCTCTAGAGCAGCCAAAGCATGACTAGAAATATCTGTTGTTCCAACTCAGTTGTAGGCCGTAAAAGGATACGTGCAACATCAAGAGCAACATTTCCCTGAAATTAAATGAGATCATTTACCTAGAAAGCCTCAACAACCCAAGATGAGCCTACGTAATGGAGAATGGGAAAAGAATATTACAAGAGATTTAGTAATTAATTTATGTATCAAAAAAACAGTAATTAATTTTAAAGTCTAAATTAGGGCTTATATTTTCATTTTGTCAATCATCTTTTTATTTTTGAATTAATTTATCTTATCGGAGTTACCTGACCAAGAATTACAGCTGTGTCCGTGCTTTTCAAGTCTGGGTCAACATTTCTTGCATCTGGATGCCCATTATACCACCAAACAAAGTCTCTGGCAGAGTATATCCCCTTCAAATTCTGAGAACAGAATAAGCAAGTATAAGGAATATGTTAAAAGTAAATCAAGGTCTAAAGTAAATAGCTACCACATAACTATGACTTGATAAATAGGCATCAACCCATCACTTATACCTAAAAGATAATCCTAGTGACAACAACAACAACAACATGTCTTATCCCATTAGGTGGGGGTCGGTCACATGAATTGCACGACGCTATTGTGCTCTATCAACAATCAAATATTTAGATAGATTGTTAATCAAAAGATTTCGCTCAATAACTCTATAGAAGTTAATCCCAGTGAAACCACAAAAATTCTACCAGAGCATTACTATACAAGAAAAAGAATATTATAATTATATCCTTTTATGATTGATTTGATCTATTTCAACTCTTTAGATGATTCGTCAATTCTGGTAGTGATTCATAGGCAAGTGAGACTGAAGTGGAAGACGAAGAAGTCTATGGGGGGAGCTAAAAAACATCAACTCTTTTCTTTTTTTTGCCATTAACGTCAACTCAACATTATAGAAGTCTCTGAAAAAGAAATTCATCCTGAAATTATTATTTCATGACCAAAAAGGTCTCTAAAAATAGTGAGGAAACCTGGGAAATTGCTTATATGAACTTGTAAAAGCCCTATATACAAATGACAAATTTTTATTGTTAGTTGGGAAACACATGTAAGTGCCAGGGGATTTTATTGTGCTAGTGGTAAAAAAAAGTCAGGGAATTTGTGGAAATGCTTGTCAAAACTTGCGAAAGCCGTATAAACAAATGACAAGCTCTTATCGTAAGTTGGGAAACACATGCAACTGTCAGGGAATTTTGTTATGCTAGTGGAGAAAAAAGTGAGAGAACCTATGGAAATGTTATCTGAACATGCGAAAGCCGTATAAACAAATGACAAACTCTTATCGTAAGTTGGGAAACACATGCAACTATCAGGGGATTTTGTTATGCTAGTGGAGAAAAAAGTGAGGGAACCTGTGGAAATGTTATTTGAACTTACGAAAGTCGTATAAAATATTGATATATACTTATCTGAAATTGGGAAAACCTTCAGATAGTCAGGAGATTTTGTTTTGCAAGTTCAGAAACATGTCAGGGAACTTGTGGAAATACTTATATGAATTTGTGAAACCCTTATAAAAAATTGATTTATACTTATCTGAAATTGGAAGAACCTTTAGATTTTTAGGGGATTTTGTTTTGCAAGTTCAAAAAATATGTCAGGGAACCTGCGTAAATGTTTATCTAAACTTGGGAAAGCCTTATAAAAAATTGATATACACTTATTTGAAATGGGGAAAATATTCAGATTTTTAGAGGATTTTGTTTTGCAAGTTCAAAAACATGTCAAGGAACCTGTGTAAATGCTTCTCTGAACTTGGAAAAGGTTTATAAAATATTGATATACGCTTATCTAAAATGGGAAAAACCTTCAAATTTTTAGCTGATTTTGTTGTGGAAGTTTAAAAAAAAGTGAGGGAACCTACGGAAATGCTTATATGAACTTGCAAAATCGTTATAAAAAATTGATATTCACTTACTTGAAATTGGGAAAACATTCATAGTATCAGGGAATTTTGTTGTTCACGTTCAAGAACATGCCAAGGAACAAGCAGAAATGCTTAAATGAACTTGTGAAAATCTTATAGAAATATGACAACAGGTTATCTGAAATTGGGAAAGCCATGCCACTTTTGGGCTGTTTTCTTGTGTAAGGTGAGGAAAATGGTACGTACCTTACGAAAAGCCTTATTTGTACTTGTGAAAATGTTAAGAAAATTTGTTAAACTGTTATCTGAATTTGGGGAATTAGTTAACTGTCATAAGTTTGGAAACGCATTTAGCAAGATAACACAGGACCAGTGTAGTCAACCAAATGGAATCATACATCTAACAAAGGGAAAAAATTGTTGCCTCCAACATGACAACACGCATAAACATAACAATTGTGTACATAGTAAGCAGTCAGACATATTAACCAGTCTTATCCCATATGTCCATGTTGATATGATTTCTCTTAAATCTTCCATTCTTATTCCATCTGTTAGCATTTTTACCTTCACACCACTTTTAATATATTTAACTTCACCTTCATTATTACTTTCAAATTTCCCCTACACGAAAATAACAAAACAACTCTTTTGCACAACTTGACCCAATATTTTCATCCATTTTGTCAAGTCCCCTGCAACATATAAATCAACACACTATCAGTTCAGAAAAACAAAACTAAATGCCCACTTCAGTGTTTCACATATCTGCATTAGGGTTTCTCAACTTCATCTTATTCATTTCCTACAAAATCCACCCTATTTTTTTCTCTTCACCCTTATACCTCTAACTCATCTAATATACCATCACAGCCTCCTATCAGTTCAGAAAAAGAAAACTAAATGCTCATTTCAGTGTTTCACATATCTGATTAGGGTTTCACAACTTCAACTTACTCATTTCCTACAAAATCCACCCTCTTTTTTCTTTTCACCCTCATAGCTCTAACTCACCTCATCTTCCATCACCATCTTCTACCACATTCACCCAATATCAGTAATTTTTTCCCCTGCACTAACAGCAACCTTCACGTCCCTCCAACCCAAATACCCAGATTTGAATCCCTCGTTTCCCACCCAAATGAAGATGAGGAAAAATAATGATTGAGGATTGACGACTCAAGGGAATATTTATACATACCTCAACTGCCTTACATTTCGCTGGCTTGCTCCTTCACTCTCGTCTTGCAACTCTTTCATGTCACTTCTGCACATACCTCTCTCTTCTTTTCTTTTCAGCTCATAAGGGCAAACCGGTCTTTTGATCTCAAAATGAAAATCCCTGATCAGTCACCAATCACCTCTGCAGGATTTCAGAATTTTGTATCACCTCTCTATCTTTTCAGAATTTTGAGGTCCTTTTTCAGGGATTTTTCCTTTAAAAAACGCTACAAAAAGTTAAAAAAAAATCACTACAGATAAAAATTTTTGTAGTAGTACCAATAAGTTGTTGGTTGAGATGATAAGCAGTCTCACCCTTGTAAGAAAGAGAACACAAATTCGAATCTCAGGAAGCATGCTTGTTGGGAGAGGCGAAAACCCTTTATGCTCCAAGCCTCAAGAAGGGAAACCTTCATCAAATTAAAAAACTTTTTGGAGAATATCATTTAGGTTCCAACCAAGTGAAATAATATATTGACAAATCCCATAACTTGTCAATGGTTGCTCTTCACTTGTCAATGAGGATTTTTTTGATATTATTTTTCATGGTTAAGACTCTAATGTTATTCTTCCAAAACTTTTTGTAGTAGTGAATAGTTATATGTAATTATTCAATTCATTATTTGCCACCTGATCAGTGCCTGGTGAAAATTCATTACATACTTTTAAAATGTCATGCTATTAATAGTTTTTAAATAGAAAAATAGTTTAAAATTAAATAAATTAATAATGCACTGAAAATGAATGAATGATGCATTCATGTATATATAGGAAGTGTTAATTGGAACTTGAGAAAGCAATATTTGTTGATGTAAAGAACAAACACAAGTGATTAAATAAAAAAGGATACAAATGAATAAATATAGAGTAAAATATATTGACTACCCCTCTGTTTTATCTAAATTACACAAACCTTCCCTCTATTTTGAAAACGTATATAGTCTTCTCTTGAAATTAAAATGCACGGTATAGAAACCTCCCTTACATGTTTGAGATTCAATTTCCATCAATTCAACCGTAAGTTGACCGTTCAGTTTGACTGTTGAACATTTGTCCTGACCAAAATACCCCTCTTTTAACAAATGTATAAACATTTATATTTGCCTAAAATAATTTTTTATACAAATAAAAAATAATTCTAATACATACTTGTTCAAAATTTCTAATATATTATAAAATTTATTAATTTTATTATGTAATAAATTTTAAAAAATTTTTATCATATTTATTTAGTATTCTTTTAAATAACTAAAAACAAATTTCTTTCTTTTTTTGCCATGATACCATATGATTGAAAATATATTTGAAAGGTATATTTTTATTCACCATGTGTTATTAATAATGTAAATTTGAGTTATTATATAACTTATATTAATTTTAAGTTTCAATTTTTTAAACATGTTTATTAAAGTATGAATCTATTAAAAGAATTAATCATATTTTTAATTAATTTTTCCATATCTGCATTAATTAAATTAATTAAGTAATTATCTCAATATGAAAAAAAATTAACAGATTAGTTATTTGTAAAAGTAAAAAATAACTTGAGAAAAAGAAAAACCTCTCAAATTACTTAAACAATTTTGCCAAAATTAGGGAATTAGTAATGATGAAGGGTAAATTAGTAAATTAAATTTATTTTAATTAAAAAATAAAAATCCTTAACAGTGTTAAGGGTTTGGGCTCAAGTGTATGTTTTTAAAATATAGGGTAGGTCTATGTAATTAAGGCAAAATATAAGAAAGGTTAGAATATTTTACTCATAAATATATGATGTTATAAATATTGAAGGCCAATTATCACACATTGCAACTCCTTCATACTTCTTTTCTCTTTTTTAAATAAGAATAAGTATCTTTCTATTGAAGGCAGTCATGTTCAAAATACTATTTGGCATTAGATATGAGGACCTCTTCTAGTTGGGATTCAAATGTTGGTTCATAACGTTGTGACAGACTAACTCTTCTACTAGATGTAACTCCATTAATACATCACATTAATTAGAGGCAAACACAATCTTATAAGACAAGCATCATCATCGCATCCATGTCCTCCATTGTTTGTACAAAAATGTGAAAAATTACAGTAGTGTTAAAATCAATTTACAATAGCAAAACATTTAGCAGAGTAAACAATAAATCTGAGGAAAACATGCAATATGTCTGAGAACACGTTTGATTTTGGTACTTGTCCTAAAATTTTTATGTCAATTACAACAGCATTCATGATCGTTAAATTTCAGGGCCTTATAAATAAATGATTTGTGATATTAGGCCTTTACTATAATAATTCGGTCTGTAAACAAATTCAAAATTCCAATCATGAATAAAAATTTTACAAGGTGTGCTATGCCAAAATTTCTCATATGAGCAATTACAGAATGTCACAGCAGTGGAAACCATAGAAATTCAAAAAAAAAAAAAAAAGAACGATAGAAAGTAAAAAATTGTTAACTGAGGAAGAAGTAGCGCAGAGAGGGGAAGAGCCATTTCAACTTTCTGCATCTCTTGACTCTTAAGATTGCGAAGTTGTGCGAAGCATAATGATGAATTAGAGGATTCATTTGGAAAGTGATTATGCTCTTCTCCTTCTAACGACATCATTTCCTCCAACTCTTCACATTTTTCAATCCATGGATACTCTAAACACAGTAGGCTTTTGATCACAGTGGTTGAGAATATACACTTAAATCTTTACATTTAATCACAAATAACTGCCTAAGATTTTGGAACATAATGAAAGTGGGACCCTCCCATACATATGTGAGGTTACTTGAATCCTCCAACCTCATGTTCTCTGCTCTTCAGATCAACAACATCCCTTTTTCTTCATTTACATTTGATGAAATTTCAACATTTGAATCTTCTATTGAAACCTGCGACAACCACAATTTCAGTTAAAAAAGACAAATTTATCCATCAATCAAATTACTGGTTAGTGAAATATTTTTTTTAAAAAAATGGACTTAAGAAGATAAAAGAAATAGATACATTGTAAGCATAAGCGATCAAGCAAACCCTTTACTCTTATACAAATGTTTATATATCAATATATGATTACAGGCCAAAAAAATCAATTTATAGTTGATTTAGTTTACTATACTACATACAAATATTCCATATTTTCATCTATAGTGCTCCAAAATTGAAAGAAAATCTAGTTGGGTATATGCATCAAGTATTATTTTCCTTCTGTGTCCTTGCATCCCTTTATAATTTATAAGTTGCCTATTTTATATTTATACGGATGCAGCTAGCAAAATGATAGAGTATATGATTCCAATCCACATATTATTCCATCTAATTGTGAAAATGGTAATCAACATGACATAGAATAATATTCATGCATACCAATATTGTTCCCAATTGTTGAAGAGAACATCCTAAACTTGAATCACCAAATTGGGGCAGTTCCATATGCTGATCTCTCTCAGCTCCACCTGAATCTGCAACCCTACCTGAAAAACACTCGTGAAATTTGGCAAATTTCTTAGCTTTATCCCCCACAAACTTGAAAGCTTAATTGTCTCACCATAGTTGGCATCATCTTCACTCCCATGTCTAAAAATCACCTCCAATTCCTCACAATCAGTTAAGGTTAGGGAATTCAATTTGGGAAGGCTGTTTTAGACGATAGTGCTCACTGAAACACAAATGCAGAATATTAGTTACCTCTTTTGTCCAATCCATAGTTGCACTCATAATTTGGCATAAGTTTTGGGCAATCACAAACCTCAACTTTGCTAAACTCCCCTGTCTGCAAAACTCCTTAAGCCAGGATCATATGAAAAGCATCATCATGGAATTCGTATCCTCGGTGATTGCCTAAACAAAAATGAGAAAAATTAATGAATTTACATTAATGAAAATGAAACGTGCAGAATCAACAATTAAATAAAGACATGTCATTATTTAAAAATTAACCTCAAGCTGCAACCCTCGGCAAACAGTGATTAAATTTGGCAAATTTCTTAGCTCTATCTCCCTCAAGCTTGAAAGCACAATTGTCTCACCATAGTTGGCGTCATCTTCTTCACTACTTGTTTTTGCAATTATATCCTCCAATTCCTTACAATTATACAAGGTTAGGAATGTCAATTTACAATAACAGACATTTTATTGGAGTAAACAACAAATATGAGAAGAACATGCAGCATGTCTGAAAACACATTTTAGTTTGTACTTGTTCCAAGATTTTTATATCCATTACGGAATGCGTGAGCCCAAAATTTAAGGGCCTTGTAAATAATTAATTTGTGAATGAAGTAGGCCCTTTAATATAATAATTCTGCCCGTAAATAAATTCAAAATTCAAATTATGAATAAAAATTCTATAAGGTGTGCTATGCTAAAATTTCTCATCTGCGCAATTATAGAATATGCCAAAAAAAAAGAACGATATATATAAAGTCAAATATATATATATATATATGGGGGTAGGTGTGGATAGTTTAAGTGAGCGTACCAGCGTGTTAAGTTTTGAAGAGCAGCAAGCGTGGTTTTGGAGAAGATGGGGCAATCTTGAACTGTAAGATATTTCAGGTTTGGAAGTAAGTTGTTGTAGAAGCCTTCCTCATGGATTTCCACTTCGCTATTACAAACTCCCTTTATTTGAGAGCACTCTTCAATAAATAATTCTAGCAACTTAGGAAGACGCTGAGTAGAGGGCAGAGAGGGAAAGAGCCATTTCAACTTCCTACATCTCTCTACTATAAGATTTTTAAGTTGTGGGAAACACAATGATGAATTAGAGGATTCAGTTGGAAAGTGACTATGCTCTTCTTCTGATGACATCACTTCCTCCAACTCTTCACATTCTTCAATCCATATAAGATCCAAACATGGTAGGCTTCTCATCACAGTGCTTGGCAATATACACTTCAATCTTCTACATTTAATCACATATAACTGCCTAAGATTTTGGAACTTGATGAAAGTGGGGCCCTCCCATACAGATATGAGGTTACTTGAATCCTCCAACCGCAAGTACTCTGCTCTGGACATCAACAACGTCCCTTTTTCTTCATTTACATTTGATGAAGTTTCAATATTTGAATCTTCTGTTGAAACCTGCGCAACCACAATTTCAGTTAAAAAAACACACAAATTAATTCACATCAATCAAGTTATTAGTTAGTAAAATATTTTTTTCAAAACAAAAAACTTGGATTTAAACAGATAAAAAAATATATATACGTTGTGAGCGTAGTGATCAAGCAAACTCTTTATTGATGTTATACAAATGTTTATATATCAATGCACGATTACAGGCCAATTAAAAATCAATTTATATTTGATTAGTAGTTTACTGCCCACACAGTTCTTCCATATTTTCATCCACTGCACTCTGAAAATACTCTGCTTTCACTCAACAAGTCATGTGTTCTGATAATACAGTTACAGCTACCAAAAGGATACTCCCTCCAATACTTAATATAAGACATATTTGAGGAGTTGATCTTGATACTAAATATAAGATCTATTTTTCATATTTGTCAATTTTTTTCCTAATTTACCCCTATTGATGCTTCCTAATTTAAGAAAGATGACTAGGATGTTTTAGAAAATATATATCATATTATCTAACTTAACCAACTTCCTAAATCTAATTGAATTTGGTAAATATGTTTTATATTAAGAACCGGATGAAGTATATATGATTCTAATATACATATTATTCCATCTAATTCTGAAGACTCTAATGATCAATGTGATGTAGAATATTCGTGATATAGAATGTTCATTCATACCGATATTGTTCCCAACTGTTGAAGAGCCGATTCCAAACTTGAATCAACAAATTTGGGACAGTTGCATATGCTGATGTGTCTCAGCTCTACTTGAATCTCCAACCCTACTTGACAAACACTCATGAAATTTGGCAAATTTCTTAGCTTTATCTCCCACAAACTCGAAAGCTTAATTGGCTCACCGTAGTTGGCATCATCTTCACTCCCATGTCCAAAAATATCCTCCAATTCCTCACAATCAGATAAGGTTAGGGAATTCAACTTGGGAAGGTTGTTTTGGACAATAGTGCTCACTGAGAATAAAAACTTCAACTTTTTAATGTGAGTTACTTCCAAGGAATAAAGATATTGGAATCTCATAACTTGTGTAGGAACAAGACCTCCTAGCATTTGTTGTTTTGATCTCAATATTTCTGAGTCGTTGGCTTCTTCTGGCTCATCATCACCAATGACTTGCCACTTGTGTTCAACTCTAGCACTTTGATGAATATCAATATCTCCGACATTTAGTACAGAAAGCGGAAGATTGAGAGCCTCCTTATTATTTAATTGGCTGTATTTCATCTCATACTCCCTTACAAGCCTCTGCATAGAAAAGAGAAGCGAAAGGTGAGGGAAATAAAATATTATAAGTTCCTTGGAAAGATCATTAAAAGAACGAGATCAACTTAACCTAAATCTTTACATACTAGATGTGACTTGAGATTGTAATACATTTATATATAGGGGCTCTTGTAACTATTTTGTTATATCAAATGTTCTCCATGTTTCACTACATTACATGATTATTAACGATCAAACTGTAGAAATGACAATTTTTTATATATTTGGTATTTCATTTATTGAAGGATAACAAGTTAACATATGCAGGAATGTAAGATGTCTTGGTCACTTGTTTGTCTATATTTATTTATGTGATAATCATGTTAAAATAGGAAATATATAATGCATTATTGCATAGATGGAGAACAGTAGTTACCTCTTTAGTCCAATCAATAGTTGCACTCTTAATCGGCATAAGTTTTGGGCAGTCATGAACCTCAACTCTACAAAACTCCCCTGTGTGAAACTTAAACCCTTGGCAGACATTAACAAGTCTTGGCAAGTTATCAAGTTTCATATCTTTCATATTTAGAAATGTAATCTCCCTTTCACTGTCAATGTCATGATCTTCAGTATTTGAGCACTTGAAAATTTCTTCCATTTGAGAACAATTTAATATGGCTAGAGTGCTTAGTTGTGGAAGCATTGAGGGATTAGCACTGATCATGAAAGATAAAATGAATTTAAGCTTGTTGCACTCAGAGATTTTCACGCTCTTCAATTTCACCAGACAAGATTCAGCAATGGATAGATTCTTTTGACCCTCTTCATTCCCCGAAAAAATTGCCTCCAACTCATCACAACGAGATATAGTTAAAGAAGTTAACTCTGGAAGACTTTGACATATTTGAGCAGAAAAGACAAATTTCAATCTTGTACAATCTTCCAAAGTTAATTTTCTAAGATGTTGAAATTTTGCAATTAGTTCTCCAACCCCAATATGATAGTGAAAAATGGATTCTGCTTTACAGTTATGAAGGGTAATCCTTTCTATAGCTGCCAATGGCTTGTATTCGTCGTTCCTCAATTGATGGCCCTTAAGTTCCCGTAATTCCTTTGTGAAAGGGAAGGGGAAAAAAGGAAAACCATTAACATATTTCCTAAAACATATGACTCGGTATTAATTAAAATTTGGGGAATTAGTATGAGGTCCCAAAAATGAGACTTAAGTATCAAGAATTCTCAACAAGAAGTAAGGAGTTGATATTTCTTACAATAAAACTTGTCATTGTATGCTCTTTAAAAGTCATTAGGACTTACCAGTAATTAAGTCCATTTTTTGGGGCCTTGTAATAATTTCCCCTTAAAATTTTATATGCACATGTATTATTCTTGCGTAGATATAATAAAAAAAGAAATTGATAGTTTAAGGAATGATGAACATTGTAACTAAAAAAGGGAAGAAAATAAAACGAAAACCATCAACATATTTCCTAAAAACACCAAAAAATATATAAGAAAATGGAGTTCCCAATGAAGTCAATGAAAAATTATGATGACGAGCCAACAAGAGTCTGTATTTAATGTATTTATTAAGGTGAACGATGAATAAATTAAATGACTAAAATATAAAAATAACAAAATGTAATTTCTGCACTGAATATTTTTCAGTGACGGGGGCATGAAGTATGACGACAAATTGTGGCACACAAAAGGAGAACAGAGAATGTAAGGCAAGATGGATAGCCCAACTTCTATTAAGGTGAATTTTTTAATAAAAACATATGTTAGGAATTTTTTTTAAATAACAAATTGTGAATAAATTAATTGAACGAATCATCTCTCAATATGTATTCACATAAACACTATTTGGTATTTAACGCATTTTAATTATTTTAATCACGTGAACAAATTAATTTTTATGTAAAAAAATATTTTTAACAATTTTTTTTTGGGCAACTCAAATTAAATGATAGGAGAGCAAATGCGTACCATATTTGGACAATCCCTCCAATCTATTGTCTTTATAGATGGCCAACTTGTATGATACCTCTCTGAGCAAATTCCGACAAGACTTGGAAGACTTTGCAGCTGGAGATGTGCTAGAAGAGGAAGCACTAACTGAGTTTTATCTTGATCATGAATGGGTTGTTCTTCACCAGCATTTTCACCAAACACAAATTTCAACTCAGGAGCACTTGATACGGATAGATGCTCCACTTGTACAAACCTTTGAGCTAAGAAGACTGGGCATACATATTCTAATTTGCAGCAATCAAAAACAAACAAATTTTTCAATTTTGGGAACCTCACATTCTCCCATGCATCACCACCAACTTCTCCCTCTAATACATGCTTCAATTCACTGCAACGTACTATTTGGAGCTCCTCTAAGGAAAACAGAGTGCAAGCAGCAGAGACAACGAGGAAAGATGTCAACATCGGACAATCATAAATTTGGAGAATCTTAAGATAGCCTAAGTTGCAATCAGCAGGGAATATGTGGAGTAATTGAGGGCAATTGAATATCCTTAGTCTTTCCAGCTTTTGGAACATGGTAAAAGGAGAATGACCACGACATAGTTGTTTAAGATTATCCATATCTCTTAGCACTAACTCATCCAATCTTGGCACAATTGTATCTCCATTAGGAGTAGTTTCATCCATAATGCATTCTATCTTCGAACACCTTTTAAGACATAGTTTACTTAACTCATTCATGCCTCCTACAGCTTGGACAATATTAGTCATGAAACTATTGCGGCCTCCTTCAAGCTCATAAAATTTAATTGCAGTTGCTCTTTGCGCAAGGTCCTTGATTATTACACCTAACATAGAGATGTTTAATTGTCCCAAGTATAAAGATCTTGCGCCTTCATTCCGAAATTCCAAGCCTTCACCACACTCCCCAATTTCTAAATTATACATTGTCAATTTCATCATAGTTGTGGGGCCTACAAGGTATTCATAGCAACTTCCTTTTTTTGAGTGTGGAAAATGTGTGGGTACATACAACTCTTCTAACTGCGAACACATTCCTATTACTTTATAACAACATTCTTCTATTGTACACCTTGACAAATCTAACAACTTCAGCTTGTTCAGTTTTTCAATACCATTTGGCACTCTTTCAAATTTACTACCTCGCAAGTCAAGAATTTCAAGTCTTGTAAGGCTTACCACAAAAGAGACGTCACGTAAATCCCAATCTTGCAATCGCAAAGTTCGAAGATTAGATAAGTGTTGGATTGGTTGAGGAGGTAATTCAATCCTATGCCCATACATGCGCATAATAATCAAAGCCTTGAGTCGTTTGGTGCCTTCAAATGATGCATGTGATATATCCAAGGTTTCACTTGAACATAACAATAGAAACTCAAGCTTTGGAGCATCCAATTGAGAAGGAAATTGAAGTAATTTATTGTTGCCATACCATGAAGTTACAGCATAACAATCTTTTACCACGTCATCAACAATCAATTCGTTCAATTCTTTAGTACAGTTTACCATAATGGTATGATCCTCTTTAGATGCTTTCCACAAAGCAAAATCACGAACCACATCATGCATTCTCACATATCCTTGTATGTCCTCTTTGAACTTGGGCGAACGCATCAACAATGAGGAGTCGATGAGATGATTTATGGTTGTTCTAACTTTACTTCTTGCTATTTCAAATGAGTCTACATCTCTACATAGGCCTAACCCCACTCCATATCTAAAAAGATCTTCAACAACAATGTCATGATCTTCAGGAAACATAGCACACATTAACAACAACAACTTGGCTTCTTGGGTTGCCAAATAATCATAGCTTAATTCAAGGCAAGAAAAAGCATCCCTCACACCTTTATCCACATTGATTGGCTTCGCATTCCTCAACCTATAGAGCATTTCTTTCATCTCATCAATTCCTTTTCCTTTCAAGCAAGTTCCCACAGCTACAATTGCAATAGGTAGGCCTTTACATTCCACAGCAATTCCGCGTGCTACATCTTCTTTAGCAGCATCACTGACATTAGTACGAGTTTGAAACAAAGTCCAAGCTTCATCTTCTTTTAACAAGTCAAGTTGAATCATCTTTTGGCATTCCATTAAGGTGCATACATCTACACGACGTGTGGTCAGGACAACTTTGCAATTTCTTTGATGATTTCCCCTCAAGGGAATCCCTATGTCCTCAAGATTTAGCTTAGTCCATACATCATCCAATATTATCAAAATACGTTCTCCACTTTGTATTCTTAATGCTATTCGTTTTGCCCTTCCTGTTTCAGATTCTTCCTCCAATTTGATCCCCAACATGTCAGCAATTTCACCCTGAATTTTTATTATGTTTGGGATTTGAGAAATTGTAGTGAGCAAAACTCGATCAAAGATAAGTGACTCTTTGGCTTTCTTTCCCACTTCTTTCACCAAGGTGGTTTTCCCTAACCCTCCCATGCCCCATAGCCCAATTATGGAGCTACTATTATCTTGCAATGCCTCCCACAACTGATTAAAAGCCATTTCTGTTGACTTGAAGAGGTTAAAGTTTTCAGAAGAGTGATACTCTATATCTGGAATAATAACAGGATGTGAAAATGGATTGAAGCGATCACTCATTGTACCTAGATCAATCATCCTCTGGGTTGTCTTGGCCAACTTTTTGCAAAGACAATATCTCCTCCAAGTAGGACACCACCCTCGAAGGCAGCCATTGTTGGCCCTTAGTTCATCCTCCAATTTCTCCACCCCTGCTATGAGGCTCTCCGCGTCCTCTTTCCACTTGTCAACCTCATCATCAATCCTCTCAGTCTTGTTGATGGCCTCTCGAACACGTTCCTGCACCCACCCTTGCTTTAGTTTCAACTCCTCCTTTTTTATCTCAACTTTTTTGGTGATTTTGCCTACACAAAACAAATATTGCAGCTGCCGTAAAGTTGGATCCACCAAATATTCAGCTACTTTTGCTGCTACCGACACTCCCACCTCTGCCATTTGATATTAATGGCAACCTGAAAATTAAATAGAGCGGTTCGTCATCATCAAATGATTTACTCATAATTTCATCTTGAAGAATTGAAGTATCTCACATACCAAATCTTTCATGAAGATATCATCAAGATGCAAAGAATAGCATATTAAAATAAGAGAGATCAATTGATTTGGCTCAGCTTTCTGGTATCATGTTTTCCCCCAGCTATGTTCAGATATAGGAGTAACAATGTATAGTGTTTTATGATTCTATTTTTTTCTAGCAGATAGATGCAAAGATCAAAGACATAAGAAAAAATGCAGTCTGCAAATGATAGCAGCAATTATTACAGGTATCACAGATAGATTCTGATGTATGGAAAAACAAATAGGACAATTGTAACAAAAACAGAAAAAGAAACTTGCGAAGGAATAAAGAGAGGAAAATGAGACACTGATTCAGGAGGAAAGGGATATTGCTTCATACCTGTGATGAGCTTGCAGCTTCAGTGTTGGCTCTTAGATTTTCAAGAGTGAGAAGAACAGATTTGCAGTGCGATGAGCAGATCAGATACTGAGAGAAATTGAGTCGTTGAAAAGTTGAGAGTTGAGACTTGCAAGTTGGGAGTCACAGTCCGTAGATGTTTCAGGTTTTGTTTTTTTTCCATTTCTTTTTACCGCAAAACACGCGGTCTAGATTCCAACATCCAAAAGTCAAAAAAGCAATCATATCATTTTTACTTTTCAAAAGTGGCAAGAATTTAAAATTGAAACTTCAGAGTTTTGTTTTAAATTAACTTTCTTTTTTTTTTTATGCATAAATGACTAAGTTAATTTAGATAGTTCATACAATTAAACACATTCTGATATGTGCACATACATACATACATCCTAATTCTTATGAGTTCTTACGACCCATCGCAATTTTGACTAATTTTTCACTAATTTATAGTAAAACATTATTGTCAATACTTAGAATTTTTCAAGAAATAAATATCAAGTTAGACAAATTTTTATTGGTGTTGCTAAATAATTTCAGGTTTTAAATCTTTAATATAATGAAAAATCTCTTTTTTTTTTTTGTTCAAAAAAAATCTCTTTTAATTAAAACTGAAGGTGAGACGTGAGAACAGATAATTTATTACTTACTATACAAAAAGTTTGCGAAAATCAATACTATAAGAAAGATCTGGATATGTATCGAAAAAAAGAAGGTCTGAATAATTCTAATAGAAATATAAAATATTTAATTATAAACAATTTCAATTAGAGAAACATAATGAAGAAAATGAAGAATTTTGTATTAACTACAGTAACATACTCATATAAATTATAACCCATTTGAGTTTAACAATGATCATCTCTTATTTGAGAATGATTATCAACTAATCCTATCTCTAGAGATTCAGGAGGGACTTCTTTTTCTAAAGAGAAACTCACATTAACTTCTCTCTTAATATGAGTTAGATCTCATTATCATACACATTAAACACATTAACCATAATTCTTTATAGAGACTAAAATCTCAACAAACTAACTGCTTAATTAATTTCACATAAATATCTCTAACGTTAATCCAAAAGAACGTAAATATAGAAAATAGGGTCACTGAACATAAACACATGTACAGAACAGACAGTTTAATTTATCTTTTTTTTTTTTTAACAAGATAGGCGAGGATAGCCTTTGTATGTTTGGATTAACTATTTTTAATAGCTTTTATGACTTATGAGATAAATGTGTGAGAGGAGTTTTATCTCAGATTGCGCAAACCATAATTTAGGATGTTACCAAACACATAGAGCCTGACTTGCCTTTCTATCTCAGAAAAGAAGAAGATAAAATTATCTTCTTCTTTTTTTTTTTTGCTTTCTAAAATAAGAAATCAAATTATTGAAAAAGTTGAAGAAATGCGTCTAGGGACATGATGATGATAAAATATCCCCATTACCTGCTTTCCAGCGAGGTTTCCTTTGGACCATATCCAAAAGTTAGAGTGTGGAAAAAGAATCCTACGTTGATTTGATTTTTTTAAATTTTCTTAAGCTACAATTATTTGATGACAATCTAAATTTCTTATTTTGCATTATTTGATTCCTATTTTCTTTGGCAGCATTCGGGGACATGATGATGATGTCCCTACTACTTGCTTTAATTTATCTGAAAAAGTAATTATCTTTTAATCATTCTCAAAAGAGACACCAAAGCGCGTGAGCGAGAGGGAGAGAATTCCCTAATAATTTACAAATCAAATTTAATAATTTATTTTCCAAATCAAACTTACATAACAAGTTGAGTTATGTTATTTATAAGTCAATTATATTACGTGCAAATCATTTGTTTTTTTGTTGCTTTCTAAAATATGAAATCAAATTATTGAATATAAATCAAAGTAATTTTCTGACTTAGCTTGTATTTAATTTATTTTTTCATGAAATCTGTGAGTAATTTTCTCAAAAAATAATAGGGTTGAAGAGCAAGATAGAAAAGAAAATAAAAAACCAACAAGTTGTTAGTTGAAATAATAAGAGGCCTCACCCCGTAAAAAAAAGAATACGTTTGAATTCTGAGAAGTATATTTGTTGAAATGAGGTCAAATTTCTTGTATTTTCTTTAGTTTTTCTCTCACCGCCACAGCATATATTGCCATACCATATTTTATTCAACCCCACGGTCAAAATCTGTAAATACTATATTTCAGACTTTTTACCATCAAATAAATAAACCCCAAATGATGAAAAAATGATAAAAATCAACTCTATGCAATTACATTATATTAGTAACAAAAGCAAGAAGTGTTATTTCAGCTTTTGGAATTTTTTTAACAACTAGTTTATTTTTATTTATAAATGGATTTGAATTTATATAATTAAGACATGTAATATTAACTATTTTTGTTTATAAATATGTTTTTTATTTTGTTATTTGTTGGTGGTTTAATTTGGTACTATGTACTACTACATCTCATCCTTAATATAAGAACTAATTGACTTTTTTTGAGAGATTAAGAAAGCTAATTAAGTTACATTAAAGTACTTATATTTATTAGTTTTATTCAAACTAATTTTCTTTACTTATAAACTAATATGTAATCTAATAGTTCACAACATATATTATAATTAATTAGTTTATTTAACTTCCTTAATTTCTTTTAAAAAAAGTCAACTAGCTCTTATAATAAGGACTAAAGAAAGTAAGATATATATAAGAATTGCTTTCAATGAGAGGATACATGCACTTATAAAAAGGAATTAACTTGTCATGTATATATTTTTCTCAAACATATTAATTTACTCATATATTAAATTAAATATTAATTTATTTTTAATTTCAATTATTTAGATTTGAAATACATTTAAACCAATTATTTTGATTTTTTTTTTGTATTTTGATTATTTAACTATATACTTTAAATACCCATTTATTGATAGAGATAAACTCTTACGATTTTATGACCTAGGTTTATGATCCGAGTTTACGTCACTGTCACGAGTTTGACAACCTTTTTTTTTTATACAAAAGGAAAGCATAAAACGAAAATAAAAAATAAACACAAAACTAAGATAACTGCATAACGCTAGCCAAT
This sequence comes from Inga oerstediana, assembly GCA_963210345.1. NCBI lineage: Eukaryota > Viridiplantae > Streptophyta > Magnoliopsida > Fabales > Fabaceae > Inga > Inga oerstediana. The sequence goes on from OY723405.1 coordinate 38,164,539, forward strand.
GTGTCAGGGCCCATAATGGTCAAACCAGGATAGTCGTTCAAAGCTGTCTTGGCAATTAAATCAGCTCTAGCATTCAAATTTCTCTTAATATATTCTATCATCACAACCCAGTCGCGTCGTAGCATTTCTTTCGCTTCCATGATGAGAGACCAATCTTCGTGAAGGTCAGAAATATCATTCAGAAGAAGATGTATCACTTCCTGAGAGTCGCTTCTCAATCGAACCAGTCTATGACCTCCCTCCTATGCTCTCTTCAAGCCCAATAAGCAACCCCAGATTTCTGCTTCAAGAGATTCACCATTCTCAAGCCTTAGACGAAAACCTTCTAATATACAACCATTACAGTCAATAATAATTCCTCCACATGCACATTTTCCTTGGCACGGAGAATAAGCTCCATCGACCTCTACAGTAGTATAAATTTCCATATTGTGAAATGTAGAGGCTTCAACTTGAACTTGATTGTTTGCAAGCTTTGTATATTTAATCCTATTCGTAGCTTCCATAAAGCTTCCTAGGATTGCTCTAGCCTTAGCATTAATTTGATTGAGATCCATGCTCGGACAAGAGTGAATCCTCTCATTACGATCCCTCCAAATGAGCCAACATATTATCACAAAGAGATATTTCCATTGTTCCATATCCAGCCCATAAGAATGTCTCATATTCGCCTGGAACCAGGTATGAATATTACCCGAGAAGAAGCTGTCATAGACCGATGGGTGAATGACTTTCTCCCAGATGTTCCTAAGGTCCTTGCAATCTTTAATTGCATGAATTTCATCTTCCATGAACTCATGACAACGGTCGCAACGGCCGTTAGGATGAAGGGACATTCGTTGCTTCAAGCTATTAGTGATAAGTCGTCCATGTAACATAAGCCAAGTAAAAAGCTTACATCTTTGAGGAATTTTGAGTTTCCAAACATCACTCCATGTACCTTTTAGAGAGACCTCTTCGTGAGAGAGAACCTTAGTTAAAACATGTTTCATTGTTTAGAAATGGCTATAGGCAGAACTGTTGGCCATCAAAATAGAAAGCAAATCATCTCCTCTACCTTATGGTCCACTTCCCTTCCACTGTCTAAATCCACCCATTCATAAAATCCAATGGAAAAAAAGAATTCATTTAATGGATGTCACTAGTGGTGTGGATTAAGGCAGTGAGAGAATCCACTTCCATCAAGCCTTGGTTTGCTTTTTTTAGTACAAATAAGCTTGCCTTTTTAATTCAAATAAAGAAAATGAGGCTTTCTAAAAAAAAAAAAAGAGCAAAGTCATATATAGTGTTCATAGAAGCGTGATTTATCAAATTTGGAATCAATTAAAGGAGAAAGGTGATGCTTCTTGCAAGACAAAGAAACTATGGAAGCAAAAGAATGGAGTTAGACCAAGTACATGATGCTCTGCTAAATAAGAAGACTACCCTTCATAGTCTTGGGGCTCCTTTGAATATTAGCTACACTTATAGTCCAATAACAAGAAAGCTCCCTCGTAAGGGGAGGTCATGTGTTTGAATCTGTTTATAACTTCAAACAGTTAGTAATTACCCATAATGGTAGTGGTGAGATATTTATTATAAAGTTTTAAGAAATAGATTTAATTATTCAAAAATCCGATAATAACTGAATAGTATACAATAATAAATTTAGTGTAGAACATGATAAAATATTTATACTATTCATTTGTCATACTTTTTATTAATTTAATTCCTTCTTTGAAATCTCACATTCATTTTTCCTAAAAGAATATTAGCGAGACACCATTGAGAAGATCGAGAAAGGCTGAAATAAGCTTTTTGAAGCCATATTTGAAACGAGAGAACGTGATGGAGTGTTTGAAGCATCATTCTTTCTCATCCTAACATAAAGTTGCTGCCATTTTGTCTAACCTAAAGCCAATGAAATATTTCCTTCACTATGTCGTTTTTGGTCCCATGTGATTGAATAATGGAACCAAAAGTCTGCATAAGAAAAAGAAAACCTCTGCTAAAAGGATTAACAAAGGATGGATTGAGTTCAACTTACTTCTGCGTTCATGTTCTGTCTTTTTCAGCTGGTTTTTTTTTTTTTTGGAATAGGGTCCCAAGAAAGAAACTTAATTACCAAAAAGCCCCTATAACAACTGATGAGCATGCAATAACAAATTCCTGAGAAAGAAATTATAACACCTCACTTGTCATTGAGATTTCTTAGTAATTCAGTTCTTTCCATGGGACATAATAGCTATTCCTCCTCCTTTTTACCTCTTTTGTTATCATATATTTTATCTTCTCTTATGTAATAATATTGAAGCTTTTGCTAGCCAAAAAACAAAAAGATTAAAAAAAAAATTCTTGCAAGAGGAAGAAACTCTCAGCCTATCATGAATATATATGGCTCATGGGTTCTAAGAACTCTTACCAAGGGATTGGCATGCTGTTATTTGATATCCATTTTACCCCATCAGCATGTTTTTTACTTTCTTCCTTAAAGACCAAAGTAATTTTTTCAAACCAGAACCTCTCCATGTATTCATCTAACCATTTTTTCTAGCTTTTAATTAGTTTAAGGTATGTTTAGATTAGATTTTGGACAAACCTATTATTTTGAGGATAAAAGCTATTCTCCCCGGCTTGTAAAAACCAAAATCACGAGTTTAGGATGGGCGTTTCTGCTATTCTGCTTATAAAACCTTGGTTGGGGCCAAAAACTTGATTTTGAAAGTTATCCCAAACAGGTTAGTGAACTCCAAGCCAGGGCATGTCATTAATTTTGAATGTTAACATTATCCCTAGTAGATTAATTTTTTCGGTTTAAACATAAAACCTCAACCTCTTTTACCTCACGATTATTATTTTTTCAAACTACCCCTATTAATGGTACACATAAGATAGTATCTGATGTAAAGAATAAAAAAGAAGCACTTTAAAAAACAAGGAAATACACTTTATTTAATAAATAACTAACTTTGTCCAAAAAAAATAAATAACTAACTTAACTAACTTTCTTAATTACATTAATCAACTCCTAAATTTAGAGATTGTTTGGTATGAGAGATTTGGAGGGGAAGAAAAGGGATGAAAAATTTTTTTGACTTAGATTTTAAAAAATTGGAGTAGTGGGGTTAAATTTTTTTAATTTTTCTAATTCTTTCATTTTATATCTTATCTTTATTAAAGTTTTGAAACCCCACTTCTTCAATTTTTTTAATTTGAACGTATAAAAATTTTACTTCCCTTTTTCTCCCCTCCAAATCCCTCATATCAAACAGACCTAAGATGAGAGGAGGACTATCACAAACATCACTACAATAATTTGGTGTGGGGGGGGGGGGGGTGTTTGAAGATAGACCAACTAATTATGACACAATTGTGAGATAATGGAGAAAAAAATATACCAAAATATTAAACATTCAGCATCCAGTGCCTGAGTTGCAAGTTTTCCAGTTGTCGAACTAATAAATTGCGTTGCAAATCGCAAAACAAAACAGAGCTTCACAATTCTCCACTTTCCTTCTAAATGATTAATATAGGTGGAACACACAATTATCTGCCAAAACTATTTTCAGAGGGACCAAATGTACATACTCCATAACTTAGCCTTTCAGAATCGGAAAAAATAAAAATTTCACTACAGAAACAAGAGTAAACAATTGAACAAAGAAGCTTTCGGCTAACATTGGCCTAAGTCCACAAGTCTTGGAAAAGTTCAACACTGTTGCATGCTATGCCCCTTCAGCTAGGGTCCTCTTCGAGGTACTGATGTACAGAACTGCATCACAAACCCAAATGAGAAAATCTCGTTAGTAGTAAAATGAAATCACATATTGATTATGAAGGAAAGAGACCGTCTTTTAGACATTACCATTATTCCCTCTAATGAATGCATCACCATACTTGTTCTTCAATTGCCCATTGACATACTCTTCCGTTTGTTCCATGGCAATGTTCATATAGCCATCTAGACAAGCTAGAATCCCTGAGAACATAATGAAATAGTGTCAAGCCACTACTTAACAATTGCCAAGCAGTTCAACACAAAAACAAGTCATGCCAATGTGTTTTTTGGGACCAAAACTAAATAAGAAATTCACCTAACGCAGACAATTTCCTATACAAAAGAATGTCTTGCTCATCTATACTCACTTCTCACTCGCCTAAGAACTGAACCCCACTTTGTGTGAGGCAAAGCCACTCCTTGACTACTTTTAAGTGTAAAATAACAAACAGTCTAGTTAAATAGAGCAAGCATCCGCAACACAGCCATAAGCAAAGTCAACACTGCAAAGCCATCAAGAACTTGAGTGAACAATACATTACGGTAGCAATGAACTGATCTCTCCTTTTGCATACTTCACAACTCAATTGCTTTTGGTCAGATACCATGAACATATACTTTACAAAGGGTATATTATAAAGCCATAAACAAGCATATATTTTTGAACTATTTCCCTCGTATGAAGATTACCGCCTCTGCAAGTTAATAGATCAACATGTTTCTACCTATAGTGAAAATGCTGCTTGCACAGAAAAAGGGATGATTTTGATGCTACTCTTGGCAATTTCTTTTTCACACTTTGAACTCACTGTATTTTATAAAAGCTTCAACCATGCCATTTTGATACTTGGCATAATCATGCCAAAAACTTAATTTGTTGCATTATTATTTTTTTAATTATTCTTTGAGGCAGCACTAGTATGAGATCTGGGTCCTAGAGAATTTGCTATTTCATCATTGTTCACATCAAAGTAATGCAAAGTTGTTTTATTATCGGATATCAAAAGATCAGTGTCTTCTATAAAATCAAAAGCAACCTGATTGGATGGGGTTCTTCTTTGTCTCATCTTGACCTTATGGTGTTAGCATCTCATAATAAGATATTGGCATTTTCTTCTAATGAAACTTCGACTTTTATCTTAGCAAAAGAATGTAAAATTCATGACATGTATATTGAAGAAACAAACATGTTATTGTGTTATGGTATTAGCAAGAAATGAGAGAGGAAGAGAGAAAACAGGAGAGAGATTCATAGAAAGAGGGTCGCAGAGGAGAGGGAATCAAAGAGAATAGAGAAGGAAGACATAGCAAGGCGAACTAAATCATTCATTCTTCAGATAAGAGTCTATTTACAATAGGATATGTCTCTATTTATAGGCTTGGCAGACAGTCACCGCCTTTACTAATTCTAACGGCTACTAAGGCTAATCCTTTTAATCCCTAACTAACTCTGACAGTAACTAACTATGAACCCATTATTATATTTACATATCAGTACCCCCCTCCCAAAAACATCCTTGCCCCCAAGGATGTGAAACAAAATACAAAACTGGACCTCCAAAATAAAATTTGATAGAGTGAAACCAAATTGGAAACATAAGCTTCTTAATTCTGGAAAAACTTCAGCTAAGTGCTCGTTTAAGATAGCTTATTTTTGGACAATAAATGCTTATTATTCGTGATTCACAGTATACGAGGTAAGTATGTGAAAGAGGTTTTATCTCGGCTTATGTAATAAATGTTTATTTCCCAGAAATAAGTTATTCCAAACACTTACTAAACAATGTCTAATTCTTTGTCTTGACAGTTGCTACACCCTTCACATCTTGGTCCGATTGCTTTCCTTCCCATATGCTGCAAAACCCCGAATTATTATCCATATCTCATTGTAGGAAACCAGAGCCAAGAAGCATTTTAATTAATTCTCCTTTGTACCACATGAGAATGAACAAATGAGCAAGAAGAAACAGAGTGAATATAACCCTGTTCTGAAATAAGTTTGTAGGCCTTCTAATAGTGTCCAAAGACAGCAGGAACTTTGGGCCATTTTCATGAAAGAGAAAGCCCATGTATTCATCCAATATTAGGAAATTCAGTGGATCATGAAAATATCCCTGACAATCAGATATGGGGGAAACCAGCTCTGAACTTGAGTTTCCAAACTCACCCTCCCTTAGCCATGTGAATTTCTGAATATGGGAAAGAACCAGTACTATTATTCTTCGAAGTCACACATAGTTTCCACGTTCCCGAGACCTTCGACCAGGCATCCAAAAGACAGGCAGAGGCAGTGAAGAGGGACGAGGACTCAACGACGTGAAGAACCAAGAGACGTCCGGCGAAGAACCCAGAACGGGTGGCGATGGTGACGAAGAATATTTCTCCATTCCGGTCGCCTTCAAGACGTTATTGGGTGTCAATCCAGTAGCAACAGTCAGCAATGGTGCCGAACTTGGCAAAACAGACACCCCTGTGCCGCACAACATGCTTTAAAATCCCTCAAGAGAGACTGAAGTTAGTGATCCACCATTCAACATAGTGAGCCAATAACCAAGGCCAAGAACCGAAAAGCTCTGATACCACTGTTATGGTATTAGCAAGAAATGAGAGAGGAAGAGAGAAAACAGGAGAGAGATTCATAGAAAGACGGCGGCAGAGGAGAGGAATCAAAGAGAATAGTAGAGAGAATAGAGAAGGATGACATAGCAAGGCGAACTATATCATTCGTTCTTCAGATAAGACTCTATTTACAATAGGATATGTCTCTATTTATAGGCTTGGCAGAGAGTCACCGCCTTTACTAATTCCAACGGCTACTAAGGTTAATCCTTTTAATCCCTAACTAACTCTGACAGTAACAAACTTTTAACCCATTATTATATTTACATATCATATTGATATGTATATAAACCTTGACAACTTGGTTATCTCAATGAATTTGTCCCATAATTCTCATTATCCACAGATTTGCATTTAAATTGCACCAAACATAAATAAGTCATTCTTAAACAAGCCGTAACAAGAAGCATACATGTTTTTCAGTTTTCTTATGCGATTCTAATTTATATTTTGTCAATTTATTTGTCAAGAACTCTCTCCCTTGTCTCCAACAAAATTTTGTCTAGTTCATACAAAGATCCGCACATTAGGAAAACATGGGTTTTGTTCCTTAGATACAAAGTTATATGACCTAGCGCTTTCTTCTTTTGGGGGGTCAATTATGAACTTAGTGCACTTTATGTTATTATCTGAACTGGAGATGAGTAACAAGTTTTCTCGACAAATAAATTGAAAAACGAAAGTCAAAAATCACATGAAAAGATTAAGAACAATTGCACTCCTAGTTATAATTTGTTTAAGAATAGTATAAGTAAGTTGGATGGAATACAAATACAAATTTATGAACTATTGAACCAAAAGTACAGGACAGATTGATAAAAACAATATAGCAGTCAAGGTTTATACGCACTATCGAAGACACAAATATATATCTCTTCAAAACTTACTATGAACTTCACATTCTTTTGCAGCAAATTCCAAAGCTACTTTTTGGAGGAATAAGCTAACACTTTATTACTATAAAATGCTAAAATATACAGACAAGATCATGCAACATGTGAGTATACAAAAACATCAAAGATGCTACTAAAAGGAGCTGGTCTAATAGGGCCAATTTCAACCCTATAGAAGACGTTAACCACTTAATATCCAACAATGAAGCAATTTTACATGATTTTGATGTAATGAAAAGGTAAACAATTCTCAAGAAGCAAGATCTCAAGCTGTTTCTCAAGGAGAGACTATATCAAAGAACAAGGGAAACAATCTTTTCTTTTAAAAAAAAAAAAAGAGTTCAGCAACAAATGAAGACTGGGCATGGAGATGTTTGCTGAGTCACCTGACTATATGGTTGCATTTCTTATAAAGCACAATTCAGATTTTCTCATAGTAAGAAAATTGCCGAGCAGTATGGAAATGGTAAAAGTCAACAAACTTCTCTTATATTGGGCAATACAGTTTGAGCCATTTTACAAAAATTGCGGCTAAACATAGGCATATTAAGCAAAGCTTACATGCATATATTGCAGAATATTGATGCTCCAAGAACATTGATCAACCACCCATCAGAGATACAAAAAGAGATGTTAAAGCCTCATTGGGGTCCAAAGATAAGGATAAGTTAGTTTAAGGAAATGTGGACACGCATAGTTTGTTGGTTTTTGGGTTATGCTGTTTTTGACATGAGATTGTTTTGTCATGGATTTCTTCATGTGTTTAAGGTGTCTAATTCAACATGGCATTATTGAGTTAAACCCTACAATGAACCCATATCTCAATTTTCCTCATAACTATGGCAGATATGTTGTAGTTAATCAAACACCCCTTTCAAACTTCTGTAACTTATACCATTCAGAGGTCCTGATCCTTAGGGGCACCTTTCACCTTTGACTAAAGTCTAATAAACCACATCTTGCAACAAAGCAGAAAAAAATCTCAAAAGATATCAAACAACTGTATATAGATCATAAGGTGTCTAGTTCATCAATATTTGCTAGAGTTGAAAACCACTCAATACAATACAACATAACAGAAGAGGGACCCAAATACAACAAGCAATGGAGCCGATAATCTTGCAAAATGATAACTAAAGCAAAGAATAATTAGATACATACAAAAAGAAAATGATGCTACCATATATATTATATAATGAAAGTGGGAAGATAAAACAGTGATAAGTACTATGTGTGATACCATGATGAGAGGTGATTTCAACATAAAAAGTCACTAGATCTAAGTGTACCATTTTCACCTTTTCCAAAATTATAATCAATCATGTTTCTGAAAACTATACTTCTCAAGATTTATCACAAAATAAATGGTACAGGAAAATATCAGCTATAACGGTTTAATATAATATCTTTCAGACAAAAGACAACTCCAAAGGGGCATACTTAGTTAGAAGCTACTGAGGCCAGAATTACCTCGATAATCGACGCCAGAATTCAACTTTACAACAACAGGACGCCCACGAATGGATTTCAGGAAATCTGCAGGGGTCTTAGTAGTGGTTGATCCTTTCTCAACTCCACTCATTTTATCTCAACCACAAATTCTTCGTATCTTTGAAGAATAAGACAACAAAAGGCGCAAAAACACTGATAAGTGACAGAGCATTTGAGTTCTGTAACAAATACATGACATCGTCGAATAAAACAATTCAGTAATAAATAATCTCAATACCTCCGTAAGCAATTTCTTAATGCCGCTGGAGAGCAGATCACTGTAAGTGCCGGAGAAGCGCACGACGCCGAGGGAGGGAGATGATAGCGTGAAGAGGTAAGAAGCCCCGCGGCGTGGTTTTGTACGACAAGCCCTAAGCCTTCCTATAAGGCATGGTTAATTATTTGTCCAAGAAAAAAGGCATGGTTAATTTTTTTTAGCGGGGCATTTAAATTTTAAACGGGAATCTAAAATTTAAAAAAAATGAAAGGGTGGATTTTATATGGGAATCTAAAATTTAAAAGAATGAGAGAATAAATTTTGGATTTCTCCCATCCAAAATTATAATTTGCCTCCCCTCCTCTCAAACCAAACACACCCTAACTCACCCTTAACATGGGAAGTCAGCATCTTTTCGGGCCTTCTTGGTTGGAGGGCAGGGGATCGGAGAGGATGTAAAATGAGCTTTTTTTCTTGTTTGATATGAAAAATTGGAGATGAGGGATCTCAAAGAAGGGGCTCAACATCCCTCTCATCCCCTCATTTTTGTTTCTTTTAAATTTGGGGGTTTTGGACGAAATGGAAAATGAACCCTTCTCTTTCCATTCCCTCCTTTTAAACCAAACGTGTTTTTGTGGATTCAGTGGAGTACTCTAAAATTAAGAGAGAGAGTGAGTAAAATATTGTTTTTTTTATGGAACAAAACCACAGCAAAAACTATAATTTTGCATGATCTCATGCCAAATATTGTTGTTGCTATATCAACTTCTCTTATAGATATCATGCTCATTTGGTTCATGGTGTGATATAGGGACCACAAACATTTGATTCCTATTTTCAATATCAATCCGGATGCAAGGTGCTTACAGAACCATTGATCACCTTCATCGACAAGGCCAAATACATTGGGTTCCTAATAATCGATTTAGTTCAATTCCACAAAAGATGATTACATGTAATTCTGATACAATAGACTGATTACAGCGTTTAGTTGGGCTTAATCCTTACGTAATGTAAAGAGGATTACATTATTACACTATTAGGACTAATGAATGGGAATACAGACATCTTGTAATCAGGTGAAAATGACACTATCACCATTATAATTTCTTAAACTGACCAAAGTGCCTACCTATAAATTAGAGCCGGGAATACAGGCCGGCCCTTCACGGGCCCGGCCTGTTTAGGCCCATTTGTTAAAAAGTACCATATTTTTTAGGCCCGCGGCCTTACAGGGCTGGCCCTTCACGGGCTCGGGCTTAAACTCATTTTAATTCAAAAAAAATTTCTTTTTCAAGTTTTACAATTTATTTATTATTTTGCTTTAAATTGAGATACATTATTTTTAAAACTCATAAATTTTTAGTTAAAATAATCATCTAATGTCTAAATTAGCCTATTTTTTAAAGTTTAAATTAATAAACCATTGTAGAATATAAAATAAATCAAACCAATTAATAAGTGTTTGCCTGTTATTAATACTCTATTAGGTATTTAGGTGTCTCTCATATTGATAATTTGATATAATGATATTATATTTATTAATTTAATTTAAAAAATATTAAACGGGCCTAAAAGGGTCAGCCCTCAGGGCTGCAAGGCCAGCCCTACAGGGCTTGCGGCCCTATAGGGCCGACCCTTTTAGACCCGCTTCTCTTTTTAGCCTCTAAATCATAAGTCCGACCCTTGAAGAACTCGGGCTTAAACGGGCCAGCTCGACGGCCTCGGCCCGAATTCCCGACTCTACTATAAATGTTGTTAAATATTAAATAATTTGAATTACCACCATTAAATATTAAAAAATTAATTAATAATATAAAAAGTTAGGAAATATTTTCCCGTTAAAAAAATTAAAAAATTATATTCTAAAGTTAACAAAATATTAAAATATCTCATTAAATAATATTTTCGTCATTAAATATTAAAAATTAACATGAACACATAATATTTCCACCATTAAATATTAGAATTACTATAACCCAACGTATACATTGCAAAGAATGAAAAAAAAATATCATGAACCTAACGTGTACACATTATTATGTGTAAATAATTTGAATTACCACCATTAAATATTAAAAAATTAATTAATAATATAAAAATGTAGGAAATATTTTCCCATTAAAAAAATTAAAAAATTATATTCTAAAGTTAAAAAATATTAAAATATCCCATTAAATAATATTTTCGTCATTAAATATTAAAAACTAACATGAACACATAATATTTCCACCATTTAATATTAGAATTACTATGAACCCAACGTATACATTACAAAGAATGAAAAAAAAATATCATGAGCCTAACGTGTACACATTATTTTGTGTAAATAGGGATAATTTTGTCCCTTACTTTATTATTCTCATATATTCTCATGTTCAATATAATACAATCACTAGTGGAAAAATGGCTTTTTAGACCGGTTAAAATTGACTTTTTAGATCGGTTTTGGATCCGGTCTTGATACAGCCGGTCTTAAGAGTATGTCACTCTTAAGACCGGTTTGGTAACCGGTCTTAAAAGTGAAACTTTTAAGACCGATTGTATTAATAACCAGTCTAAAAGTAACAATTTTAAAACTGGTTGTCATGAGCACCGGTCTTAAAAGACCTCTTTTGTAAGGCAATTTACATAACATTTTTAAGACCGGTTATAATTATAATCGATCTTAAAAGCTATTTTAAGACCGGTTTCATATATAACCGGTCTTAAAAATTTTAATTTTAAGACCGGTTATACATAAAACTGGTCTTAAAAATTTAATTTTAAGACCGGTTATATGCGTAACCGGTCTTTAAATAACTTTTAAGACCGGTTATTTTTATAACCGGTCTTAACAGTGTTATATATATATATATTTTTTAATTGTGTGTGATTAGGTTAGTTACCAGAACGCTTCCTAAAATTGTTACCTTCAATGCCATACTTGTTAAGTGTTATATGGTGTTTAGTTTGCTTCAACTTACCATGTCCTTTTGCTTTAACTTTTCACTTACCATTTTCTTTTGCTTTAACATTCTCATTGAATTGGGAACTTGTAACATGTCATATATCCTCATGTATAATATTTTGTTTAAAACCATCATATATATATAGATGCATAAATGAATTCAACCATGTCATATCATGCAACCAATATGTCAATTCATCAAAATATACAAAAACCATGTTAAAACCAACAAATATGTCAAATCATGCAACCAACAATATTTGCAACCAACCAACATGTCAATTTATCAATATATACAAAAAAAATTCCTTAGTTTTACAAGAACTCACTGTTGTAAAAGTTCATAAATGAATTTAGCACAACAATCGTGAATGTGCTTAATATCTTCTTCTGGAAAGGGGTCAGCAAGTTCAAACATCTGAAACATCAAAGCCAGGCAAAACATTAACTTCACTTTAAAAAATAAAAGTAATACAAAATTTTTGAAATATATATACATTTACCTCTTCAGTAAATTATGTCGTGCCTAGGATAATAATATTATACATGTGCCTCAGAATATACAACCCACACAAGTTAGACCCCGGTGGTTGTCTACGGGTCTGAAAAATAATATGATATCATTCAAACAAATATAAAATTAAAACATGGCTTATTATTGAATACATTCTTAAAACAAACTAATATATAACTAACCTTTAGCAAGATCTATGTAGGGTCTTTTACCTCATGTATAGGCCTACCACAAGTAGCATGTTGGAATGTCCGCATAGCCCTATATCATCTAAATCATAAAGGTTACTTATTTTACACAAATTCCATGAATTTTGCACACGAAAGGTAATTAATAATACAAGAAAACTTACGCGTTCAAGCTCTTCTTCAATTCACTAGTTGGCTTGCTAAGGTGGAGGGAACATAAGCGGATGACAGAATAACTCTTCTTGCACAAAATAACCAATTACCAATTATCATTGAAAAAGGGAAAACTTTAATATAAAACATTATGTATATTATGAAATATAATTTTGTTTCTTACCCATGCAAATATGAAGCCAAGAAACACTTAATTGAGGTTTCACTAAGCCTATGCGATAAGTATGTGTGTCTGATAGAAGCAGTGGTCCCTTTGTCATAGAGTTGAACTGGGCATAAGAGTCCAAATTTATTAGTTTTGCCAGAGTTAACCAACCTACGATGCATGCACCTACAATAATTCAAGCAAGGACATTAAATCAAAGTTTAACGGCGTAATTTGTAAAATATTAACTTCCAATTTGAGAAGATACTTACATCAAAAGGAGCTGGATAATCAAAATCGTAAGCTGTTGTAGAGGAACTACCAGGGACATTAAATCATCCATCTCAAGATAGCATTGTGCCCCTGACTTGCCAATAGCTGACTCAGTAGACCAATCTCTTGTGCAAAGGATGTATCATATGCCATCAGAATCACTTGCTGCATGACATTCAATGGAGGCCGTGAAACATCTTGAGTGGAAGGAGGTGGAGATGGAGGTGGCGGGGATTCCTCAGCTCGATCAGAAACAAGGTTCTTTGGCCACAAGATGAAAGAGTTTATAACATCGCCCATAACCTTGAAGTCATCAACAGGGATAGGAAGAGGTGCATCTGCAACAATCACCTCTTCAATTGCCACTCTGACTTGATCATCCTTTATTTCTTGGTGGTGGACAATTGATCCCACGTTGTGCACGCTCCCACGTGCAACCAATCGTCTTAGAGGATCCTCCACAAATAAGTCACAAGGCTCATCAATTTCTGTTCCAAGACCCTTTGATGACTGACCAATGCAACTCCTTTTAGTACTCTGTTTAGGGTTTAATGAATAAGCCTGGGGAGCACTGGTATTTGCTTGTCTTGTGCTCGTCATGATCATCCATTCCTCCTTCATCTTGCTGAACCTTTCTTCAAATCGTGCATCAAATGATGCTTCTACCTCGGCCCTAGCTTCCGCCCTCACAGTGACCAATATATGCTCCATCTCCTCCCTAGTCACCATACTACTTGAGGAACGGCGTGGGGGTGCTCCAAAATAATCCCTTATGCCTACCCCTCCTCCAATCCCCCTGACATGGCTGGAATGCTCAGGTTTTCCTGTAGCTACGGTTAGGATGTCATTCCTCCCATCCGACCTAAACGATCCCTCGGCTTGTTTTTTTTGAAGCTCCTCCTATAAGACACAGATGAAAAATGTTAGTAATGAAATTTGTTTACTAAATAATTAATAACAACAGGTCAATAACAATACTTATAATTTTCTCACCGACTATACGAGATTGTTCACTTATATAAGACCCGCTCCTCTTTTGGTGAGCGGACAACCACTTCTCTTCACATGTATCGGAGATGGTGGAAAAGAAGAATAGAAGGATCGGATTGAGCTGCTTCTTTCAATCTCTTCTGTTTAACTGCCAATAAGTCTTTTTCGGCCTTCGCATAACCCCCACTAGACATTGTATGGGGGCAATCATTCTTTCTACCACTTTCTTGGGCCTTGTTCCTTTTTTCTTGCGAATAAGAAATCAAAATTAAGTCATTGTAAATCAATAAAGACAATTCATAATTCATAAGCAAATCAAATGCAAAATAAGTCAACTCACAAATGCTTCTGAAGCAATCTGAAGCCGTCCAAATTCTTGCCAAGTCTGTTCTTTAATAAAAGAATACTGATTGCACGGATTAGGACGAGGCTAACCTTCTTCCACCTCGATATGCACGTAATTGTTGGCTAGACTTGTCTTAAACTTCCTCTAGCGTTCATCATGTAAGAGGCAAGCTTCACCCAAGAGGGGGGTGAATTGGGTGATGTAATAAATTTTTCGCTTGATGTGGTGATATGTAAAATATAGTAAATAGAGTAGAGTTGAGAAGATATGAACACAGAGAGTTATACTGGTTCGGCCTAATAACAAGGCCTACGTCCAGTCCTCAGAGATCAAGACCTACTGAGATTTTCACTATACCTCCAAGATTCAATGGGCTCTCAGAACGCCACTAAACAACAATCGTCCTTGAATGGACTACGAATAGAAATATTCTCTCAACAAGAAACTTTCTCTCCCCCTTACGACAAGTCTTACGTGCAGAGAAACAACCTATGACTCTTCTCACTTGCTTATGTATACAAGACTTATGAGCAACAACGTTCTCTCCTGCTTACACCACTGTAAGTCTTACGAGCAGCAACGTTATCTCCTGCTTGTATCTTATAAGGCTTAAGAGTGGAAGACACAACAAGGAATTCTCTCAACGGCTTCTCTCGTAAGGAAAAACAACCCTCTCAAGGTCCCAATACCTTTAGATCAAATACACATAGAATTTTGAATTGTATGAAGACTCTCTTACAGAGCAAATGAATAAACACTGAAGATCAATGTGTATACAGAGAAAAATATGAAGAGCAAAGATTCGTGTATAAGCTTGTGAGTTCTTGTGCTATGTTGTTCGTGTGTATGTATATATTCACATTCTCCTTGAATCTCTGTATATATAGCCTCTCAGTTTTTTGCCCGTTTGGAAACTCAATATTGGAGGAGCGGGACTTTTGAAAGTATTGGCAGACACGTGCATGTTGGAATAATCTGAGTGCGGTAGGTGCCAGCGTGTCTATAATCATCTTGTCTGCCCGTTGTATTACTTACCTCATGTGGTTCAATTCAAACGTTCATATTCCTGTATCATACTTTTAAAACAATCAAAACAATGTTAAACAATGATAAAAGGTAATGATGATATGAATTAATAACAATAAACCATATTCGGAATGAACGTTGTGATACTTAGCATTTTGGTGATCAAACAGGGCATCACTCGAGCATGAAAAGCTCACTTCGAGTGATCTCCTATTTTTCCTTCATTTGCCTCTGTTATCGGGTTGTGCTTGCATAAATTTCAGAGAGACAGAATCTTCACTCGCGGGTGAAGAGGGGTCTCACTCGAGCACAACTTCCTCTGCTCGAGTGATCCTTCATTTTTACAAGGGAGTGTCTTCTCGGGTCATCACTCGCATACCATTTTGACAAGAGTGAGAATTTGTACTCGCGGGTGATATGGACCCTCACTCGAGCACACATACCTATGCTCGAGTGAGACGCATATTCTCAAGGAATATGCTCTCAAAACCATCACTCGCATCAGATTTGGAGAGGGATAGAATTATCACTCGCGGGTGATGTGGGCCCTCACTCGAGCACAAAACCTCTGCTCGAGTGAGACGCATATTCTCAAGGAATATGCTCTCAATTACCATCACTCGCATCAGAAATTCAGAGGGATAGAATTATCACTCGCAAACATTGATGTGTCACTCGAGCATATATGGGTGTGCTCGAGCACACTTGCATTTTTCTGAACTCCATGACTCTCGGCCAAGTGCTCGCAGTACCTTGCTCGAGTGGATGAAGGAAGCATGCCATTACTTGCTCTCGGCCAAACACTCGCAGACCTCACTCGCATGTGTGCTCGAGTGAGAATGACTTCTCTGCTCGAGTGCATACCTTAGTGCTCGAGTGATCCAGTGAACACAAAGGGAGAATGCCTCTCGGGTACACACTTCCTGGCTTTCTCTCGCATCTGCTCGAGCACAGAGGAGATCTATGCTCGAGTGCAAACTTCATGCTCGAGCACTCAAGTGCAATTTCACAGCAGATAGCAGTAAACATCAAATATGCATTTGGTAACTTGGAAACTTTTCTTAACCTTCTAAAAACATGTTTTGCACATAATTGACTTATTGTTATCATCAAAACTTGGGATCTAACATTCTCCCCCTTTTTGATGATGACAAAACTCTTTGTGATGAAGGTTTAAGAGAAATTGATTGAAATTGAAAAGTTTTGAAATTTCTACAATGTTTCCAAAATGCATATCAAGTTTACGTTTCAAATTCATGTGTTCCTGCAATGTTTCCTCTGGACACTTAACAGCCAAGGTAAGTACAGTACAAGATATATATCTTAATATGAACAAACTTGAAAACATGAAAAATTCAATCTTGAAACAAAGTACTTACTATTAATAACATCAAACATAATAGTTTCATCAAATCAAAATAACATCAAGTCAAATTCCTACCCAATACAGAAGTCTACCCAAACACCCATATACACCCTACAGAAGCTCAGAAAACATCACACATCCTTCTCCCCCGTTTTGTCAACATCAGAAGGGGGGTCTGGAGGTGGAACAAAGGAAATCATGGCAGTGAGAGGGTCAATGGGCTGATCAGGAGATGTTGGTTGTGGTACAGATGATGAGGGAGGTAGTGAAGGCGACCGATCAAATGTAACATCTACATTAGACTCAGGATCAGTGAAGAGTACATGAGTCTGTGGATGAAGTGGAGAGGTATGAGTGGTCTCTGGAGGCACTCCTGAAGATGAGGAGGGAAAATGTGAGTGCAGGAAAGTCTCCATATTGGTGATCCTCTGTGACATTTCATCCTGAGTTTTGAACATTAGTTCAAAGTTAAGATTGGCCTTGTCTACCAGATTAATGACTTGTGCTTCCATTTTCTCCACAAGCTTCTCATATTCATTCACTAACTCCTTCTTCAAACTTGATACAGCTTGATTAATTACCTCAGAGAGATGATTGGACAAAGAGGCATTGAGAAAGGAAGGAGGAGGAATAGGCCCTTGTGCAGATGATTGTGCCTCATCACCTCTGGATGGAGTGGCTTCCCTCTTGGATGTGGCTTTGGTCCGACTCACCGGAAGATTGATACCCATGTGAGTTAACTGAGTCTTACCAAACCTTGAGATAAGAACCCTTTCTTTTCCTTCCAAATACCAAATTTTGTTTTTCATCAAGATGAAGGAAACAAGTTGAGGATAAGGTATGGTTGTGGATCTTGTTGAAGAAAATCGAAACCTTCTCATCTCATTAAAAATGATCTCCCCCACATTCCTTTGTTGTCCAGCAACCAAAGAAGCCAACAAATAGTAATCCTTTTGAGCAAAGTGAGTAAAATTCTTGGATTTATTGACTATGCTCCGGGAATATATATAATGGAGGACTCTGTGATTATCAGGCATATCAATAGGTTTGAAAATGAGGGGGCCAAGTGGGTCTTTTGGTCTCAAAATTTTAAAAGCTTCATTGGCAGAGAAAGAGGGTGGATCAGTAGGAGGTGCAACATAACCAAGTAAATCATTTATGATTTTGGCAGAAATCATAATGAATTTCCCTCTAATGGTAGTAGATACAGCTTCTTCAATCAACTCACCAGATCTAGACATAATATTATGAGTTTTCATATTGTAATAAAATGTTTGCACAACAGTGGGGGAATATGGCAAATGGATTTCTAGCCAGGGAGCATAGTATTGAAGGTAAGGGTATAAGTCCAAATGACAATTCTTTTTCAGATAATCCAAATCAACATATACCACAGGGCAGAAATGTCTATGCTTAAATTCATCATCATATACCTTCTGAGATAAGGCCTTAAGCTCTGCAACATTGAATCCCTCAGGAGGACTAGTGAGTTGGTCATCCACTGGTGCTTGTGATGCAGAAGGTGCTCCTGAAGCAGAGGCACTTGGTTGCCTATCTTGATGTGAACTTGAAACACCGGCTTGAGAAGCAATTTTCCCAACTATCTTGTCTAGTTTGGATTTCTCTATTGCTTCCCGGAGTTGTTTACTGAAGGTATCCCCAGAAGAAGATGATTGGGTTTGTTCAGAATCATTCTTCTTTCCCTTTCCTTGAACCTCTTTGGATTGAGACCGGGTGATCATAGGTTCCTTGAATACCACTCCCTTTGGTTTCTTTTGAGGAGGTTGATCTTTCTTAGAAACCTGAGGTTTTGGGTGAGGTTTCTTTGTCCTCTTTTTGGTTTTGGGCTTAGGAGGTGGAGATGGTGAGGAAGTGATTTTGGGAGATGGAGGAGTAAGTTCAGGAGTTCCAGATTCACTGGCAGCAGAGTGAGTACGAGAAGGAGAATGAGATTTTTGAGGAATAGAGGGTAGCTTTGTTCTTGCCATTGGGAAAGTGGAAGAGAAACAAGAACTCTTGTTTTTGAAAGAAATGCAAATGGGGATTAGGGCACAAATGAAAAATGCAGAAGGTAAGAATCACCTCTTATAGAAGATTGAAGGGTTGTAACTGCGATTTGAGGCAGAAAGACGTGATTGAATGATGAGAAAACGGTTGAAGGTGAAGAGTTGTGTCTTTCGAGTGAGAGAGCACTCCGAGTGAGAAGAGGAAGTGCGACGTTCTGAGCTCCCCAGTAACTGATATAAGTGACAGTGCTCGAGCATGAACCCCAGTGCTCGAGTGATGTTCATACTGTGCTCGAGTGTGTTCTATCTGTGCTCGAGTGATCTTCTGGAAAAATAAGAAAACAAGTAAAACGTACCTGGATTGAGGATTCCTTGACATATTTTTGTGTCTTTGTACTCAAATCCTCCAAGATCATTTGAGTAACCATGATTTGGATAGCTTTTGAGAAGAAATTCTTCTTCTTCACTCGAGCAGGCACTTCTCACCTCAAGCATGTTTATCTCATGCTCGAGTGAGAATTCCTCACTCGCGAGTGAGTTAAATTCTCACTGTTGTTCCTGATACATTCCCTTGGTATTCTTAACTCCTCTGTTAACCTCTGTTTTTCATGTTAAGGAGCAGAGTATCATGAATAGTGCTGTGCTCGAGCAGAGCTTCTTGTGCTCGAGTGACACAGCTCATCACTCGAGCAGCACCCTCTGTGCTTCGAGTGAGAATCCTGCAAAAACAAATTTTAACCACTCCGATGCTAAAGTTAGTATAGTTATCATCAAAGGAAATATTTAATTAAACTTTTTAACAAGAAAACTTACAACTCATTGGGATTAACCATTCCCAATTCTCTTCGAATATAAAGGAATTGATCTTTTGCAATCGGTTTTGTGAAAATATCCGCAAGTTGAAGATGAGTTGGTATAAATTCCACTTTGACATCTTTCTTTTGAACATGATCTCGAATGAAGTGATGTCGAATGTCTATATGCTTGGTTCTTGAATGTTGTACTGGATTCTTTGCCAAGCTTATCGTGCTAGTATTGTCACAATAGATTGGAATTTCTTTTAAATAAATTCCCAAATCTTGAAGTTGTTGTTTTAACCATAGCACTTGAGAGCAGCAGCTTGCCACAGCTATATATTCAGCTTCAGTCGATGATAATGAAACTGTGTTCTGCTTCTTGCTGAACCATGACACTAGAGAGCCTCCGAGAAATTGACATTGTCCACTGGTACTCTTTCTATCAGTTTTATAGCCACCGTGATCTGAATCTGTATATGTCATTAAATACTCGTTCCCTCTCTTTGGATACCAAAGTCCAAGCTCTGAAGTATCTCCTAGATATTTGAAAATTCTTTTTACTGTCTCTGCATGAGATACCTTAGGATTGGATTGATACCTTGCACACATTCCTACACTGAACTGAATATCTGGCCTGCTTGATGTGAGATAGAGTAATGAACCAATCATTCCTCTATACTTTGTGATGTTGAAGCTCGGTCCCTTTACATCAGCATCCAACAATGTTGTAGAACTCATTGGAGTATCAGCTCCATTAGCATTATCTAATCCATATCTCTTCAACAACTCTTTCAAATACTTTGTTTGAGATATAAATATACCATTCTTCTTTTGTTTAATTTGAAGTCCAAGGAAGAAGTTCAATTCTCCCATCATGGACATTTCAAATTTTCCCTGCATAATCTTAGAAAATTCTTGACACATAGATTCGTTAGTAGCACCAAAAATAATATCATCAACATAAATTTGAATAATTAGAATATCATTTTTGTTATGTTTGATGAATAAAGTCGTATCAACTTTACCTCGGACAAAACCTTGATCAAGAAGAAATTTGCTTAGTCTTTCATACCAAGCTCTGGGAGCTTGTTTCAAACCATATAATGCTTTCTTAAGTTTGAAGACATGATCAGGTTTTGTTTCATCTTCAAAACCAGGAGGTTGTTCTACATAAACTTCCTCCATAATATAACCATTTAGAAAAGCACTTTTCACATCCATTTGATAAAGTTTAAAACCTTTAATACAAGCAAAAGCTAGGAGTACTCGTATTGCTTCCAATCTTGCCACTGGAGCATATGTTTCCTCATAATCAATACCTTCTTCTTGATTATAGCCTTTTGCAACCAATCTTGATTTGTTTCTTACAATGATTGCTGATTCATCAAGTTTGTTTTTGAAAACCCATTTGGTCCCTATAACCGTATGATCTTTAGGTCGAGGAACCAAATCCCAAACTTGATTTCTTTGAAATTGATTTAGTTCTTCTTGCATAGCAATCACCCAATCATTGTCAGATAAAGCTTCTTCTATATTAGAAGGCTCAATTTCAGAAATAAAAGCTGAAAATGTTACCTCATTGAAAATTCGATTTCTGGTTTTGACACCTTCATGAATATCTCCTATAACTTGATCAATTGGATGATCCTTCATATGTCTCCATGCTTTAGGTTGAGCATGATCATCGACATCTTCTAAATTTTGAAAATCATTTGTTTCAAAATCATCCAGCTTTGAAATAGATTTGTTTTTCTTGATTGACTCTATTTCTTCTTCATCAATAAGTTTTGTCTGAGATTCAACTTCATCAAATACAACATGAATAGATTCTTCAATAGTACATGTTCTTTTATTGAAAACTCTATAAGCCTTACTTCTATTAGAATATCCTAGAAATATACCTTCATCAGACTTTGAATCAAATTTACCTAAGTTTTCCTTACCATTGTTGTGAATGAAACACTTACACCCGAAGATATGAAGATGAGCAATATTTGGCTTTCTTCCTTTGTAAAGTTCATATGGCGTCTTTCCAATAGATTTGCGAATATATGCTCTGTTTGAAATATAGCATGCAGTACTCATTGCATCTGCCCAGAACACTTGTGACATATCTTTTTCATTAAGTAATGCTCTTGCCATTTCTGTAAGCACTCTGTTCTTCCTTTCCACTACTCCATTTTGTTGAGGTGTTCTCGGGGCTGAGAAATTGTGATCTATTCCTTTGTCGTTGCAGTAATCTTCAAACAATTGATTATCAAATTCTCCTCCATGATCTGTTCTAATAGAAACAATAGGAATACCTTTCTCATTTTGAACCTTTTTGGCAAACATAATAAATTCAGCAAAAGTTTCATCTTTTGAGGCAATAAATATAGTC
Organism: Inga oerstediana; assembly: GCA_963210345.1. Taxonomy (NCBI): domain Eukaryota; kingdom Viridiplantae; phylum Streptophyta; class Magnoliopsida; order Fabales; family Fabaceae; genus Inga; species Inga oerstediana. The sequence goes on from OY723405.1 coordinate 38,186,671, forward strand.
CATGCAAACCTTGTAAAATCATCAACAATTACTAACGTATATAAATTTCCTCCAAAACTTTTTACTCTTGCAGGTCCTACCAAATCCATATGAAGTAATTGTAAAGGTTTTGAAGTAGAAATTTCATGTTTTGTTTTAAAAGAAGATTTAGTTTGTTTGCCTTTTTGACATGCTTCACAAATCATGTCGTCTTTGAATTTGAGTTTAGGAAGGCCTACAACTAAATCTTTTCTAATCAATTTGTCAAGTTGATTCATATTGACATGAGCCAAACGCTTATGCCATAACCAACTTTCCTCTGATCGACTAAGAAAACAATTTTCAGAAGAATTTGAATTTAAATCAATTGTATAACAATTACCGTCCCTTTGAGCTCGGATCTTTGCCTTGATAGTTTCTTTGTTTAGGAGTAGATCTTTCTTGCTTACTATCAAGCATTCTTTCGAGTCGAAAATCACCCAGTTATCTTTGTCAGTGCTTTGGCTTACACTTAAGAGATTGTGGCATAACCCTTCAACATAATATACTCCGTTGATTTGAATGCCATCGGTTCTTCCCACTTCACCAATTCCAGCAATACGTCCGGATTGATTTCCTCCAAATGTCACCTTTCCTCCTTCTCTAGTTTCAAACATGATGAACTTATTTTTGTCACCAGTCATGTGTCTCGAACATCCACTATCAATATACCATTTGTTCGCTCGAGATGCTTTGAGACATACCTAGAATAAGATGATCAGGTTTTAGGTACCCACACTTTCTTGGGTCCTTTGTGGTTAGTATTTGGAATATGTGTCCCTTTCGGAACCCATTTATATGTTCCAACAACCTTTCCCTTTTTGAAATAACATGATGAAGTATAATGACCTTTCCTATTACAATAATTGCATGATACAAATGGATTCGATGTATGCACAGAATTCCTGAAGTATTTAAGATAGTCTCTACTACTCTTCTTATTCTTATTATGCATAGCGTTATATCCAATTCCAGATTTATCAAAGGAAACTTTCTGAGAACTTAAGATAACTTTGAGAGTTTCACTTCCTTTAGTAAACTTTTCAACAATCTTTGTTAAGTCTTCTATTTTCTTATCTTTCTCTTTACACATTTCATATGATGATATAACATTACTTTCTAATTCTTTTACTTTCTTCTTATAACTAACCATTTCTTTAGCAACTTTGATGTACTCTGTATGCAATGCGTTATACTCAGATAATAATTCATTATAAGAGGGTTCAGAGTCACTTACCTCAGAGTCTGATTCTTCTTCCTTAGCTACCAAGCATAGATTTGCTACTTCGTCGTTGTCATTTTCTTCGTCTGACGAACTATCACCCCAAATAGATGATATATATGCTTTCTTTTTCTGCTTCTTTTTGTCTTTGTTTCTGAAGCATTCAGATTTGATGTGTCCTGGTTTCCCACATTCATAGCATATTATTTGTTGTTCTTTGTTTTCTTTCTTGCTTGGTCCACCTTGATAATTCTTGAAATTCCTTTGTCCTCTTCTGTAGAATTTCTTGAACTTTCTCACGATCATTCCCATTTCATCATCACTAGGAACATCTTCATTCTCGGAAGTTTCTCCTTCTTCTTTGATAGCTTTAAATGCAACTCCCTTTTTCTTTTTATCATCGAAATCTTCAAGTTCCTTTTTGAATCTCAACTTACCTTCATATTCAGAAAGACTTCCAAAGAGAGCAGCTACGGATCTCATAGACTCTCCTTTGGCTTCTTCGATGGCTGTCACCTTTGCTTCCCACTCTTTCGTAAGAATATTAAGAATCTTTCTTACCTGGGAATTTTGATCAAACGACTTTCCAAGAGCAGATAATTGATTAACAAGATGAGTATACCTTAGTTCAAATTCTGATATACTTTCTCCAGATTTCATACGAAATAGATCATATTCTGTAATTAAGGTATTGATTCTATTTTCTTTGATTCCAGAAGTACCTTCATGAGCAATTTCAAGAGCATCCCACATATCTTTGGCAGTTGGTAGAGTACATATACGAAAGTATTCTTTTTGACTAAGAGCACTCTGTATCATTAGAATAGCTTTACTATTTAATGTCACTAACCTTTTGTCATTCTCATCAAACTCATCTGGGCTCTTTCTAACTGCTCTATCTTCGATCTTCTTCATTGGAACATAGTCACCATCTTGTATAACATTCCACAATCCGTACTCGTTGGCCAACACGAACACTCTGAATTTGGCTTTCCAGAACGAAAAATGTGCTCCAGCAAAACCAGGAGGTCTAGTGATTGAAGCTCCATCTGGAAGGATATTTTCACCCATTGTTGCCATTTGTCGGATCCTTCTCAAGCTGTTAGGCTCTTCGGAGAAGACGAGGCTCTGATACCAAATGTAAGAGGCAAGCTTCACCCAAGAGGGGGGGTGAATTGGGTGATGTAATAAATTTTTCGCTTGATGTGGTGATATGTAAAATATAGTAAATAGAGTAGAGTTGAGAAGATATGAACACAGAGAGTTATACTGGTTCGGCCTAATAACAAGGCCTACGTCCAGTCCTCAGAGATCAAGACCTACTGAGATTTTCACTATACCTCCAAGATTCAATGGGCTCTCAGAACGCCACTAAACAACAATCGTCCTTGAATGGACTACGAACAGAAATATTCTCTCAACAAGAAACTTTCTCTCCCCCTTACGACAAGTCTTACGTGCAGAGAAACAACCTATGACTCTTCTCACTTGCTTATGTATACAAGACTTATGAGCAACAACGTTCTCTCCTGCTTACACCACTGTAAGTCTTACGAGCAGCAACGTTCTCTCCTGCTTGTATCTTATAAGGCTTAAGAGTGGAAGACACAACAAGGAATTCTCTCAACGGCTTCTCTCGTAAGGAAAAACAACCCTCTCAAGGTCCCAATACCTTTAGATCAAATACACATAGAATTTTGAATTGTATGAAGACTCTCTTACAGAGCAAATGAATAAACACTGAAGATCAATGTGTATACAGAGAAAAATATGAAGAGCAAAGATTCGTGTATAAGCTTGTGAGTTCTTGTGCTATGTTGTTCGTGTGTATGTATATATTCACATTCTCCTTGAATCTCTGTATATATAGCCTCTCAGTTTTTTGCCCGTTTGGAAACTCAATATTGGAGGAGCGGGACTTTTGAAAGTATTGGCAGACACGTGCATGTTGGAATAATCTGAGTGCGGTAGGTGCCAGCGTGTCTATAATCATCTTGTCTGCCCGTTGTATTACTTACCTCATGTGGTTCAATTCAAACGTTCATATTCCTGTATCATACTTTTAAAACAATCAAAACAATGTTAAACAATGATAAAAGGTAATGATGATATGAATTAATAACAATAAACCATATTCGGAATGAACGTTGTGATACTTAGCATTTTGGTGATCAAACAGGGCATCACTCGAGCATGAAAAGCTCACTTCGAGTGATCTCCTATTTTTCCTTCATTTGCCTCTGTTATCGGGTTGTGCTTGCATAAATTTCAGAGAGACAGAATCTTCACTCGCGGGTGAAGAGGGGTCTCACTCGAGCACAACTTCCTCTGCTCGAGTGATCCTTCATTTTTACAAGGGAGTGTCTTCTCGGGTCATCACTCGCATACCATTTTGACAAGAGTGAGAATTTGTACTCGCGGGTGATATGGACCCTCACTCGAGCACACATACCTATGCTCGAGTGAGACGCATATTCTCAAGGAATATGCTCTCAAAACCATCACTCGCATCAGATTTGGAGAGGGATAGAATTATCACTCGCGGGTGATGTGGGCCCTCACTCGAGCACAAAACCTCTGCTCGAGTGAGACGCATATTCTCAAGGAATATGCTCTCAATTACCATCACTCGCATCAGAAATTCAGAGGGATAGAATTATCACTCGCAAACATTGATGTGTCACTCGAGCATATATGGGTGTGCTCGAGCACACTTGCATTTTTCTGAACTCCATGACTCTCGGCCAAGTGCTCGCAGTACCTTGCTCGAGTGGATGAAGGAAGCATGCCATTACTTGCTCTCGGCCAAACACTCGCAGACCTCACTCGCATGTGTGCTCGAGTGAGAATGACTTCTCTGCTCGAGTGCATACCTTAGTGCTCGAGTGATCCAGTGAACACAAAGGGAGAATGCCTCTCGGGTACACACTTCCTGGCTTTCTCTCGCATCTGCTCGAGCACAGAGGAGATCTATGCTCGAGTGCAAACTTCATGCTCGAGCACTCAAGTGCAATTTCACAGCAGATAGCAGTAAACATCAAATATGCATTTGGTAACTTGGAAACTTTTCTTAACCTTCTAAAAACATGTTTTGCACATAATTGACTTATTGTTATCATCAAAACTTGGGATCTAACATTCTCCCCCTTTTTGATGATGACAAAACTCTTTGTGATGAAGGTTTAAGAGAAATTGATTGAAATTGAAAAGTTTTGAAATTTCTACAATGTTTCCAAAATGCATATCAAGTTTACGTTTCAAATTCATGTGTTCCTGCAATGTTTCCTCTGGACACTTAACAGCCAAGGTAAGTACAGTACAAGATATATATCTTAATATGAACAAACTTGAAAACATGAAAAATTCAATCTTGAAACAAAGTACTTACTATTAATAACATCAAACATAATAGTTTCATCAAATCAAAATAACATCAAGTCAAATTCCTACCCAATACAGAAGTCTACCCAAACACCCATATACACCCTACAGAAGCTCAGAAAACATCACACATCCTTCTCCCCCGTTTTGTCAACATCAGAAGGGGGGTCTGGAGGTGGAACAAAGGAAATCATGGCAGTGAGAGGGTCAATGGGCTGATCAGGAGATGTTGGTTGTGGTACAGATGATGAGGGAGGTAGTGAAGGCGACCGATCAAATGTAACATCTACATTAGACTCAGGATCAGTGAAGAGTACATGAGTCTGTGGATGAAGTGGAGAGGTATGAGTGGTCTCTGGAGGCACTCCTGAAGATGAGGAGGGAAAATGTGAGTGCAGGAAAGTCTCCATATTGGTGATCCTCTGTGACATTTCATCCTGAGTTTTGAACATTAGTTCAAAGTTAAGATTGGCCTTGTCTACCAGATTAATGACTTGTGCTTCCATTTTCTCCACAAGCTTCTCATATTCATTCACTAACTCCTTCTTCAAACTTGATACAGCTTGATTAATTACCTCAGAGAGATGATTGGACAAAGAGGCATTGAGAAAGGAAGGAGGAGGAATAGGCCCTTGTGCAGATGATTGTGCCTCATCACCTCTGGATGGAGTGGCTTCCCTCTTGGATGTGGCTTTGGTCCGACTCACCGGAAGATTGATACCCATGTGAGTTAACTGAGTCTTACCAAACCTTGAGATAAGAACCCTTTCTTTTCCTTCCAAATACCAAATTTTGTTTTTCATCAAGATGAAGGAAACAAGTTGAGGATAAGGTATGGTTGTGGATCTTGTTGAAGAAAATCGAAACCTTCTCATCTCATTAAAAATGATCTCCCCCACATTCCTTTGTTGTCCAGCAACCAAAGAAGCCAACAAATAGTAATCCTTTTGAGCAAAGTGAGTAAAATTCTTGGATTTATTGACTATGCTCCGGGAATATATATAATGGAGGACTCTGTGATTATCAGGCATATCAATAGGTTTGAAAATGAGGGGGCCAAGTGGGTCTTTTGGTCTCAAAATTTTAAAAGCTTCATTGGCAGAGAAAGAGGGTGGATCAGTAGGAGGTGCAACATAACCAAGTAAATCATTTATGATTTTGGCAGAAATCATAATGAATTTCCCTCTAATGGTAGTAGATACAGCTTCTTCAATCAACTCACCAGATCTAGACATAATATTATGAGTTTTCATATTGTAATAAAATGTTTGCACAACAGTGGGGGAATATGGCAAATGGATTTCTAGCCAGGGAGCATAGTATTGAAGGTAAGGGTATAAGTCCAAATGACAATTCTTTTTCAGATAATCCAAATCAACATATACCACAGGGCAGAAATGTCTATGCTTAAATTCATCATCATATACCTTCTGAGATAAGGCCTTAAGCTCTGCAACATTGAATCCCTCAGGAGGACTAGTGAGTTGGTCATCCACTGGTGCTTGTGATGCAGAAGGTGCTCCTGAAGCAGAGGCACTTGGTTGCCTATCTTGATGTGAACTTGAAACACCGGCTTGAGAAGCAATTTTCCCAACTATCTTGTCTAGTTTGGATTTCTCTATTGCTTCCCGGAGTTGTTTACTGAAGGTATCCCCAGAAGAAGATGATTGGGTTTGTTCAGAATCATTCTTCTTTCCCTTTCCTTGAACCTCTTTGGATTGAGACCGGGTGATCATAGGTTCCTTGAATACCACTCCCTTTGGTTTCTTTTGAGGAGGTTGATCTTTCTTAGAAACCTGAGGTTTTGGGTGAGGTTTCTTTGTCCTCTTTTTGGTTTTGGGCTTAGGAGGTGGAGATGGTGAGGAAGTGATTTTGGGAGATGGAGGAGTAAGTTCAGGAGTTCCAGATTCACTGGCAGCAGAGTGAGTACGAGAAGGAGAATGAGATTTTTGAGGAATAGAGGGTAGCTTTGTTCTTGCCATTGGGAAAGTGGAAGAGAAACAAGAACTCTTGTTTTTGAAAGAAATGCAAATGGGGATTAGGGCACAAATGAAAAATGCAGAAGGTAAGAATCACCTCTTATAGAAGATTGAAGGGTTGTAACTGCGATTTGAGGCAGAAAGACGTGATTGAATGATGAGAAAACGGTTGAAGGTGAAGAGTTGTGTCTTTCGAGTGAGAGAGCACTCCGAGTGAGAAGAGGAAGTGCGACGTTCTGAGCTCCCCAGTAACTGATATAAGTGACAGTGCTCGAGCATGAACCCCAGTGCTCGAGTGATGTTCATACTGTGCTCGAGTGTGTTCTATCTGTGCTCGAGTGATCTTCTGGAAAAATAAGAAAACAAGTAAAACGTACCTGGATTGAGGATTCCTTGACATATTTTTGTGTCTTTGTACTCAAATCCTCCAAGATCATTTGAGTAACCATGATTTGGATAGCTTTTGAGAAGAAATTCTTCTTCTTCACTCGAGCAGGCACTTCTCACCTCAAGCATGTTTATCTCATGCTCGAGTGAGAATTCCTCACTCGCGAGTGAGTTAAATTCTCACTGTTGTTCCTGATACATTCCCTTGGTATTCTTAACTCCTCTGTTAACCTCTGTTTTTCATGTTAAGGAGCAGAGTATCATGAATAGTGCTGTGCTCGAGCAGAGCTTCTTGTGCTCGAGTGACACAGCTCATCACTCGAGCAGCACCCTCTGTGCTTCGAGTGAGAATCCTGCAAAAACAAATTTTAACCACTCCGATGCTAAAGTTAGTATAGTTATCATCAAAGGAAATATTTAATTAAACTTTTTAACAAGAAAACTTACAACTCATTGGGATTAACCATTCCCAATTCTCTTCGAATATAAAGGAATTGATCTTTTGCAATCGGTTTTGTGAAAATATCCGCAAGTTGAAGATGAGTTGGTATAAATTCCACTTTGACATCTTTCTTTTGAACATGATCTCGAATGAAGTGATGTCGAATGTCTATATGCTTGGTTCTTGAATGTTGTACTGGATTCTTTGCCAAGCTTATCGTGCTAGTATTGTCACAATAGATTGGAATTTCTTTTAAATAAATTCCCAAATCTTGAAGTTGTTGTTTTAACCATAGCACTTGAGAGCAGCAGCTTGCCACAGCTATATATTCAGCTTCAGTCGATGATAATGAAACTGTGTTCTGCTTCTTGCTGAACCATGACACTAGAGAGCCTCCGAGAAATTGACATTGTCCACTGGTACTCTTTCTATCAGTTTTATAGCCACCGTGATCTGAATCTGAATATGTCATTAAATACTCGTTCCCTCTCTTTGGATACCAAAGTCCAAGCTCTGAAGTATCTCCTAGATATTTGAAAATTCTTTTTACTGTCTCTGCATGAGATACCTTAGGATTGGATTGATACCTTGCACACATTCCTACACTGAACTGAATATCTGGCCTGCTTGATGTGAGATAGAGTAATGAACCAATCATTCCTCTATACTTTGTGATGTTGAAGCTCGGTCCCTTTACATCAGCATCCAACAATGTTGTAGAACTCATTGGAGTATCAGCTCCATTAGCATTATCTAATCCATATCTCTTCAACAACTCTTTCAAATACTTTGTTTGAGATATAAATATACCATTCTTCTTTTGTTTAATTTGAAGTCCAAGGAAGAAGTTCAATTCTCCCATCATGGACATTTCAAATTTTCCCTGCATAATCTTAGAAAATTCTTGACACATAGATTCGTTAGTAGCACCAAAAATAATATCATCAACATAAATTTGAATAATTAGAATATCATTTTTGTTATGTTTGATGAATAAAGTCGTATCAACTTTACCTCGGACAAAACCTTGATCAAGAAGAAATTTGCTTAGTCTTTCATACCAAGCTCTGGGAGCTTGTTTCAAACCATATAATGCTTTCTTAAGTTTGAAGACATGATCAGGTTTTGTTTCATCTTCAAAACCAGGAGGTTGTTCTACATAAACTTCCTCCATAATATAACCATTTAGAAAAGCACTTTTCACATCCATTTGATAAAGTTTAAAACCTTTAATACAAGCAAAAGCTAGGAGTACTCGTATTGCTTCCAATCTTGCCACTGGAGCATATGTTTCCTCATAATCAATACCTTCTTCTTGATTATAGCCTTTTGCAACCAATCTTGATTTGTTTCTTACAATGATTGCTGATTCATCAAGTTTGTTTTTGAAAACCCATTTGGTCCCTATAACCGTATGATCTTTAGGTCGAGGAACCAAATCCCAAACTTGATTTCTTTGAAATTGATTTAGTTCTTCTTGCATAGCAATCACCCAATCATTGTCAGATAAAGCTTCTTCTATATTAGAAGGCTCAATTTCAGAAATAAAAGCTGAAAATGTTACCTCATTGAAAATTCGATTTCTGGTTTTGACACCTTCATGAATATCTCCTATAACTTGATCAATTGGATGATCCTTCATATGTCTCCATGCTTTAGGTTGAGCATGATCATCGACATCTTCTAAATTTTGAAAATCATTTGTTTCAAAATCATCCAGCTTTGAAATAGATTTGTTTTTCTTGATTGACTCTATTTCTTCTTCATCAATAAGTTTTGTCTGAGATTCAACTTCATCAAATACAACATGAATAGATTCTTCAATAGTACATGTTCTTTTATTGAAAACTCTATAAGCCTTACTTCTATTAGAATATCCTAGAAATATACCTTCATCAGACTTTGAATCAAATTTACCTAAGTTTTCCTTACCATTGTTGTGAATGAAACACTTACACCCGAAGATATGAAGATGAGCAATATTTGGCTTTCTTCCTTTGTAAAGTTCATATGGCGTCTTTCCAATAGATTTGCGAATATATGCTCTGTTTGAAATATAGCATGCAGTACTCATTGCATCTGCCCAGAACACTTGTGACATATCTTTTTCATTAAGTAATGCTCTTGCCATTTCTGTAAGCACTCTGTTCTTCCTTTCCACTACTCCATTTTGTTGAGGTGTTCTCGGGGCTGAGAAATTGTGATCTATTCCTTTGTCGTTGCAGTAATCTTCAAACAATTGATTATCAAATTCTCCTCCATGATCTGTTCTAATAGAAACAATAGGAATACCTTTCTCATTTTGAACCTTTTTGGCAAACATAATAAATTCAGCAAAAGTTTCATCTTTTGAGGCAATAAATATAGTCCATGCAAACCTTGTAAAATCATCAACAATTACTAACGTATATAAATTTCCTCCAAAACTTTTTACTCTTGCAGGTCCTACCAAATCCATATGAAGTAATTGTAAAGGTTTTGAAGTAGAAATTTCATGTTTTGTTTTAAAAGAAGATTTAGTTTGTTTGCCTTTTTGACATGCTTCACAAATCATGTCGTCTTTGAATTTGAGTTTAGGAAGGCCTACAACTAAATCTTTTCTAATCAATTTGTCAAGTTGATTCATATTGACATGAGCCAAACGCTTATGCCATAACCAACTTTCCTCTGATCGACTAAGAAAACAATTTTCAGAAGAATTTGAATTTAAATCAATTGTATAACAATTACCGTCCCTTTGAGCTCGGATCTTTGCCTTAATAGTTTCTTTGTTTAGGAGTAGATCTTTCTTGCTTACTATCAAGCATTCTTTCGAGTCGAAAATCACCCAGTTATCTTTGTCAGTGCTTTGGCTTACACTTAAGAGATTGTGGCATAACCCTTCAACATAATATACTCCGTTGATTTGAATGCCATCGGTTCTTCCCACTTCACCAATTCCAGCAATACGTCCGGATTGATTTCCTCCAAATGTCACCTTTCCTCCTTCTCTAGTTTCAAACATGATGAACTTATTTTTGTCACCAGTCATGTGTCTCGAACATCCACTATCAATATACCATTTGTTCGCTCGAGATGCTTTGAGACATACCTAGAATAAGATGATCAGGTTTTAGGTACCCACACTTTCTTGGGTCCTTTGTGGTTAGTATTTGGAATATGTGTCCCTTTCGGAACCCATTTATATGTTCCAACAACCTTTCCCTTTTTGAAATAACATGATGAAGTATAATGACCTTTCCTATTACAATAATTGCATGATACAAATGGATTCGATGTATGCACAGAATTCCTGAAGTATTTAAGATAGTCTCTACTACTCTTCTTATTCTTATTATGCATAGCGTTATATCCAATTCCAGATTTATCAAAGGAAACTTTCTGAGAACTTAAGATAACTTTGAGATTTTCACTTCCTTTAGTAAACTTTTCAACAATCTTTGTTAAGTCTTCTATTTTCTTATCTTTCTCTTTACACATTTCATATGATGATATAACATTACTTTCTAATTCTTTTACTTTCTTCTTATAACTAACCATTTCTTTAGCAACTTTGATGTACTCTGTATGCAATGCGTTATACTCAGATAATAATTCATTATAAGAGGGTTCAGAGTCACTTACCTCAGAGTGTGTGTGCCATCATCATTTCATCTTCAACCTCCTTCTCTCTCAAATTCGTCCTCCATTTCTGCAGAAAAAGGAAGAAGAAGCTTGGTGAAATAGGTAAGCTTTTGACCCTCTAAATGACCTCTAATGGAAAAATGCTCTTCTATAAAGTTGTTCCTTGTGTTGAGAGCTTCATTTTCATGGTTTTAGTTTGTCCATTTGGTGTTGTTTGTGCTCTCACGAAATTTTGGACTTGGGTGAATCAAGGAACTCCTTTGGGGAAAGTTATAGAGGTGAGTAAGACAAACCTTTCTTTATAGGTTTTGTGGCCATTGGTTGAGTTTGGATTTTCTGGAAATTTTGCCTTGAATTTCGAAAATGAGGGTCATTGTGTTGTTGGCATGTTGTTGTCATGGAATTAGTGCCTTGTTTAGTGTTTTGAATGAATTGAATTGAATTGAAGCTTAAAGGTGAAGTTTGAGAACTTTGTGTTGGTTTTGTGCATTGGACAAAAATAGGGCATGTAATTGAGTTGTGATTTTGGTTATTTTGTGGTTACCATTGTATTCCTTGTGAAAATTTATGTGGGAATAGGCTTAATTGTTAATTTTGGAGCCATTGGACACTTTAGTAGAAAATTGGAAAATCTGTCTTGTGTGAAATCTGTCTGGGCAGTCAGTTTGCACGAGCGTTTTGAATGACCAAATGGTGTTGTAAAATTATGAAAATTTCCAGTCTTAAAGTTAACATCCCAAGCTTCAAAATGGATATATATTTTGTGTCATTTCATTTAGTATTCTGGGATATATGATTGTCCAAAGTTTGGGATGGAAACAGAACTCTGTTTTGGAGTAGTGTTGAGTTTTGGGTGATTCTTATTTGTGTGATGATTTGAAGTAATGAGACATATTTTTCCTAGAAATAGGAATTAAATATATTTAATTTGGCTTTGGAATCACTCCATTTCTATTTTTCTACAATTAGTTATGATTTTTGGAAGTTCAGCCAAGAATCATGGAAGTTCTTGGCCGCGGCCCAGGGTGGCTGGCCGCGGCTCAAACCTTTCTATCCTGATTCTGGCCATGGCCCATGGGTGGTTGGCCGCGGCCAGTGACCTTCTGACCATATTTTGGCCATGGCCCAAGGAAGGGCTGGCCGCGACCAACCCCTGTGTTCCAGGACTTTGAGTTTTTGAAAAGAGATATCTAACCTATTGTTTCCCAACCTTTTAGGGCTTTTATTAAAGGAATTTGTGGCTTCTTAAGGGTCAATTATGATAACCAAATTAAGTGTTATGAAGTGAATTAAGTCTTAGAATAGAGTATAACTCTTTGTCCTTAATTATGATTCTAGGATTTGACATTTGCCCTACTTGGGAGAGACCAGCGCTAGGACACGCACGGAAAGATCAAGGTAGTGACTCTTCTCTCATGTTGTGTATGATACTTGGTATGCATGTTTATCATTGTGAATGTGTTATCGGCCATAGGGCATTACAGCGCGAGCAGTTCAGCGTGAGCCATCGTAGGGGGTAATGCTCATGATACATACCCCAGCCGTTGTATCTACCGTTGTAAGTGCTGAGGCTACGTTACGGAATCGTGGATTCCTGTTTGAGTATCCAGCCCGTGGGGCTGCGCGTTGTGAAATGTTTTATATAGATCCCAGCTGTGGTGATATATGTGATATGTTTATGTGGATGTGCAATACAGCAAGTAGTTCAGCGTGAGCCGTCGTAAGGGGCGATGCCTATTATACCTACCCCGACTGTTACAACAGTGGTTGTGATTTATGTGTGCTGTATGGATGATTTACTTTCATGCTTTGATATTGTGTATATTATGAGTGATTTGTTACTACGGGGATTCTTTAGAATCTCACTCTCCCAAAAACACAATTTTTAGACAGGACTGAAGGATCCAAGGGAAAGCGGGCGACGGAGAGTAGTTAGAGCTCCGGGCAAAGAGTTTTACTTTTGGAATATTTGGTTATCACTTTGTAATCATTTGGATACATTTTGTTGGGAATTACTTGTACATAGTGGATAGTATTTGTGTAATCCCCTAATTATGGGAAACTCTATAGGCAATTGTGTATTGTAGACCCTTATTTGATTAATGGAACCCGAGTGTGTCGGGAAATTATGTGGTACTCTGATATGTATGAATGAAATTAACATATACAGGCCATTTGTGTATTGAAATGTGAATAGGAGACCACTGTGAACAGGTTTTAAAAAAGTTTTTTTGAAAACCCTGAATTTAGGAAATTTACTTTCTTTAAGTCCCAAATCTTCTATGGTCTCTAATTCCATATTAACCACATGTTTATAAACTTAAATCTCGGTCTTAATCGTGAAGGAGGTTACACTAGGCTTGTTGCGTGCTAGGAGGCCGACAAAACTCCTATACCGGCTTGCATTAGGCCTAAATGGTTTCCAATAACTATCAAACTCAATCGGAATCTTTTCCCCGGTATTCCGATTGAGAGGAATATCTCTCAATCGGGTGGCTTTCCTACCCCTTCGTCTAGGCCGGTTACGTGGCTCACTGTGTTCCTGGCTAGGAGCATTGCTAGGCTCGCTTTGATTTGGATTAGTAGGATTGGGAGTACCCTCACTAGGACGACTCATTGTCTGAAAACACTTTAAGGGCACTATTTAAGGATAGCTAGTGATGGTTTAAGGAAATTTTGCTACACGGCACTATCTACAAAGGCATCGTTCAAAAGCAATTCCCAAGTTATGCAAACATAAACAAATGATTAATTGCAATACACAAGTTGAACATACATGCAAAAATAGGAGGCACTGTTAGCACAAGTTGAACAAAGTTGAACATAAATGCATTAGGAGGCAAACTCAGAAGAAAAAATAGGAGGCATGTTTGAACAAGTTGAACAATCATAACTGCATTAGGAGGCAGACTCAGAAGCAGCACCAAAGTTCATATCAAGCTATATCAGCACTACCTTATCCAAAGTTTTACTATATTAAACATGCAAAAATACATAATCAAAATTGAACCCTTCTCATACACAACCAAAATAAACTCAGGTCCACAGAAGCATAAGGACATTAACCTCAGACATACATGCATTATGTAAAACTCTTCAGAATAATTAACAGTACCTTCAACCTTTGCTTGAGGATCCTCTTCTTTCTCTGGATTTGAATAGTCTTTGGCCACTTTACGATTCGAGTAAGGTCTCTCTTAGGAGGCAATGGACGCTTTTGAAAAGTGGGTTGACGACTTGCTACAAGAATCGAACAAAGAAAAAAGAGGCCAAGTCATCTCACAATTTCAATGAAATACCCAAAAACGAAATCATTAATTTAATTGAACGCCTGGCAACTGAAACACAAACCTGATAATAAAAACGAGGTTGAGAACGAAACCAATCGGAGGGAACAAACGATGATAGCCTTACGGGAATGTATTCAACCGTAAATCTCCGTTGACGGTGGCGAAGTTAAGGGCAAAGGAGAGAAGGGGAAAGGAGGAGCTGCCGCGAACTAACGGAGGGGTTTTTGCTTATGTGCTTGAGTCTCAAATTTCATAGTTGAAATTAGGCACGTTTTGAAATCCAGGTCAGTTTTAAGACCAGTTGTAATTAACAACCGATCTTAAAAGTAATATTTAAGACCGGTTATTAATAAATAGCCGGTCTTAAAAATAGAAACTTTTTAAGACCGGTTATTAAATAATAACCGGTCTATTAAATGATAACCGGTCTTAAAGTTTTAATATTTAAGACCGATTTTCATGTACAACAGGTTTTAAAAATAATAACCATTTTATTTTTTTAATTGTCTTTAATTCAGATAATATTTTCTAGATCGGTTATATTTAGAACCGGTCTAAAAAATATATTACATGTATTTATTTTTTTAATTGCATATATTTTAAGATCGGTTTTTATTATAACCGGTCTTAAAATTATTTTTAAGACCGGTTTTAAATATAACCGGTCTTAAAAGTATTTTTAAGATCGGTTTTAAATATAACCGGTCTTAATATTTCATCATAATTACAAAAATGCCACCGGTTATATTTTTAAGATCTTATCCAATATAACCGGTCTAAATGTTTCGATCTAAAAACCCTTTTCTGTACTAGTGAATCAAACGTTTTTATACATATTTGTCATATTTTCCAAATGATGAACCAAACAAATTATGTAATTATCATTACATTATATTGCATTATATTACCTCCAAATCTGTGAATCAAACGGACACTAAAAGACTTTATTTGAGATTTGGTGGTTTCAGTTTTTTTAAAATCGGTCAGAATTAGCTAATGCATCTACTTTTTATGAGTAATCCAATTTAGAAATATAAAATCTTTATATTTCATAAAAGACTTTATTTAAGATTTTATAGTTACAAAATGTTTATATATTCTTAATTTTCCTCCTTTTTTTTCCTGTTAGTTTTACCTAGCATTTGAAATTTAATAATTTTTAGGTGAATCATAACAACTTGATTATTTTTAAATCAATTAGGAATCTAACCATACCTCTATTTTATTGGGAGTTATCAGAATTACAAATATTGAATCTTTGTATTTTCTAAAATATGTTCCACACATCAATTATCTTTTGATGAGGGGATGAATTTATAATATTTAGGGTAATATCTTACTCCAATTGAGGAAGAATTTTGATAATTATAAGGTATTATATTAATTATTAAAAATATTAAATCTTTGTATTTTCTAAAATATGTTCCACACATCAATTATCTTTTGATGAGCGGATAAATTTATAATATTTAAAATAATATCTTACTCTATGCTATTTGAAAGAAGAATTTTGATAATTATATGGCATTATATTAATTATTTATTTTAAATATTTTTTAATTCTTCTTCTTTTTTTAACTCAATGTGTAGAAAAGCTGCAAAATTTTCTAGATATATATTTAATATGAATACAGTAGAATTTTTTTTCCTCTTATTTGATTAGAGGTATTTTCAAGCTACTTTTGGTGAATTTATTTGACTTTTAGACATAATCAATAAATTTTTACTAATTTTTATGAATAATGATGAGACTGATGTTTAAAATAGAAATTACAGAAAATATATTTCAATGAAATCAATAAAGATTTGGCTTTGGAATTTTTTTTCGCCAACAATGTGGATCCAAAATTTGAATGTTTTAATCATAACTTTAAACATTAAAGTCTAATGTTATTTGAAATCAAAAGATAACAACAAAAAATTTATCATAAATTATAACTTTCTATCATTTTTTAAAATTAAAAATTTAAAAATAGTAAAAAAAAAAACATGTCTTCGTGCCCATTGATAAAAGGATATTGCAAATTTATCATAAATCAACCGAAAAAAAAAGACCCAAGACTTTCTTACTAACATAAATTTTTTTATTTCGCATTTATTATTGGAATTTAGAATTTTACATAATTGATATATTATAACTTCCTAACCATGATAAATTATTTCTCATGAATTGAAAGATTTTAAAACAATAGAAAAATATAAAGTTTCTGAATAAGTTTTTAGTCTACGATATAATTATTTTAATGTGGCTATCGAGAAATTTGTGTGTGATTGAAAGATCTTAAACCAATAGAAAAATATAAAATTTCTGAATAAATTTAGTCCACCATATAACTATTTTAATGTGGCCATCGAGGGTGTGTGTGTGTGTGTTTTGCATGATCATGTTTAGAACAAAATAATGGCATAGCAAGTTTATTAGAGCCCGTTCCTAATCGCTTTTCAACATTTGTCCGGGTGAAAAAAGGTTATCCAGAAAAGATATGTTGAGTTTGTTCTTTTTTCTTTTCTTTTCTTTTTTACCATAAGATTTTGGTCTTTTTTCAAAAGTTATAATTTTTTCGCTTTGGCCCTCAAGTTCTAGACTAATTCGAATTGAGAAAATTATATAGAATTAATGGAAATTACATAGAAGTCCAAATAAAAAGAAAAAATAGTAAACAAGTCTCTCGAAATCATCAAATTATATTGAAGTCTCATGAGACTTAGATTAGACTAATTTGAATTGAGAAAAAATTACTTGACCTATGTTAATTTGAGAAAGCAATAACAACTTGGATTATCACAATGACAAGTCATTGAGCAACCAATAACAAGTCTTTAAAATGGTACCAACTTGTCATAAGTTGCTAAATGACTTGTCATTGTGGCACCCCGACTTATTATTAGTTACCCAAATTAAATTAACAAGGTCAAAGTGGCTTCTTCTTCTTTTTAATTCAAACTAATCTAACATAGATCACATAAAACTTCAATATAATTTGATAATTTTAAGGGATCTGTTTGCGTGATTGTTTCTCTTTCTCAAGACTTGTGCGTAACTTTCCCTATAAATTGGTTCATTTGGTTAAAAAAAAAAAGCCAGTATGTACCAAAAACAATGAATGGAAAACCGGACCGGACTGGCCGGTCCGACCGGAAAACCGGTGAACCGGTCCTCAGTCCGGTCTAGTTTGCTGTTTTAGAGAGGGGGAGTTCGAACTGTTGGAAACAGGTCGAACTGGTCTAAAACCGGTGGGTCACTGGTTCAACCAGTTTGCTGCTTTTTTTTTTTTTTTTTGAAAAATGAGATATCCGGTTCAAAAAAAAGCTGAAAAAGAAAGAAAACCATAGATTTAGACCGATATACATACAATCTATAATATTTTACTAAATTATAAGAACAAATTTTAATTTTAAGGCTACAAAAATTTAAAAAATAAAAAGAATAAAAGAAAAAATATTATATATTATATACATATAATATATAATATTTTAGTCAATTAATTTTATATGATTCAAGTAATGAAATCTAATATAATCAATTGATTTTATCTATAGAAGTTTAAGAATATATTAATATATATATTGTTTCTAATAATTGGTAATATTTTAATATGACCGGGTCGACTACCGGTTTGATCACCGATTCGACCCCGGTTGAACCATTAACCTTTGAACTTGTTCCGTAACCGGTTCATTGACCGATCCGGTTTTTTTGTTCCTTGACCAAAAATGATGCGATTACGTGCTATAACACTCTCCAAATAAACAAGTATTCTACGAGAGCACCAAATGCCACTGTAGTCCTATACATACAATCATTATTAGTTGTTTTATTGAATGATTGTCCATTTAAGTACAAAGCATAAAGTATTGATGCCTGAAATTCTTTATTCACAATTTCTTTTTATTTAAAGAAGCATGCACTAATAAACCAAAAGCTCTTTTTTGCTACAAAGTTGTTGGCTTTTTCACAATTTCTTGTCCATCCAAATCACACACCGAAGACACTGACCTGCTTGCAATAAATCAAAAGCTCTATTTATGTCCTCAAGTTCCATTTCGTGTGTGACGAAATCATCCAGCTGCAGTTCCTGTTATATATTGTGGGGGCAAGCTTAATTAAAAGATAATAATAATTCAAAAAAAAATCTGGTTCAATATGTTATTAGGAAGAAAATGTAACATTTAAGAACCCTTTAACAAGTTTAATAACAGTTCAAAGTTTTGAAATTAAAAAAAAAAAAAGAATCATGGTTTGTTTTTACTAAAATTTAGTTTCTTTCTCAGATAATTTTTCTCTCTCTCAACTTTTTAGTACTGATCTCTCACTTTTTTTTTTTTGATACATGATATCTCACATTTTTACGCTTAATTGGTTCTTCAATTTTTTCATAGTCATCTTAAATGTTTTCAATATTAAAAAAATAACGAAAGATAAATATTAAAAATATGAAAAATAAGTCTTAAGACGAAAGATGAGTGTTGACAAAAAATAACCCAATAAAATTTTAATTATAATCAAAGGCCATCATTCTTTTTTTTTTTTTAATTTCACAATGTTAAGGTCGTTAATTGTAGTTTTATGGTTAATTCATATGTGTAGCAATTTTTTTTAAAAAAAATATATAGGTCTTTAGGTCTTTTTTTTTTTTTTTTCAAAAACATGGTTTTATTATTGCACTACGTTTATCTCTCTAAAATGTTTTTCATCCAAAATTTTCACTTTCATTTCATATTTTGAATAATTTATCAAATTTAATTACATATATGTAAAACAGGAATAAAAAAAATCTCCTGCAATAACTTCTAGTTATTATTACTGCTCAGGACAATTATATAAACACACATGTATGTATAGACAGAGAAAGAATGACCAATAAATTATACTGCCTCCAATCCTAAATGTAAGAGTTGGTTAATGAGTTTTTTTTTTTAATTTCAAAATATAAGACACTGGTTCACTTTGCTTGGCAAATTTATAATTCATTTCCCAAACAGTCATTTCGATTACACATGCTAAATAGGGTTTTTAAAGAGAAATATAGTTTTCGATACAAATGATTCAGGGGATATATTTTAGAAAAAGGCAAAACTTAAATCCACTTACTTATACTTCCTTCAGTCTTTCATATATGATATATTTAAGAAGTTAATCTTGATTCTAAATATAAAATATATTTTTCATATTTATCAGTTTTTTCCTAATTTGTCTCTATTGATGTTCTCTAAAAAAATTAAGCAAAAAACAAAAACAAAAACAAAAAGAAAGAGGAAGTTAAGGGAGATAACCAGAGTGTTCTAAAAAATATTGTCATATTAACAAACTTAATTAATTTTATTAATTTAATCAAATTAATCAAATTAGGTAAATATATTTTATAATAAAGACAGGTGTGAGCATTAATTAGGTGAATTTCTCATATCAAATCTTAGTACATGTTTACTTTAATGATAAAAATTCACATGGGTATAAATATGTACAATTTCAAAATTATGTTAGATTATCGTAACAATAAAAATCACACATGAGAAGATTTTATTGAATGAATGGACCTAACTGATATAAGCCAGTGTATATAAGTTTTGTCCTTTAATAAAACCAACATATAATTATTATAAATAACTAACATAATATATTAACGTTGATAAGATAATTATCTAACTCCTACATTTATTAGGATCAAATGAAGTATAAATTAAGCATAAATAAATAAATAAAAAAGAATAAAAGGTAAAAGTAAAAATGATCACCTTATCAATGTAACGCTTGAGAAGGATGGGGATATGAGATTTGGGTTTGAGTCCTCCAAATAAAGATCCCATGAGGCATTTCCCACTCGTCAGAACTTCCCCAGAGCTAATGCTCAAATTAGACCCTTCCTTGTCAACTCCCACAACTATTGTTTTCCCCCAACCCTATAAATTAATAAAGTAAAAAAAAAAAAACATCACCTTTTTTTTTTTCAATTCAGTTTTTATTGTTAACAGCTGGAAACCTGAAGTTAGACATAATACAGTTATATTATCTTCATACTGGTTTTTAAGCTACTTTTTATATGATACAAATAACCGAGTCACATAAATTAAAATGTTAGTTAAAATTAATTAAAAACAAATAAATACATAATTAATATCTTTAAATTTTATTGTCTAAAAACATCATTATTTATGAAGAGAGTGAGTGAGAGGGAATGAGCGAATAGAAAAAGGTAGATAATAAATATGGGCAAACATGAAAAATAATACTACTAAAATTTTAGACAAGATATTAGTACTTCTTATAAATAAGAATATGTCACCTCTGAAAGAAAAAAAAAAAATCTCTCAGAACAGGAGGGAGTAACATCTATTTCCATTTTGTAAGCTATTTGAAATACTCCTTGCATTAATGGCAAAAAAAAAAAAAAAACAGAAATATTCATTGCATTAAAAAACCTAAAGAGAACTAGATGGTAGTGTGGCTATGTCTCATTTCGTGGTTGTCTTAGATTTATAAAAAAAAGTCCCACATCTAACAATTAGAAGGTAGTTCATGAATGAGGAGTATACAAAAGGGGAAATTACATCAAGATTCTAAAGTACACAAATTATTACTTCCAGGTTTCATGAAATCATCAATTTGATCTAAAGTCCTAAGGGACCTCTTAGCAATTTGTCTAAATTGTGAAGACGAGTTAATGACAAATAAGGGTACTTCAATTGACAAATCAATGTGCACCAATGACAAGTTAATATAAACTCATTTTTTTCACAATTGAAATGAATCTCCCACACATCCTTTAGGACTTTATGTCAATTTAGTAATTTCATGATATCAGATCTGTTATCTGATGGTGATAATTTATCTTTCTTGAGATATCAGTATGATTCTTCCTATGTAATTCATACATGTCTAACCAACTTGCTTAATGCCTTAATCATTCTCAAGCATAGTAATATATGGGGATTTGATTCCACTAAGATAGGCTAGTATTTAGTAGTAGAGATAAAATTCCAAAATAACCCATATTACATATTGACAAACAAAAGAGAGAGACCTTACGACAAGAAGCATAGGCTTCATGCACCAAAGATGCCACCCCAACGCATTCAAAGCAATAGTCAGCACCTCCATCAGTCATCTCTTGAATCACCTGTTTCACAAACACATGCATATATATATCACTAAAGTCACTTTTCGAGTTTTAGAAAACCCAATTTTATATTTTAACATTTTAGAAATGATTTTACAATGTTAGAAGTAAATATATGAGACGTTTTGTTTTAGCTTAAAAAAATGTTTTTATTAAAGAGCTTTTTTGGGTTCCCAAATCAGCACGATTGATTAATGCCCTACTTAAATACATATGGAAAAATTACATATAGGTTTTAAATAAAAATTTTATTTTCTAAAAATTTCTTTCTCCCTTTTCCCTTATTAGGTGTAAACTCATTTAATTATAGCTAACAAACCAATGTCATTATACCATCAATGTTTTTGAGTTCAGATTCTCTGCAGTAAATTGTTTTATTTCATATTGTGCTATAAGATCATAAAGAAACAACAATTTTTTAGACGTGTGTAAACTAATGACATGGGTCCCATACACTCCATTTCCTATTTTCTCGGAAAAATTACTTGTAGGTTCTAGGTAAAAAATTAAATTCAAAAAAGTCCCCACAATTTTATTTAAAAATAATAAGTGCAATAGACGTAACATAGGCTTAAAGTGTAATTTTTCCAAAGAAGATTTTCCTAAAAGATGTTTGGCACAAATAAGTTTTAGAAGGTGTAAAAATATCAATAAACACTTTAAAAAGGTGCAAAATCATCAAAATCGTTAAATTTCATCAAACGTTATCAGAATTTTCTTCTCTTATAATTAAACAGCCGTTTGGTCAAATTTAACGATTTTGGTGAATTTACACTTTTTTAAACTGTTTATTAGTTATTTTTGTCTCTTCTAAAACTTATTTATGATAGATACACATTGAGAAAAACTTTGTTAGTAAAATTACACCTTAACCTTTTAATGTATATGAATTTGATTTGTAAATAATGCAACAGGCTTGTAAATATGAAAATTTGACTTTTAAAAACCAAACTGTTAAATTTAACTTATAAATGACACAACTAGACTTGTAAATAAGAAATTTTAACTTACAAATATTAAATATTTTGAGACCTATTAATGTTAAATAAAATTCTAAGTACTACTTATCTGTACTTAATTTTAATTTCTTGCCTGAAATATATAGTAATTTTCATATTGTCTATTCCTATGCAGCAAAGCAAGACTCACGAGAATTCATTCACCCCATGGGAAAGGGCTTTTTTTGCCATAACATATAAATACCAAAAAATACAAAAAAAATTCAACAGCTCCATATATGATATATCTTAAACCATATTTTAAATTATTTATAAAAAAAGCATATTTTAAGTTGAATACATCTTTCTAAAAAGAAATATATTGTTAAAAAATTTTAAGAAATAAGTTTTTGCTTATATTTATATGACACAATTAGAATTGAGGACTTAGAGAGATAGATATTTATGGAGAATGACTACTAAAATTGTAATTATTTAGAAGGACCAAATACTAAAATACCTCTAACAAAATCTTCTGCATTTCCTCTCACATTCTCTTCCATATTCAATTTTTAAAACTAATACAAAATTTTAAGTTTCACTAAATTAAACAAAAATTTTCTCAATTTTCATTTTTCACAACCTGAACAGATATCCTGAAAAATATGAAATGAGTTTAGTTTTTATTTTTATAAAAAGAGCTTAGTTGTTATTAAAGTTGATAATATAAATGGGTAACTTGATGACATAAATTGGTGAAAAATAATTAAAAAAATATGAGTTTAACCGATGTTAATTAAATAATATATATTTTTTTTTCCAAAAAGATATAATCATATCATGATGAGCGGTTTTAGATATTTTTTTTTAAATTATGAATACAAGAAATGATATAAGAGGTTTGATTAGGAACAATTTAATAATTTTAAATTTGTATTATGATGTTTGGTCTTTTTAAATAATTAAAATTTTTATAATCCTCTATGATAAATATTATTTTCTTTTGTTCGTCTGTTTTAATTTGCCCTATTTATATTATGCTGAATCTTTTCTTTATTTATGTCATCAACTTGACCTGGCTAACAGGCTTGTCCCCACATTCTCCAGAATTGACGAAGTCTGTGACGCCAAACTTTTTTCCTGAGTGAAAAAAGGGAAGATAAGAGACAAATCATTAGATTTAATTTAAATATGTTTCAAAAATAAAGTGTGAGTTCGTACTTTGTAAATAATTTCGAATTATTGTTAGATATTAAATTTAATGAAATAGACTCTTAGTGAAAGAAACAAATTAAACTGGCTATATATATATATATATATATATAATATTTCATAACCTTATTTGAAAAAACATTTCACGTAGAAGGAATCTTTCATTGAATATGTGATATCTTTACTAACATTTTCATCAAAATGTCTTTTTTTAATAGTTTATATGTTTATCATGAGTAAAATATATTAATTACCCATTTCTTTTCTTCTATTTAGAAAACATATACAAACCTTCTTTAAAATTAAGATACATGTTACATAACCCTTTTTTATATATTTGAGATTCGGTTTTCATCCATCAAACCGTTAGTTGATCATTAAGTTTGACTTCTAAACTTCTATTTTGACCAAAATACCCCTCCTTAATGAAAGAATTATTTGAACAATTAATTTTTTTTTAAAATTATTTTTAATATAACCAAATAGTAATTTTGATACTTATATATATATATATATATATATATATATATATTGGTGAAATGATACTTATATTTTAAAACTATTTAATATGTTATAAAATTTTAATAAATTTTATTTCATTTAAATTTTCCCTCTTTAGTGAGACTTATTTATTTATGTTTTTTAATTGGCTAAAAATATTTTAAACACATATTTTTGTTTATTATACCGCATAAATGATATAAGTTTATGATAGGCTATATAAATCATTTGTATTTTTATTTATATGATTTAAATTTTATTAAACATATTTTTTTTTTTTGCTACAAACATCTATAAATAAATTTAGCCAAAATTAGGAATTTAATATGATGAAGGGTAAATTAGTAAATAAATTATATTTTAATATAAATTTTAATTAAAAATAAATTTTCAAAATATTCTTAATGAAGTTAATAATTTAGACTTAAGCATATATATTTTAAAAATGAAGGGAAGGTTGGTGTAATTAGGATAAAATGTAAGGGAGGTTAAAAAAAAGAAAACTATAGCAGTCTAACTAAAATTAAAGAAAATTATAAAGACATGATAAAAAAAAAAAGGAACCTAATTAAAAATTAAGTAAAATTATTGGAACCTACAAATAAATTTTTCCTAAATTAATTAATTAAGTAAAATTACCGATTTCAAATTTTTGTGGGTTCAAGTCCACCCCAATGATCCTAGCAGCTCCACAAAGTCTAGCTCCCTCTGCAACCTACCATGAAGAACAATTCAAACATTGTTATTTCATTTTCTTAGAGAAGAACGCTTTTTGCCTTCCCTGAAGAAAATTATATATGCTTTTAAATTCTATAATCAAAGTTTGGAAAATAACACTACTTTGACTTTAACCAATAAATTCGAAATTATTCAAATGAAATTTGGATAGTCCAAATTTTGATACTACCTCCAGTCCAAAATATAAGATAAAATTGTTTTTTTTTTGGAGAAATTAAGGAAGTTAATTAAATTACCTTAGAGTATTTATATTTATATTTTTTTCTCTAAACTAATTAGTTTAACTAATAAACTAATATATAATCTAAAGATAAACAACAAATGATATGATTAAGTAACTTATTTAGCTTCCTTAATCTCCCCAAAGAAAATCAACTTTATCTTATATTTAAGACCGGAGGGAGTACTTATTATCACTCTTAATGAGCACCAAAACCGCTTTCAAATTGTAGCTTTGTTATGGTTAGGGTTAGTATGAAAATTGTAGGTTTATTTATATATGTAAATAACTTTAAACGGTATGTATTTTAAAACAGAAAAGATTCTAATTTGTTGACAAAGGGACCTTGATGTTTGTTGACTTTATTTGGGAACAATATTTTTTTGGTCAAACGTAAATTAATAAAGGATAACACCAAAGAACAAGTTTGCAAAAGAAGAAAGAGACAACGAGTCTATGTTTTGACTTTTGAGGAAACATACCGCTAATCCAATGGAACCCAGCCCAAATATGGCAACGGTAGAACCAGCCTCCACTTCTGCTGTCTTCCAAGCCGCGCCCACCCCTGAAATTTTAAATGGCAGTTTTACCCAAAAATATAAATAAAAATAATTTCATAAAAATTACTTTATCTTGTCTTAAATGTAAAAATTATTTAAATTATTTGAGGGGTTATCGCATCTTTTCTTCTAAACCATCCCAATTGATTTCTATCAATAGAGGTAATTTTCAATATAAATTATTAAATGTGTATTTTAGAAAAATCAGCACATATTTTTATGAGTAACTAATTTAATTAATTTTTTAAATTTTTACAAACTAGTTGTTTGACTCTTACCTTTATAATCGGAAGAAGCATTGACACTTTGATTCACAGAACATCATGACCTTTTTAAATTTAAAAACTATTACAAGTTAACGATTTTTTAAAAAGGGACTAAAATATTAATAATTCATTTATAAAGGACTCAAATATCAAATATGTTATATTTTAAAATATATTAGACTATAGCTAATCCAAATCTAGTCAAACTCAAGGACTCTAAAAGAGGATAAGATCTCTTGATCATACCCCCCAAAAAAAACCCAACACAAAAAAAAAAAAAAGGAACAATTGTTAGATGAAACCAACATTGCAAATCCATATAAGAAAAGTAGGAAGAGAGATATAACTATCTTTGAATGGAGGTAGAAGTGAAAAGAAAGAGAGTGAATATTAGGAAGAAAAACTTTAAAAAATAGTAAAAAAATTACTTTGTTTAAAATTTTCTCTTATAGTGTCTTTTTATAATAAAAAGTTCATGTAAGTTTGGTTCAGCAGGTTTATTAAGGTCAAGACATGCTTTCAAGTTTAAAGAACGTTTAAAGAAATACTTATAAATTATCCATCAACAAGATCATTACATTAACAATAAGATTTCATAATCTTATGGATTATGAGTCAAGTCCTTATCAGCTAAATAAACGTTTGTTATCTCTCGTGGTTTTCTTTCCTCCGTAATTTTCTTCTCATGAAAATGAATTGGACAGGGAAGTTAATTTACCAGTAGAAACACCACAACTGAGGAGGCAAGCCCTGTTGGGAGGAACAGAGGAGGGATCATGAATCTTTGTCAAATTGGCAACATCAACCACAGTGTATTGGCTGAAGCTTGACACAAACAAGAAATGGTGAATGGTTTGGCCACTGAGGTCTGTGAATCTGCTGCTTTCATGTCTAGGCATCACACCAGACATTCTAAATGGCACATTTGAACACAGATTGCTCTTCTTTGACTTGCAGTCCACACATTCCATGCATTGTGTCATGAACACTGGAATCACCACATCTCCTTTCTTAACTTCACTCACATCTTCTCCTACACTTTCCACAACCCTGTCATACACCAAATCAACCAAAATTTACTTTACAATATGTGGTGCTCCATGTTTAATAGTGTCTTGTGTGCAATTATTTTTCTGTACTAACCTGTTTTATGTAACATAATTGACTACTTCACCAAAACAATATGTGGGGTTATTATTATCTTAAGCTAATCAATCCCCTTCTTTTATGGGTGATAGTCATTGATGAAGCTTAAAGCCATCATACAGAGAGTTTGTTTGGATTGACGTTTTGCAGACCTAAAGGTTGATTTTGGTTCAAATTATGCCTTTAAAAATAGAGTAGCTAAACACTTATCTAGAACCCAAAAGTGAGTTTAACACCCAAGATATAAGATGGAGAGAATAGCTTTTTACGTCAAAAGTTTCCTATAACAAGGATTAAAGTGAATATTAGTTACTAGGTTATGGATTATTAATTATGTTTTTTTTTTAAGATTTCACCTCTTTCAATTTTCCAAGACAACAATTATACAGTCCATTCATTTTTAGAAGATATTATTTTTGAATATGACTTTGTTTCTATTTACAAGAGATGCTTAGAGGATGTCTCCAATCGTTTTGTTAATTTTCCATTTTACCCCATTTAATTACTCATGATAATATTAATTATTCATTCTCTCTTCCACCCCATTTAGGATGTCTCCAATGTTTTTCTAACAAACAGTAATTTTCTTATTTTCTCTCTATAGGATGTCTCCCTAAAGATAATGCTATTTCTGGAAAAATTCAATTTTTTTTACATATTTATTATTTCCAACTAAATTTAACCATTTTTTTTTTGTCAACGTGAGATGGAACGAGGGAGTAGTTATTAGAAAGTCTTTTTTTTTTTTAATTCAAGATATTATTACTTACTGAATTATCACAGATTCTGGTAAAGCATATTCATACAGCAACAGCAATAATAATAAATTGAGAAAAGTCTCAAGCTTGATTAATTTGGATTATATGAAGGAATCCAAAGACTTACCCGACGGCCTCGTGGCCCAGAATTCTTGGGAAAATCCCATGAGGACCCTTCAATTCAACACACAGAAATTAAGAACGCATCATCTCAGAAACTCAAAATAATGTATACTCAATTAATAATCACTCCAAAAAGTTGAATAAGATCAACAACAAGAAGAATAAGAAACAAAGCATCAGCAAATTTAAAGAGTCTTGTAAAGAAACCTTGGCCTTCCAAAACGTGAGGTCACTGTGACAGAGAGAGGTGCAGATTATACGAATCCGAGCTTCACCGGACATCGGCGGCGCCACAACAACATCTTCGATCACTAACGGCTCGCCGGAATCCCTACAGACGGCGGCTGGTGATTGCAACGATGAAGACCGAAGGATCGAGGATTTCATATCATGAGTAAGAAATTATTAAACTATATGTAAAAATTAATGGTATTTCATTTAAATAGCAGAAAAAAAATCACAATTAATCGATGGATGATGATCTAACCTTTGCATTGAATAGGCTTTCCTTCACTGTTGATCGGCAACTGAGCTTCCATGGCAATTCAGAACAATGGTGGAAACTTGCAGAGTTGACCAAAGCAAAGGCGTGTTTGTCTCAATGATATGGTTATACTTACAATTAATGGGCGGATTTTATAGAACTTCAAACAGATTTGAGGACCACAGGTGACGATGACAATCTACCTTATTCTCTTCCGGCCGGCAAGGCATCTATTGGTTCATGATATATGTGTGTGTATATTATGTATATACAAAATATAAAACTAATATTTTGTTGTTGTCGTCTTGATTCTTGATTCCAAGTTTCAATCCCATGTGCACGTTGATTTTGAAATGCATGCATTTTTTTAAAACCCTGTATATTTTTTTTTCACATCAAATATTTTTATCTAAAGATGATTTATTGCATAAAAATTTTCATTGAAAATTTAAATTATGTTGTGTTTATGGTTAAAATATATGTTTGGTCTTCTAAATTTACATTAAGTTTCAATCTAGTCTTTTAAATTTATAATGTATATTTTTAGTCCTTTAATTTTAACACCATTAGTTTTACTTAAAGGAAAATACGGACTCATCAAATCTTTTTTTGCCATATGGACTCAACAAATTTAAATTGTAAATAGACAATTAAATGCTAAGAAAACATGTTTATAACTATTTTATAATATAAAATTAAAATAACCACGTTACTCACCAGATTTATTTTAAATTTTACAATTTAAATATAAAAATAATTATATTAAACTATTAAAATTAAGATAAATCTAGTCATTTTCATTTACAGGTTTATTTATTGTAAAAAAATAAAAATACTTATATGCATGCTTTGTTAGCAATTGATTACAAAATCTTATTTGTATTTGATAAATTTACATTTTTTTTATGCAATGGGATTAACAATGTTAAGATTAAAAGAATAAAAATATACTTTATAAATTCAATAGACTAAACCAAAACTTGATGTAAATGTAAGGAATCAAATATATTCTTTAGCCCATGTTTTTTTGAAACACACATACAAGTAAATGTACGTCTCAAGATTGAGGATTTTCCCAGTTTTCCTTAATTCAGAGTCGCAGGGCCTTGTTTTGGGCAGTTTTGGAAATCTGTTTTAAACGCATCTCCAATTTTATTTTTGCTCCTTTCTTAAATTAAAAAAATATAAAGAAAGAAATGATGTTGGGAATTTTTTTTTTTGATACATGATGTTGAGCATTTTGCTTCTTAACTGGTAGAGAACAAAGCCCCAAAAGAGAACTTGGGATAGAACAAGCTTGCGGATCCTATCACATCAATGGACACAAATGTATATTGGGCATTAGAAATTGAACAAGTGATACTTATTATGGAGAATCCCTGAAGAGGAACCTGAAAATTGAGAAATGACAGATGAGTTTTTTTTACCAAAAGTTGATTAGAAAATGTTAAAACGTGAAAATGAATTCTCGACTTTTTTCTTGAGAAATGGAAATGACTGCTTTGTCATTTTCAAATTTTCAGGTTCCTTTTCAGATATTCTTCCTACTTCTTATCATGGGCAGATTTGGGCTGAGATTCAAAGCCCAAAATAAGGCCATGCGACTCTTTTATTTTTTTTGGGGTAGACTCAGGGTATTTATTATTAATAGCGATGACTAATCCCTTCACACCATAAACTTTCCGAAAGGGTTTTAGTGTTGGTCATGAAACCCTCTCCATACACACCACCAAATATAACCCCAAACTATTACCTATGGCCCGTTTGATATAATGAAAGAATTTTCATGGAATTAGAAGTGAAATTAGAATTGGAAGTGGATGTGGAAATAGAAGTGGAAGTTGGGTTAAAAAGTTTGTTTGGTATGATAATGGAAGTGGGGTATTATTTTAATTTAATATTTATATTTATAATATGAAGAGACTAATATGCCCTTGACAAAAAAACCCCTGGCCACCAAAAAAATCACAGCACCCACGACTAGCAACCTGGGAACGCTAGCAACCATAGGAAAAATGGTAGATCAAAATCAAAGAAAAGTTGCAGAGGGGAAATGAACTTGAAATCATATAAGAAATCGAAGAACATTTTACACGGCAGAGTTGCTAATGGTCGCCGTCATTGTTGCCAAAGAAAAGTTACAGATCGTGGTCGCCAAAGGTTGCAAATCTAAATTGCAGATCGTGGTCACTGTTATTATACATGGCAGAGTTATTGTCTTGGCGAAATTGCAGATCGAAATCAAAGAAAAGTTGCCAATGTGGTCGCCATCGTTGCCACTGTTACTGCTGGAACGTTGTTGCTGCCGCCACTCTCTCATCGCCGTCGCTGTGGCTATTGGAACGTTGTTGCCGCTGCCGCTCTCTCATCGTAGTCGCTGTGGCTACTCCAACGTTGTTGCCGCTATAGTTCTCTCATCGTCACCGCGCCGTCACCATACTGTCATTGTTGCCAGGCCGTCCTAGTCACCTCGTCGTCACCATTGCTGGGCTGTCCGTCATCCTTAGCATCACCAGCTGTCAAGGGCAAGATGGATCAAAGTTTGGGTTTCATGGAAGTCTCCACACTTCCATGGGTTATAGGTTGGAACTGACTTCCACTATTCATAGAAGTGGAATCAATGATACCAGACAAGTCAAAATTTTTGGTGGAAGTCACTTCCACATGGAAGTGGAATCAATGATACCAAACAAGCCAAAATAAGAGTTCCATCCTCAATTCCACTTCCACGATACCAAACATAGCATTAAGGAACCTAATTAAGTGTCAACTGTGCTAGGCCTCGTGGTTAAGGCCATCGACTGTGAATTAAGGGAAACTAGGGAAATCCTCAATCTTGAGACATACATTTACTTGTACATTGTTATATTTTGAACGCTTTTACTTAAAAGTATTTCTTAAAGTACCTTTTTTTTTGGCCGGAAAGTAATTAGAGATGCTATCTAAAATGATTTCTCAAATTAATGAAAAGTCATTTCACGAGTGGCCCTTTCATACCCTCCAACCTCATATACTTTTTGCTGGCAAAAAAAACAAATTTTTTATTTTACTAATAACATTATTAATTCTAAGTATGATTTTGTGTACAGTATTGAATGTAAATTTGGATCAGCTTATTTTGAATGATTTAATTTCAATATGCAGGATAAACATGTGATAAGAGTTTTATCTCATAAAATAGAAAAATGCTTATTTTAAATGCTCCCAAAATAAACGCTGAGTTGGAAAATGCATACGGTGAGGAAGATAATACATATGTAAATGCTAATTTGAAGGCAAATGCGAATTATATATGAATGGTAGAACAATTGATGAATTATTGTTACTCCTGATATGCATTATCAACCTCTTTGCAGTCAAAAAGTGTCTATTTTCAAAAACTACTACATATTTATTTATATTTAACGGTTATTTTTACTTATATTTAACGGTTTTCAAATTACAGATTTGATAAATTACCGTATGTAGAAAAGTCATTGATTGTATTTGTACCAAATAACATAACCTTTGTATCGAATATTTCTTTCTTATGAGCATCATATACAACCTCTCTTTTGTTACACAACTTCTTAAAATCTTCAATTAGTGGCGCAAGGTATAAATCTATGTCATTCCTTGGTTGCCTTGACCCTGATATTAGAATTGACAACATAATATACTTTCATTTCAATCAGAGCCATGGAGGGAGGCTATAAATAAACAACTTAACCCGCCATATGCTGTGGCTGCTGCTTTACATCCCAAATGGGTTCATCCCATCAGTAGCCAATGTTAGGCAAAGGTTTCTTGGTTCTTCAGCAAATTCGGTAGACTTAAAGTGTAACACCTCAAATTTTATATTCACAAAAAATATATTATAATTAATTGACAAATTCAATAAAAAAAGTGAATATTCATGAAATTTGGATCTTTTGAATTTTGAAATATTCATATTCATGAGGAAATGACAAATTAATTCAAGAAAAGAATTAAATTACAGGTGATAGCAAAACCATAATTTTGCCAATTTAGCCCAAGATTAATTATTTTCCAATTAATTGGAGTAAATTTCAATTAATCTAGGAAAATAAAGGAAAATGTATAAATTGAATATTCTTGGAGGAATAAATCAAGAATTGTGAAATTAGAAGGAATTATGCATAATTCATTTAATTGAATTATGGAATTAGTGAAACACATTCTCATTTCTCTTTTCTTCCAAATTTTTGCCTATCACATGAAAATGAGGGAGAAAAATTGAATTCCATTAGCACATGCCTAATTACTACATGAACATAGTCATGATGATATTGCTACATGGACATGGTACTTATGGTCAATGATGATAATAATAATTGAGTGAATTGTTGGATTAAATGTTGAGTGCATGATGGTAAGGATTAGCTTGAGTGAAGGGTGTTGGAAATTGTGCCCTAAGGGCCAATCATTGTACTTTGAACATTATTATTTTAATGAAATTTCTCCATTCTGTTATCATATTTTTTGCATGTTAACTGTGATAATTGTATCCTTGGATAATTCATAAAGATTGTCCTAAAATGTCCCTGGTCAGTCATATATGCGGGAGCAGAAATGAAACAAGACCAGTATGACTTTGATAAGATATGGAGATACGAATCAAAGTCTTAGGCACTTGTAAGAGTACAAGGTGCTGGACCGACCCACTATGAGAAAGCTACATGGATCAAGTCATAAGTTTTTCTCATGTATAACCACGTCACAATGCCCTTAGACCTGAGGTCATCATGGATTCCTACATGAGAGTTGCTAAGCTTTGAACTAGTCAAAAGTCACTTTTGATCGGGTGATGATAAAGGCTACGATCAGGCTTGGTGGTTTTTCATGCAAAGGAATATAAATGATCAAGATGGAATTTGTCCCTCACATTAGTAGAGAGATATTACTGGGCCCCTCGATGAGTGAGTCTGAGAAATGTATAGCCATACTATGATGAAAGGAGTTTCTATCTATGTTATCAGGCTACTCAGGAATCGAGAAAGTAATGGTCAGGAACAAGAGGATGACATTATCCATGCCTTATCCTTGATCGATATATCGTGTGACAAAAGGGACGTGACGTGGTTGTATGACAGGTTGCATCGTGATAACGATCCTCATATGAATTGGGTAGTCGTAATGTCTTGCTAGAGGCCGCTTGCGACTTTTGGGTTAGTATAGTTATTGGCCCACTGCCAACTTCATATGGGCCTATAGGGTCGCACACAAGAATGGCCCAACACGAGATAATGTTTAATTTAGGGTGGACGAATTATATATATATATATATAATATAAAATTCATTAATAATATTATATAGATATATATTTTTTCGAAATATATATCTTATATATATATATATATTATTATATTATATGATATTATTATATTTAATAATATTATATAGATATATATATTTTCGAAATATATATCTTATATATATAGGTATATATATATATATATTATATGATATTATTATATTGTGTTAGTTTTAAATTTAATTTATTAAGATATATTAAATTTAATAACTAACATGATAGAGATATAGTATCTCAGATTTAATTTATGAAGATAAATTAAATCTAATGGCTCTTTATTTGGATTAAATAAATAGGTTAAATTAAAACTGTTGGATAGATTTAATTTAAACTGAATTTATTTAATTAGCTCATCAAGATAATTAATTGTTAATTAATTTCAAAATTAATGATGATTAATTTTGAAATTTGAAAATAGCCCTCATAGGTTATAAACTTGATAGAGCAGATATATTCATATGCATATGAGAACTGAGAGCCGCAAGTGAAACCCTAGGAGACATTAGAGGCGCTAGCATGCAGTCTCGATTGGAGAGCATTCGTGTGGATACGGTAGAGGGAGCGGACCTGACGTGTTGGCTCCTAGAGATCGTGAAAACTCTGAATCATAAAAAAAGTATGAATCCTTCCAACTTGGTTTAAACGTCGTTGATAGATCCTCGATTAGGATCGGTGAAAATTTTTAAAATTCTTTCGCTGTGCCTACCGATTCTAACAAAGGGTTGGATGAACTTGAGTATTTGGTGGAATATGAAGTTGGTCTAGTTGGAAAAACACTTGGTTTGGTTAGAGCAAGAGAGGGAGCACGGTTTTTGGCCAACCAAGGGAGAAGATAAGTGGTTCAAATCTAAAAGGAAACTAATGGAGTAATTATGGCATAAATAGGAAGGAAGTGTGGGTGGAAATATGACTTGTGACAAGTGTTACCACAAGATTTGATCTTGGGAAATCAAGGGCTAAGAGAAGAAATGAGGCATGACAATTAAAACACATATCCTCTTCCCTTCCCTTTGTGTATTCGGCCAAGCAAGAGAAAGAGAAGAGAGAAAGAGAGCTTGGAGGTCTCATGTGCTAGGGAGAAGGAAGAAGGGAAATCCTAAGGTAAGAAGTTAATCTCTTAAGGTTTTCTTGTGATCTTGTTAAGAAATCCTTCTCTAAACCTTGTTTCTTCATGAATCCATGATCTTCAAGACTCATTCTTAGCTCAAGGAGGAGAGAGAGGAGGATGCCTTGAGTGAGAGGATCCAAAAAGCTCAATAGGTAACTACACCAAACTCAAATCTATACTTGTATGAAGTTGATATTAAAGTTGTTGTTAGTTTGGTGATATTTGGTTGAGTTGTAAAATTGGAAAAGCCCTAACCCTAAGGGGTTATGTTGCCCAAATTTCTTTAAATCATGATTAAGAAGAGTTTAAATGAGTTGATAAAGGATTAGAAGTAGAAAAGTACAAGTTTCGGAAGCTAAAATACAAAAAGGGCAATTTTTCCATTTTCTTACCAATATTTTGGCCAGCATTGTTCTGAGGGCTAGGAGTTGGATTTTCATAAAATTAATGGTTCCATTGGATTCAGTGGGCAAATATAGGTGGGCTTACAATTGGTCACTTTTTCGGAAAAGACCGAAAAAGCATAATTATGAAAATGCCACTAAAACCCTACATCGGGGTTGTCAAGCGAATTTTCGTAATTTGACACTGAATTTGGTGATTTTGAGCCCAAAAATGGATTCTTTTGGTGAAAATACTTCAGGATAGCCCTAATCAAAATTTTGGAAAAAGTGCCATCGGGCCGATCTGGGGTCTCAAGGATATTTTGGTAAATTTTCACCACAAACTAATATAACCACCAGAAACACTATGAAAGTGTCTAAATTGTACATTTGAAATTTTAGGATCAAGTAGAAAGCCCGAGGGATTGGCACGCAAATCGAGGAACATTATTCGAGGATCAAGGAAGGGCGATTAAGGTAGGGAACTTACCTCTTCTACATGTATTTGATATTTGTGCTGGTGTATTGATGCATGCTATTGCTTTGTTTGATTATGTGAACATATATGAATGATTAAAGCTTTGTTCCTGTTTATGTTATGGCTATACGTATGTGGTTTGAAACATTGAGCACGCAGATATGTCATTGTGTGAGCATGAGTTATGTAATGCAAGCATGTCATACATTAAGCACTTATCTTACTGCATATTGATATTGCTTTCCTACTGAGATTCCCCAAAATCTCACCTTCCCTTACAACAATTTAGACAGGTGAAGATAGAAGCTATACTGAAAGCAAAGAAGAAAACTGTATAAGGGGAATGTCGTGGTGGAACAAAGACAGGAAGATGTCTCCATTTCACTGGGGCAGGTTTAGACACCCACGTAGCGCTGCGAGGCTATATTAATTGTAATTATCAAGTACGAACCTCTACGGGGAATTTTCATAATCGTGCACATAATATCAGTATATTTATGCTATTCTTGTGTTGCCCATCGAACTGCCTATCGTTTTCCATAAATATTCTGAAATAGGTGAAAAAAAGATAAGGGTGTGACACAAAGTTAAACTTACTCCATTCCTTTATAGAGTTTGCAGGATGTTGAAGCATGCCTTCTTGAATCCTTTTATCTGTATGCCACCTTAAGTTTTTTTGCATTAATTACATTGTTATATAAGCATCTAAATCTAGGTATAATTGGAAAATACCATCACGCCTTCTTTGGACTCTTCCCATTCGATTGGTAGTGTGAGGCAAAACATAGAGGACACCCAGTTAACGATTCATATTCTTTCCTGAACAAAATACAATTGTTGGGTAAGTATGTATCTTTTCATAATTCAAACCAGTGGTGTGCATCACTTGTTTTGCATCATAAGTCTTGGTTGGTATATCGTTTCCCAGTGGTAGCATTCTTCTCAAAATTGCAAGCAATTTTGTGAAGCTTGAGTAACTCAACTATGTTTTGCTTTCCAGCTGTACAAGTTCAACACTGTAGATAATAATTTGAACTCAGTACAATTCTCATACAAAGGATTCTTTGCATTGATCTTCATCCTCTCAAACTTTTCTGGGCATTCACTAAATTCTACTTCAATTGCATTGGCCAGATTTTGAAGACGATTGGCTTCAAATGTATTTGTGTCAAAGTTAGGTGATTCACACCTTTCCAAATTCGGCCAACTAGTACTACTGCCCACATCCTTCTCCCCATGTTTTGTCTAACAGGTATAATCTGATCAATTCCATACATTACTATATGCGACTCACAATATTCTGGATCAACACGCTTCACAATGACACACTTGACGTAGGGACAAATAATCAAACTATGATCGCCGACATTATTATGAATCATAAACCTTATGAAATCCCTTACCCAATCCCAGTACTCCTTCAATAGAAGATTGGTAAACAACCATTCTTTGTTTGCACTCTCCATCTAGAGCATATGCAAAAAAAAAAATATCTATATATATATATATATATATTTATATACTTTTTACCCAATTCAATACTAACAAATAACAATTTTAGTAACAACAAACACTTAAAATCAATGGCAAAACCCTATATATATATATATATACTAAATTATTCAAAAAACAATATTTACATACTCTTTACCCAATCCAATACTAACAAATAATAAATTTAGTAAAAACAAATACTTAAAATCAATGGGAAAACTCTATGCACACACAAAATCACTCAAAAAACAATTTTTATATACTCTTTACCCAAATCAATACTAACAAATAACAACTTTAGTAACAACAAATATTTAAAATTAGTGGCAAATCCTTATGCACATACACAATCACTCAAAAAACAATCTTAAAATACTCTTTACCTATATCAATATTCAAAAAATGAGATTAAAAACCACTAGTATGAGAAATTGAACTGTACTCACATTTAGCAAGAAGAGACAATCTCAAAGCCCCTACCCACGAACCCACAAACACAACAACGGACGAAGGCAAGCTATGGAGGACAATGGTGGAGGAAAAATGAGTAAAACCACCAAGGGAGCTACGGAGGAGAGCAAAATGATGGTGGAAGAGCTGGAATGGAGTTGTCAGATGTGTAACTTGCAAGTTTCAAATGTCGAACGAAAATGGGTCTGGGATGGGATTTAAACGATTGCCAATAAACAATCATTAAATATATTATATTTGATGGTTGTTTGTAAACAACCGTTAAATATATATCATCTATATTTGAAATTTTTTCACAAACAACTGTCAAATAATAGATACCATTTTTCCCCAAAGAAACTAAACAATGTATAATGATTGAAGTATAAAACCGTTTAATATTGTGTCATATACTTAACGGTTGTTTTAAAAAATTGTTATGTATGTAATTCCTGAAACTCTGCCTCTACATATTTAATAGTTTCACTAAAACTCTTAAGTATGAAACGTCAAATATAGATAAATTTGTAGTAATGAAAATAAAACACCAAGTTACCAACTCTACATACACATGCATATGGGCTTATAAGAAAGCAAGTGTTTACGGGAACCGCATTGTAATTTAGTGGCTTGAAAGATTTTATGCAAGTGATAACTTGCAAGTTCAATCCCATTTATAATCTGAACATGTTATAAGCACTTGCTTATTTAATTAGAGAGAAAGAGAGAGTACAAATGTTAGTATCAATAGTCAATACTGCTTATGATCCTTATTATATAGAGCAAGTCTTAAAAGAGTTGTTTGATCCTTAATATAAATCACCTGAAGAGTTATTAATACTTATATATTAAATTTATTTCTGTAGTTAATGTTTAAATATATTTTTTTCATATTTTTCTCTCTCATTTCAAATCTCATTAATAGGGGTAAAACTAAATTCTTTTTATTAATTTGGAACAAATGTAATGAGTTAACTATGATTCCTTAGTTTGTAGAATATGAATTAGATGGAGTGCTCTATAAAAGGATTAGAGGGAGTAGATGGTTATAGGTTTGTGCCACTTCAATTTTAATATAAATCACCTCTAATTATCTTACTAAAATTAAGAAAGTTTAATTGCATCATTAAAATTATTTGAAATTACTTTGATTTTCATATTTTTCCTCGATAAATATCATTAATTTGAAAAATGTTAAATACCTGAATTAATTTTTTTAAAAAAATTAAAACCTACAAAAAAAATCCTAAAAAATTTGGATTAGTTGCATACAACTCCTTTAATGTTTCACGGTTTAAACTTAACATCTTTAACGTTTTAATTTTTTTATTAAATCCCTTACTTTAATGTCATTGTTAAGTTATTAACAAAAATGGCATGCTAGATTAATGAGGATGACATGACTTCCTACAATTAAAAAAATATTAAAACCTAGCACTAAAAAGGATTTAAATTTTAAAATGTTGTGACGGTTATATGCTACTGTCTTAAAATTTTAAGGGGATTTTGTATATTATAACCTAAATTTTTAAATAAATAACTTAAAGGTAAAAGTAGCAGTAAAAGGTTTAATGTAAAAATTAAAACGTTAAGAAAGTTAAATTTACATTTTAAAGTATCATGGTATCATGTGTAAAGTTCAGGGGAATTATGTAAATTTTATCCTTGAAAATAAATATCCCTATCTCTTCAATGAAAATGGACATGAAGGACATTTTTAGAACAACATAACTTATATTTTGGGCCATAAAACTTTTGTAGCACTACTTCCAGTTCTAAATATAAGAGACTATTGATTTTTTTTGAAGAGGTTAAGGAAGTTAAATAAATTATTTAAAACTACATATATATAATTTTTTTTCTCAAAACTAATTTGCCTTACTTTTAAACTGATATATAATCTAATAATATACATCATATACTACGATTCAATAATTTATTAGCTTCCGTAATCTCTCTAAAAAAGTTAACTAGATCTTATATTTATGATCGAAAGGAGTAGGAGATAATCAATATGAAGGACTGAGTACTTGATTCATTATTCATCCAAATCATGTATATTGCATTGTTTATATAATTAATCTGATTATTTTTTTATTCCTTTTTGTATCACCCCAAATTTTATATTCACCAAATATATTATAATTATTTGAGAAATTCAATAAAATGGTGAATATTCATGAATTTGGTATGAATTTTATAAATGTTCATTTTCATGAGAAATTGGGCAAAATAATTATGGAATTAATTTGGGTAATTTAAAAATCCCAATATTAAGGTCCAAAAATGAAGGAATATTAGAGAAAATATTTGGTCCAAAAATATAGGGAAATTGGCCAAAGAAAAATAAGAAAAGAAATTGGATTAGAAAGGTAATGACAAAATCGTAATTTTGCCAAATTAGCACAAAATTAATTATTTTCTGATTAATTGAGTTAATTTCAATTAATTAAGGAAAATAAAGGAGAAAAATATATTTATAATATTTTGTTCAATTTAATATGAATTTAAGAAAAATTTGAGCGAAAAGTATAATTTTGACCAAAATTGAAACTTTACATGTATACGTAACTTGGACAAATTGTGAAGCCAATTGAGACCATAGGGAGGGACCCCTAGGTGTCTCCTACATGTGCCATGGAGAAGGAAATATTTGTTAGCTTAATGGACAAGATTACATATACATAGAGATTTATGTACATAAAGTTAATTTTGGAAATTTTGGAAAATTAAACAATTGATTAAAATATTAGGGAAAATTCCAAAAAACTACATTGAAAATATAAAAAGGACAAATTAGTATATTGAAAATGGGAAAAGACGGATCAGGCGGGTGTCAAAGATGTGAGGAATCTGTCCTTTTGAAATCTGGGCCAAATGACAAAAATGCCCTTCAGCCATCTGTCGCAATAACAACATAGGAGTTGTTAATGGCGAATCCAGAGTTGTTATTGGCCCTGAAACTTGTTAATTGTGAAAAAAGAAATTGGAGTTGTTAATTTCTAATCCAGAGTTGTTAATTAAAATATAAATGTTGTTATTGGCCTTGAAACTTGTTAAGTGTGAAAGAAGAAATTGGAGTTGTTAATATTGAATCCGAAGTTGTTAATGTCGAATCCAGAGTTGTTAATTAAGAGATAGGTGTTGTTATTGGCTGTGAAATTCGTTAATTGTGAAAGAAGAAATTGGAGTTGTTAATGTCAAATCAGGAGTTGTTAATTAAGAGATAGGTGTTGTTATTGGCCCTGAAACTTGTTAATTGTCAAAGAAGAATTGAAGTTGTTAATGTCGAATCCGGAGTTGTTAATTATGAGGATCATGTTGTTATTCTGAAGTGGGGGAGGAAGTGTGAAAGAAGATATTGGAGTTGTTAATATCGAATTTAGAGTTGTTAATTATTGACCCTGAAACTTGTTAATTGTAAAAGAAAAATTGAAGTTGTTAATATAGAATCCGGAGTTGTGAATTACTAGGATCATGTTGTTTTTCCGAAGTGGGGATGAAGTGCTAAAGGGCATTTTCGTCATTTGGCCGAAATTTCAAAAGGACAGATTCCTCACATCTCTGACACTCACCTGATCCATCTTTTCCCATTTTCAATGTACTGATTTGTCCTTTTGATATTTCCAATGTAGTTTTTTGGAATTTTCCCAAAATATTATAATATATATGATAAAAAGCAAATCATCATCTTCCTCCTACCATTCAGACGTGAGTAGCAGCAGCTTAATATAGAGAGAGAATGTTTGGGATTGTACAGAGAGAAAGGAGAAGAAAAATCACAAAGTAAGCTGATTCCTCCGACGATTTAGCTTCTAACACGTATAACTCCGACTCTAAGCTACTTCTCATTGTTCTTTAATGTTTGGAGGCTCAAAAATCTGTGGTTGAAGGGTTAGGGTTTCATCCATATTGGGGAAAAGCCAGAGGAAGCGAAAGGTGACTTCCAAACCTTCGAATATTAACTATTCTGGCTGCTGTGGGCAATTTAATCGGTGA
Organism: Inga oerstediana; assembly: GCA_963210345.1. Classification (NCBI taxonomy): domain Eukaryota; kingdom Viridiplantae; phylum Streptophyta; class Magnoliopsida; order Fabales; family Fabaceae; genus Inga; species Inga oerstediana. Next base: position 38,228,305 of record OY723405.1, read on the forward strand.
AATTTCGCCGGATTGCCATTATGTTTAAATTTTGGAAATGGGTGTGCCTAAGGGTTATTCTGCCCAATTTTAGTTCAAATGGTTGTTATAACTCAATTCGATGGTTAATAAAGTGGTTAGGAGTAGAAAGGAACGCGTTTACGGAGCCGAAATTGCAAAACCCCGATTTTTTCTGGAGAATACCATAATTTCGGCCATGGTTGTTAGAGGGCCTTAGAGTTGGATTTTCAATGATTTGATGGTTCCATTGGGTTTAGGAGGGAAAATTAGGTGGGGTTACAGTTGGACACTTTTTCAGAAAAGACTGAGAAAACATAATTACAAAAAGACCCCTGAAACCCTTAAAGTGGGGCTGCCAAGGGCAATTTTATAATTTGACACTGAATTTGGTAATTTCAAATCCGAAAATGGATTCCTTGGACGAAAATATGTCACGATAGCCTTAGTCAAAAAAATTGGGAAAACGTGCCACCGGCCGGGTACTGCGGGGCCGAGCAGGAGTCTTGAGGGCATTTTGGTAAATGTTCACCATAGGATAATATAACCACAAAAAATACTATGGAAGTGTCTAAAATGATACTTGGATAGGTTATGACCTATTTCTTATACATTTAATATTTTAGGACCGAATTGGGAGCCGAAAGTCGACACGTTTCACGAGGCACACAAAAAGGGGTCGATAGAACTTCGAGGTAGGGACATTATCCTTCATACTTCATGCCATAGTTATATGATTGTGTAGATGTCATTGTTGTAAATATACTTTATTAATTAACATGGTCTGCCCAGAGAGGGGCTAGTAGTGCTAGAGGAACTTACATTGGAGTTGGTGAGAACCCAACCGGTGTAGATTAATAGGGCTAGACCCTAATCATGTATACATGCAGATGATATGTTTATATTGTTCATTAATTGGTGCATACATGGCGCATATCGTATTTTCTATGAACGATAACATGTTTCTACCGGGATTCTTCAAAACCTCACCCCTTTTTCTAAATAAAACATCTTATCGGGTGCCAGTGGATCAAAAGGTAAGGATGTAGACCAAGGAAAGTGACTGGCATGTGTCTCGAGGCAAATACAAAGTTCGTGGTTATAAATAGTCTATGTCTAAAATACTTTTAGATATTTTTTAATAGTGGTATATATTGTCGCATTCTGCATGGTTGACTTTGGACCGTAAACAAATACTTTTATTAGTATATATGTAGTCTTCTATATACCAGTGGAACTTGGTCTCTATTACTCTGTATATATCGAAATGGAAACAGGTGTTGACACTTTTCTTGGTAAATTTAGGTTTTATTTTGTTTGCACAGCTTTAAAAAAATGAAGGGAAAATTAAACTTTTGATCTTCCAACTATTAACTCAATTATGACCTAGTCCCCCAACTATGACTTGATATGACTTAATCCTTAGACTTATAACTTGGTTAAAACCCAATCCTTCATCTTTTCTTATTTAATAAATTAATCCTTGAAATAGATAACCCATCTTGACACATCACCCAGTCATCTTATGTAGTAAAAAATGCTAGTGATGTGGCTCCAACAAGTCCACGTTTCATTGTTTATGATCTACAACCGCCTGTTATCTTCTCATTATGTTACTCCTCCTCCTCAGAATAATTGGTAACTCAAGTCATACGGTCATCATATGAAGAGAGAGAGAGGGAGAGGCGGAGAGAAGAGTGTAGGGGAAAAAGGAATTAGACATGAGGGTGTAATTTTTTATCTCATCCTCTCCGGAAAAGTGGAAATCGAAGGTTACCTTATTAGCTATTTAGTGCTCGTTTAGAATAGCTTATTTTTGGGCAATATGTGTTTATAAATCGTGATTCACGGTATATGAGGTAAGTATGTGAGAGGAGTTTTATCTCAGCTTGCGTAATAAAGACTTATTTTTTAAGAAAACGCTGAACCAAACACGTGGAATACCACGTATCATTACCTAGACTGATGGAGTTACACAGTTTAGCTCTATATATTGTACTTGATATACACTTGAATGATAGAATTGGAGATTCCTAGCTTTTACATTCTCTCACTCTGACTTATGCTATGGTATCAGAGATAGAATCCATAGCCTGACTTCGATCGCCAAAAATTTGAGTGACATTAATAGCAAAGAGTGATATTTGATATGGATTGATCATTTTTTAATGTGAAATAATGTCTGCTACTAACTCTGTTGGCGCTATCAGTGGTTCTGGAACTACACCTTTGTTTCCTTTTGGTGCTGCCTGTCAACGTGGTTTCTTTGATAAAAAAATCACAATTCGATTGGATGATCACAACTTCCTTTTTTTGGAAGCAACAAGTGTACTTGATGGTTAAACACCATCGCTTACACTGATTCATTGATGAAACTATTCATGCACCTCTGTCAATGATTCAGTCTGATTCTGGTGAGTTCCTTCCTAATCCTAATCTTAAGGAATTTGAGTCGCTTGACTCTGCTTTAGCATCGTGGCTCTTAGCCTCGGTTACTCCTTCAATTTTACCCGAACTTATTGGATTATATACTGCTGCACAAATTTTGGGAAAATTGAACAAATTTTACTCCACCGAATCTGATTTTAAAATTCTTTTATACAAAAATTAGTTAAATAGTTAAAAGAAAGGAACTCTAAGCATGCATGAGTATGTGGCTAATATTAAATCTCTGCGTGATCATCTTGCTGTGTTAGGAGAAATGGTTTATGAGTCTAATCAGGTTTCTTATTTCTCAATAACCTTACTTCTGAATTTGAAGTGTTGATTATTGTGATTAACGCTGCTAGTCCTAAGTTTGATATGATACAGTTAACAACATGCTTATTAATACAGAAGCATGTCAGAAAACTTTAATTGCTAACAGTATTCCAACTCAAGTGAATCGCATGTCTTATATTCCTGCTGAGGAAGATGATGTTAATGCCTATGCCTTCTTCTCTGAAGCACCGTTTACATCTGGTGGCAGAGGTAGTCATCCTCCCGGTGGCTCTCGTCAACAACTGTTTCATGGAGGAGGTCGATCTGATCGAGATTGTGGTGGCCGTAGTGTTCATCATCATCCTCAATGTCAACTTTTTTCAAAGGTTGGTCATACTGTTAGAACATGCTACTTTACACCACTCCTCAGCCTTATGAATCTACTACTGCATATTATACTACTGCTGGTTATACTATTGTCACTTCTCCACCTATATCTACTCTAGCTCTTACTCCTAAGCCTTCTGCTTATGCATCTATTAATACTCAGCCTATATCTGCCTCTATTCTTACAAAGAGTGAAACTAAAGTGTCTAATTCAACTCCTAATCTAGCTCAGGCTTATATTGCCACTCCTTCCTCTGTGACTGACTCAGCATGATATTTTGACTTAGGTGCCACCTAGCATATTACCTTTGATCTTGCAAACTTGAATTCCCTATCTCTAGGAAATTCTCATGGCTTAGTTCAGGTTGGCACTAGTGATACAACATATATTTCTCACATTAGTGAGTCTCATATTTCCTTTTTTGGGGGTAAATTTCATATGAACAGAGTTTTATGTGTTCCTTGCATACAAAAGAAATTAGTCTCTATAAAGTTTACTAAAGAAAAAAAATGTTTCTATTGAATTCTTTCCTTATGGTAGTATTGTGAAGGATTTGCAGACGAGACATATCCTTATGCATGGGCTTGAAGTGTTAAGATTGTACCCAGCCGTGGATTACACTAAAGCTCCTCAAATTCGTCTGTTACTATTGAAGCATATTCTGTGGTTGTTACTGCTGATTTGTCCTTATGGCACTGTAGATTAGGCCATCCTTCTATAAGTACTGTTAAGCTTGTTCTAAAAAACAATGCTATTTCTTGTAATTTCAATTCCTATTCCTATGTGTTCATCTTGTCAATTAGGAAAGAGTTGTAAACTTCCTTTTTCTATTTCTACTATAGTGTATCAGCATCCACTGGAATTAATAATGATGGATATTTGGGGTCCTGCTCTCTTGTTTCCCATGGCTTTGTCTACTTATAGCCTTTGTTGATGCTTATACCCACTTTACTTGATTGTACTTATTATGCAATAAATCAGAAACATTACAAAAATTTAAAGAGTTTAAGACACTGGTAGAGAACAAGCTTAATTAGAAAATCAAGGCTATTTAAAGTGACAATGGGGGGTGAATTTACTGTTTTTAAGTCTTTTCTGGCAGAATCGGGCATTGTGCAACATTTCTCTTGTCCTTATACTTCAGAATAAAATGGACTTATTGAATGAAGACATCGAAGTAATGTTGAAACTGGTTTAACCCTACTTGCTCATGCCTCTCTAGCATTTTATTATTGGCACGATTCTTTCCTTTTGGTAGTGTTTCTTCTTAATCGGTTACCTTCCAAAGTAATCAATAATATGTCTTCATATGAAAAACTTTATGGTTTTCAACCATATTATTCCTTACTAAAAGAATTCGGTTGTGAATGCTTTCCTTACACACGCTCGTTTCACGCTCACAAATTAAATTTCAGGTCCACTACTTGTGTGTTTTTGGGGTATAGCAGCCAACATAAAGGCTACAAGTGCCTTGATTTACAAACAAGAAAAGTATATATCTCTCACTATGTTCAATTCAATGAGGAGGTTTTTCCTGCAGGAACACAATTTAGTTTTAAAAGCAGGACAAATAGTATAATTGTTATGATGTCCTAATCATTTATGTTTGCTCCCTTTTCTGTTATGAGTCTCTTTGAGGGTTCAATTATGTCAAATCCTACCTTCCATGTGTCTCCTCACCAAGTATCTTCTAATACTGCATCTTCATCACAATCTCATGCGGATACTTCTACTTTAAATTAATCCACTCATGTTAATGCTAATGTTCATCCAATGATAACCAGATCAAAGGCTGGATTATTCAAACCTAAACTTTTACTTACTTTTGATGACACTACTTGTCCTGCAACCATTACTGAAGCATTAGCATGTCCACTTTGGAAGTAGGTGACTCAAGATGAGTTTGATGCTCTTGTCAAATTTGGTACCTGGAAAATGGTTTCTTGACCTCCTGACAAGTACACTATTAGTTGCAAGTGGATTTTTAAAGTCAAGACACATACGAATGGCACTCTAGCTGGGAGGAAGGGACGACTTATTGCCAGAAGTTTCTCTTAAGAAGCTAGAGCATATTGCAATGAGATTTTAGTCCTATGATAAAAACTGCCACTATTAGAATTCTTATCACTCTAATCGTTACAAATAATTAGAAATTGCATCAAGTTGATTTCAATAATGTGTTTCTGAATGGTGATCTCTTTGAGAACATCTTTATGGACCCTCCACTTAGTTTTGAGCACTTATTTGTTGATAGTTATTGTAATCCTCTAGTTTGTAAAATTAAAAAGGCACTTTATGGGCTTAAGTAAGATCCACGTGCATAGTTTCATAAATTACAGGATTTCTTATGTAGCTTTGACTTTCATCCCTTAAAGGCTGATCCATGCTTATTCATACGTGTTGATGCATAGATTACTCTGTACCTTATCATATATGTGGATGATCTCATCATTACTGGGACTAACGAGACTAGTGTTAAGAGGTTGATTGATCTTATGAATGGCATGTTCTCCTTAAAAGTTCTGGGTGATTCATCTTATTTTTTAGGTATTGAGTTTTATCCCTCACCCTCTAGGATGTTTTTATCCCAGCACAAATATATTCATCAATTACTTTCCGATATAGGGCTATTGGCAGCTAATTCCTCTTCTACCCATATGGCAACTAATGTGAAGCTTATATGAGTCACTGATGATTATTTTGCTGATCCCAAATTGTATCACAACATTCTGGGAAAACTACAGTACTTATATTACACCAGCCTAGACATTGCCTTTATGGTTAACAAGCTTAGTCAATATCTTCATGAGCCCCGTATTCCTCACTGGGGCTGTGTCAAGAGATTGCTTTGATACTTAGCTGGTACAACCACTTATGGCATCCTTCTTAAACCAGCATCACAGCTCTGAGTTCAATCATTTACTGATGTAGATTGGGGTGCAGATAAAGAAGATAGGTGCTCAATTAGTGGGTTTTGCACATTTCTTGGTCCTAATCCAATTACTTGGGTGTCTCATAAAGAACCAATAGGATCCAGGTGCACCACTGAGTCGGAATACTAGTCAGTTGCTAATGCTATCATAGAAGTTATGTGGGTTATGGCTTTTATTCAAGAAATGGCAATATCTGTAATCACTCCACCTTTGGTGTGGTGTGACAACTCTGGTGCTATTGCTCTTGCTGCTAATCCAGTGCTACATGCAAAATCCAAGCATGTTGAGCTTGATTTTCATTTTATTCAATAAAAAGTTATTACTAGTTTGATTCAAGTGGGTTATGTGCCCTTTACCAAACAGGTGGTTGATGTGCTCACCAAGCCTCTTCCATATTGGATGTTTGATCACTTGCGCACACGACTTAATGTTATCAACAAGGAAGATAGTATTAATTGTGTCTAGTGATAAGTATATATTTTATAATTAAATAGGTATATATTTTGGATATATTCATTGGATTTATTAATATTTTATGCCTATTTAATTATCTTTTATATATTTTTCTATCTTTTTGTTAATGATAGAATAATAAGAAATTTTAACAGAAAATCTCCTCATATATCCAATCCTATTTTGATTTTTGCAGGAGATTAAAAGAAGAATGATATAATATATATTTACGTCTATAATATAGATATATATAATATCTAATTGATGGAAGAAGGCAAGAAGCGGATAAAACAACTCAACAAATCAAGCCAAAACGTGGACCCCACGTGATAAAACCATCTGAAAGATATTGGAAGATAGAAAAGCAATTTGAAGGCCTAACAAAACGTGGGTCCCATAAGGAAAAGTCAAAACGAATATATGGATTACAGATGATTTGAGCAACAGATATTATATATCACATCTTTAAGAAATTGGGATAGCACCGTGGGCCCCATATGAATTATGATAGAAGATGTCAAGAAAAAAAGGAAATCACGAACAGCACGCAAGGAAGCCAATATATTCTCTCCAATCCTAATTATAGGATAATATTTAGGAATTGATTTTGATCCTAATTATAGGACAAATTTTTAATTTTTGTCAATTTCTTCCCAAAATACCCCAATTGATACTTCAAGACAAGTGATCAACATCAATAGAATATGATTTCTTGTATATATTAAATAAGGGCATTTTAGGAAAATAAATAAGATTAACTGATTTAACTACTATCCTTAATTTTTCCAAAGTTAGATAAATATGTCCTATAATTAAGACCGGAGGGAGTATGTGCGAGAGGAGGAGGCATCCGGAAAAAAGACGGAAAAAAAAACAGCAAAACGCTGAGACGGAAACATAGCAGGGACGCACAGCTCATAAACACAGAAGCGAGGGCGATAGCTGAGACGGAGAAGGCAGAGAACGCAAGAAGTGGATCGAGAAGTAGAGATTAGGGAGCTGGGACTTAAAGATTCAAAGAGATTTGGAGCTTTAAAATTTAGTTTTCCATTAATTTTCTTCTCTCTTTTTCTTAACTTCTGATATGAACCGAATTATTATTTATGGTTTTAATTTGTTGATGAACATGAGTAGCTAATTTTCTCGTTCTAGGATTTTTTTGAACCTATTTATGGATTGAATTATTTATTTACTCTCTTTTTGCATCGAATAAAATTTTTGTATTGATTTTATCTTGTTCTAAATGCCTCTAAATGCCTGATCACCATTTAGTTGTCTTGTTTATTTAAATTAATCTTGAGAAAGATAATTTAAGTGTAGAACTTGGGTAAAATCATGTTAGACTTGAAGTTTAGGTATATTAAACGGATGATTTATTAGTATCATAGAGATATAGTTACTAAATTAGCATTGTCAGATTAAGATTGATGTTTAAAGTTAGTCCTTATAAATTAATACAAGAGATTGATTAGTTTATTAGGATAAAGATTTGGTTTTGACTCGAGAGAGCGTTATCAAATACTTTTGAATCTTAGACAAATACATATTTTCATTTGATTGCTTATTGAGGGTAAATTAATTAATTCATGAAATAGATAGGGGATAAATAATCTTAGGTTCCTCCTGTCTTGAAGTTCTTGATTTAATCAATTAATTCTTAAGTATAAAATTTCTTTCAAAATATTTTCACTTAACCTGATTGATAACTTAATTAATATAATTAATTCATTTTTGTCATAGTCCTTGTGGGAACGATCTTTTTATATTACTTGCGACTCGTATGCTTACGGTAAAGCTAGACGGCTAACATCTAGTTTGACTTTGAAGACGATGATGATTGCAATTTTGTTGACTATGCTGTTAGTTGTGATTTTGCCGATTGTGGTTGTACTTTTCTTGATAATACTTTTGTTGACTATGAAAATGAACTTAACATGAGTGTAGTAAAGGGAATATTAGCTATAACAGCTTAGCTATAATTAGTTTCAATCAGCTGTACTGTGGCACGTGGGTTCACACATGGCATTACCTGGAGTGATAGAGTTACAGAGTGTAGCTTTATACATTGTTCTCGATATACACTTGAATGATAGAATTAGAGATTCAAAGCTTTTACATTCTCTCATTTATCTCTGGCTTCTGGCAGACCTTATTTTTTAGGTTGCATTTTATTTTGTTAACGAATTGTTAGAGAGAGAGAGTGTGTGTGCTATCTTCTTCATCGCCTTCATCTTGCTTATTCTTCTTTTTGAATCCTACCTACCTTCCTCCTCCTCCTCCTGCTAACTTCTTCTTCTTCATCGTCAATTCATAACAAACTTTGCCTACTATGTTAATTAGTTTAATTCCATTTCTTCTTGTTGGTTGTCTGATCTCTCTCTCAAGCTATAGATCCTCTTTGTATGAGTGCACAGAGAGAGAGAGAGAGAGCATCAATATTGGATCACTGAAGCAAAGGATTATATTGAAGTAATGTGAACGGAAGGAACAGACTGTATGCAATAACCTCACTGCTCCCGTTACGGATGATTCTTGAGGAGGAGGAATAAAATGACGAGCAAAAAAACAGGGACTACGACGATGAACGATGAAACGCAGAGTTTCTTTGGAGCCACACCAGCAACCTCTTTTGCCACATAAGATGATTGGGTGATGTGTCAAGATGAGTTATCTATTTCAAGGATTAATTTACTAAATAAGAAAAGATGAATGACTGAGTTTTAAACGAGTTCAAAGTTTAAAGACTAAATTATAACGAGTTATAGTCGTGGGACTAAATTATAACCGATTTAATAATTGACGAATTAAAAGATTCATTTTTCTGAAACTGAAATAATATAACAATAATGCAATTAATACCTGAATCTTGCGCAACATGATGATTTATTTTCTTACCATTTTATTTTTACATGTTGTTAATATCTATTTCGTCCGTATGAAAAGGACAACTATTTAGGGTTGAACTTTGAATTCAGCCTTACAAAACAAATGGTAATAACGATAATTAATTTCATGAAATAAAATTTCTAGTTTCCAATTTCCATAATGCAATCCCATTCTAATTATGTCGCCGAAAAATTCCCAAGTTGCGCCGGCCTTTCTCTTTATTAGCTTTTATATCCTATGTGAATCTCATATCAATCAATTATTAGATTTAATTTAGTTTTATTACGCGTGGTAATTTATTTTTTTTATGGAAATAATAATTTTATTTATTTATTTTTCTTTTAAGGAAGCAACATATAAAAATAAAACTATAATTATTCTGGAGAATGAAATCCAAGGACCACCGAATCCCAAAATGATTCTTTAAAACGATTTAATCATATGAATCCTTGGAGCAATTCTGCAATTAATTTTTCTTGAAATGATTAATTGTCCTCAATGAAGTTAATTGTCAGTTGTCACTGTTTTAATTATTGTCATTTGATAAATTAAAATTGATCCTTGTTAAAATATTGTTTTTAGTGAAAATTAGGGAGAAGAACCAAGAAAAAATAATATTTATTGGAGAAGACCTTAAAAATCATAATTATTCTGAGTTGCAGCTAGCATGTTTTGGGATCTACCTTTGCAAAGTGCAAGTCATCGACCTGCGGCAATCATCAACCCCATGGTCTGATTGGGTTTTAGGGTTTAATACCGAGGAACCTTTTGCCAGTCCAAATAGAAACGTTCCCATCAATTCCACGCTACCATCAAAATGCGTTCTATGCTTTATCGTCTCTTTGATCTGCTTAAGATTTTCTGCCTTATTTTCCGACCCAATTTTTGACATCTTATACAGAAATATTGTAATGGTCATGGAGTGATAGTTCAATTTTATAAGAGAAAGATGATGAGCATTTGCTTGCGTCTCTCTGGTTAACGACTTCATTTGCAATCCTATCAAAACCTTTATACATATAAAGCTTTCCATCACGTGGAATGTAAAATCCTTTCCTTATACACAATAATTAACTATGGACTTGATAAAACCATTTTTTTTTATACACTATTATAATCATTTACAACCTCTACCATGGTAATAAAAAGATTTCAAATCATCTTTCAAAAGATTACCATGGTAGAAAAGAATTCAACTAACTATTTAAAAACTTTTTAACTAAATAATATCTCATCATATATTAAAATATCCATATCAAATCAAATTATGGTTCCAGCAATTCAAACCACATCATCAGGCCCGCAAGCCATCCAACCTCATTAAGAGTAATTAAAAATATATAGTTAAAATATCAAATCTCCAAAATAAATCAGAGTATGCAAAATGAGCCCTAACGTGGCAATATACAATAATCCAACATATATTATAAAGATAGAAGCACTACTTTTAGCAGAAGTAGTTTAAGCTTCCGGAGTCTTCCCTGATGGACCCGCACAACAACTATTACCTGGAAAAATGTTAAATCAACGGGGTGAGATAAAAGTCTCAGCAACCAACAATCCATCTCATTAGGCATAAGAGTAAGTGCCCAAGAGGTGCCAAGTGGGATAGTTATTAAAATCATATAATTATTAAAATGTCACATATCCACATGTATATATACACATTAATTTACCATATCATAATCTCGTTCTCATATTTATCACAAGTATATAAGAATCAATATACAATAATTTATTCTTTGTCCTCCCTTATTTCCTCTCCTGCCTTATTTCCTCTGACTGAACCCATGGGCTAGCACTGACCCATATAACTGGTAGTTTAACTTAACAAGCTCACCAATCAAGTGATATGGACCGGCCAAAATCCATAGAGCACGAGACCGGACCATGGGTTCCCCCTTTAATTATATTAGTGGGGTGTCAAGGCCCTACTGAACACAATTGGGCGAAGGGACTAACCAGTGTACACCTGGAAGTCCACCACCTTATTACCTCTTTTTGTACAAAAATTCACCCCCTTATTTCCTCTTTAAGTAACAACCCATCAAATCAACATCCACCATCCCCTCTCATATTAATATGTGTGATTATAACAAATCATTATCAATTCTCAATTATCAAAAGGATATTTTCAATCTCATAAATACATATCAATTCATATAATAAATATCACTACTCATTTTCTCAGCGAAAATAAGTCCCACGAGACTATTTCATTAACAACATATTTTCAAAGTCCACATCATATATCAATAGCCAAATTTATAATTCTATGTAATTAAAAATCACTCACAAACATCATACAAATATGCACAACAAGAGGAAAGTGGTTACCTCTCGCCAAAGCAAAATTATAACCACAAGCTCCTAATCCAAGAGCTCAAATACACGCCAAAAATCAATCTACAACAAATAATTTATTATACATTAATAACTCCTTGAGTTATTGGAAAAATTAATTTATTTAACTAAATTCTAAAATTTCTAAATTTTGAATTAATTACCCCTAAAATTCCAATTATAAAATTTAAATATTATTATTAATTTAAATAACCTATTCAAGTAATTGATTATTGTTAATTTCATTCCAATACATGAAAATCCCCAAATTTTAAGTTTAAGATCTAAAATACTAATTTATAAAACTTCATCTAAAAAAAATCTAAACCAATTAAAATTCATTATTAATCAACCTCTACATTCCTATAGTCTTGCTCTTTAAAAGTTGAATTTTTGAATAAATATTTTACAAAACATTTATTTGAATTATATGGAAAATTAGATATAAAGGACCAAAAAGTAAAGAAGCATAAGGACTAAAGAAGAAAATGAAATTATGTATGTGAGTAATGGTAATTGTGACAGAAATTTGGGGCCCTTTTCTGTAATATTATCCCCTACTTTCAGTGAAACTATATCCGCAGCAATTACGGAAAATTACCCCGAATTTCAAAAACTCCATTTTGATCCAAAAATCCGAAACTACCGTCTTTCACTATGGAATATATCAGCAGAAATTACGGAAAATTACCCTGAAGTTTTAAAATGACCGTTTAATCTACAGATCCGAAAATACCGCTCTTCACTGAGGAAAATTTCAGCATAATTTACAACAAATGACCCTGAAGTTTTAAAATGCTAGCTTAGTCTAAAACTACGAAAATCACCGTCCCCCTACAATGAAACTGATTTCCTAACTGCTGAAATGTTGATATAAAATGGGGGAAAATCTAAATATTACATATCACAATTTAAAATAAAGCATTGAGAGTCTTTTTGTTCATTTTATCCATTGTTTGCCCAAAATTCTAATTCTAGATTATTCTCTAATCAGTAAGAAATCACTATCATAAGAAAGATAAAATTATTTAGAACATTTTTCATAAAAAGAGTTTTGTGATCAGAAGAAAATTTAAGTACCTTATTGTAGGGGTGTTCAACAATTTCCCGTCCCGACCTTCCCGTCCCGACCCCGAGCAAATCGGGACGGGAAAATCCCGTCCCGAAAATTTCGGGATCGGGAATGTGATTTCGGGATCGGGAAAAAGTCGGGATCGGGAATGAGACTTCCCGATCCCGACTTTTTCCCGATCCCGAAAATATATATATACACATATATATTTTTTAAAAATATTAAATAAAATAAGACCAAATGTAAAATAAAATGAGAAAATCCCTAACACCCTTAAGATAATATCTATTCTCTTAGTTTAGTTAGTTAATTTTATTTATTATTTATTAAATAATTCTAATTTTTCGTTCTTGTCTTTATTCTTTTTACAGCTGAATCGACAACTTTAAGCATGTATTAGACTAATTATATATTTATATTAGACTTATTTAATACAATATGATATTAGACAAATTATATATTTATAATAGACTAAAGGAAACACACACACAAAAATTCAATATAGATATTTTTTTAAAAAAGAAAAAAGAAAATTCGGGATCGGAAAATTCCCGATCCTGATCCCGAAATTTCCCGATCTTCGGGATCGGGAAATTTTCGGGATCGGGATCGGGATCGGGAATGAAAATCATTCCCGAACCCTTTTCGGGATCGGGATTGGGATCGGGAATGGCATTTCCCGATCCCGTCCCGATCCCGAACACCCCTACCTTATTGATCTTTGAAGAACTAAATTTCTCCTGTCAGAACCTCACTGCGCCTTCCTGAAGACTTCAAGCCAAACGTGAAGTGAAGATTGAGGGGGTATTTATAATACCCCTCCTCATTCATGCGCCACTTTTATTTTTATTTTTTTTTATTAATTAATTTATTAATTTTTTTAAAACCCAATCATTACCCTTTTCTTTTTCTTTTCTTTTCTTTTCTTTCTTCTTCCACCACCGAATACTTTCGGTGGTTTGTCCCCCTCCCCCTATTTTTATAATATATATATATATATATATATATTATTATATATATATATATATTTTTTAATTAATTAATTCTAATTTATCATTATATTATGAAAATAAATAAATAAAAATGAGGATGTTACATGGAACCAAACGCATAGTTGTTTGAATTGGAATTCCCCATTTTCACCTACTCAACCAATTTACCCTTTTCGGACTGGCAATATGTGCCGCTGGTTAGGGATTTACAGATGCATCTAAGAAGGAATTTAGAGATTTGGTTAGGGACAATTTAATAATTTTAAATAAGTATTTTGTTATTTGGTCCTCCGGTTTTAAAAGTCTTCTCCAATGAATATTATTTTTTATAGGTTATTCTCCCTAATTTTCTCTTGTTGGGTTGATATTTGACAATAATATTTTTGTCAAATTAGTTGGTATTGCCTTGGTTGCTGGCATCATTAAGTTAAAGTTATTATTTGTTAAATTTTTATTGTCGTTATTTTTTCCATTTTTCACATTTCAAACCAAGGGCATTTGGATTATTTCCTTACAAAATTTAATCATAATTTTTTTCCCATTTAAACAAAGATAAGATTTCCATTTGAAGTTTAGAATGCAAAAGAAATTTTGCCTCTCTAACAAATATGTTTCCCAAGATTCAAATTAATTCCTACGAACTTGATAGCTATTAAGCCATTTCAAAATCCTATTGATATCTGCATATTTGGGAGTATTTTTGTGTTGTCCCTCTGATTATTTCACTATTAAATATTAATTTATACAAAATAATAATTTAGAGTATAAAGTATGAAAAGAATCAACTTATCTGAATCAAATCCAGACCGTGCATCCAAGACATATCTCATAAAGTATACATTATACATTCATGATTCATGAACTCTAAATTCTAAAAGGTGTGCACCGAATTCTCTTCTTTTGTCCCCCCAACACAGAGAGAGAGAGAGAGAGAGAGAGAGAGAGAGAGAGAGAGAGAGAGAGAGAGAGAGAGAGAGAGAGAGAGAGAGAGAGAGAGAGAGAGAGAGAGAGAGAGATTGCATTAGAGAGAAGAAGGTGGGAGAGAGATTTTGACAGAGAAGAAAAATGAACATTTTGAAGATAAAAGAAATGGTATGGGTAAAAGTGATAGTGGCAATGATACTAATAAAAACAGCCAAAGCTGAAATTCACTATGTTGGAAGCCTGCCTAAAACTGGTATTAAAAAAAAACTTGCCTAACCAACAAGCTATTAGTTGAGGTGGTAAGGTGCTTCACCTCTATAAGAAAAAGAATACAAGTTTGAATCTCAGGAAGCGCACTTGTTAGGAGAGGTAAGAACCCTTTGTTTTTTAAGTTGAAGGGGAAAACCCTTAATTTAATTTAAAAAAAAACTGGCTTAAAGTTTTCTGGTAAAGCTTCAAATAATTGAGTTCAAACACCTTTTTTTGTGCGCAAAGTTTCATTCTCTACCCCTGAAGTATTTTTTCTGTACCACCTTATATCTTAAAGTATTTTTTCAGTCCTAAACCTTCTAGAATAATTTTTAGTACATCCAACAAATTAAAATATCTTTTCAGTGGCATTCAGTGTGTGAAGTATTTTTTCAACGGTGCTCAATATCCCAAACGAATTTTCTGTGCTTCCAAAATATCCTAAAATATTGCACCAAATTAAAAATTACTTTAAGATACTAAGTGTTCCTGAAAAAAAATCTTTTAGGGTACTAGATGTACTAAGAATTAGTTTAGGATAGTGGGTAATACGTGAAAAATACTTCAGTGTGTTGTTTGCTAAATACTAGGGTGTGCTGAGTGGGCCAAAAGTTATTTTATTGAGTGGTATTAAAAAAAATACTTCAACATATTATATGATATTAAAAAAAAAATACTTAACATGTTGAATGCTACTTTATCAAAAAAAAAAAAAAAAAAAGACTTGTTCAGCCTTAATTATTTTACACTAAAACCGTGTAGTTTTAGGTAAAAGAGGGCAGCGTGGGAATGGGTACAAGAGAGAAGTCGGTTATAAGAGCAGATTCACAGGATTAGGATTACGCTGTCCTTTGACTCCAAAATCACGGGAAAAATCTTGAGAAACGTTTTTCCCTTAGTGTTTTACTTATTGTGATAATTTACTGCTGAAGTCCCTACCGATAAATCCTAAAAAGTGTTAGCTTTGAACTGATCATGACTTATAATTCTAAGTTAACTTTTATAGTGTTTGTGTAATTAGTTTGATTTAGTGTTAATTTTTGTTTGTTAGGCTCCCTTGATGATGGACACTTTTTTTCGCCTGTTCACAACTTGTGCGGACTTAACAGTTAACAAGGACTGTTTGGTATGAGGGATTTGGGAGGAGGAGGGGAAGAAAATTTTTGTAAGTTGTATTTTAAAAAAATGAAGAGATGTGATTATAAAATTTTAACAAAGATAAGATGTAAAATAAATAAGTAAAAAAATTAGTTAAAAATGTTTAAGTTCGAATTCTTTAATTTTTTTTTTAAATTCAACCACAAAAAATTTTCACTCCACTCATACCAAACAGTCCTGAGTGTCAAGCAAATTGTGGCCCACCAAAGTCTCACCCACTTAAAATAGCACAACATAATTTTATTAAGATGGTACTAGTACAAAAGAAATATTATTGAGTCTCGATTTATCTATTATAATACAATAGTTTTAATTTGGCCTTTTTTTATTCTATTCTAGCCTAGTCCAGTGCTTTTTGATTTGCTTCTTTTGACATTAGGTGCATGGAATGAGGATGTTCTTGCTATTTGGAGGTTGATTCACTATTGTTGACGTTTTGTATACTTGAAACTTTGAACTAACAATTTCTTTTTTGCATGATTCTCTTTCGTAGTCTGAATTTTTGTAGTTTGATCTGTGATGAACATTTTTAGAATTATCTTGTTCATGTTTTGGGCAATGCAATTTCTTTTTTGGTACGGAAGGATCATGCCTATTCCACCATTTTGTGGAATAATACTAACCTTTTATATTTGAAAAATATTTCAGACACTGTCTTTAGGGTAGAGAGAGGAGATAAACATATTTACTAATTTTAATGAATCATTCCTTTGTTTAAATTTTTGTAATCTGATTTGTGGTAGGGAATCGATTCCACTTATATAATATGCTTGAAAAACATCTGATTTATACCATTGTTTTAATCAACCGGATTTATACAAGTTGCCATGCCATATGTATTATTGAGTGAAAAATTTATATGCCGTTTATCCATTTTCCTATATAGTACATTTTATACCAGTGATTTAATTAACCTGATTTGAACAAGTGGCAAAATGTATTATTGTGAAATTTTTTTACATTTGTCCATTTTCGTATATAAAACAAAAATTACATTTTTTTAAAGCTACTCTAAATTAAATTTTGTGTTTTTTAATAATATCATATAGGCAGAGTTCAAACCAATGACACTTCCTTCTTCACCGAACACAGCAAATCCATTCCCATTCCCAATCTTAAGTGCTCCCGTTTCCAGTTTTAAGTGCGCTTCTTGGAATTCGAACTTATATTTTCCTTTTTATAGGGTGAGCTGGTGAGCCCCCTTACCGCTTTAATTAAC